>JBBGZY010000140.1:16422500-16850000 GCA_037952925.1 Lithobates clamitans
GTGTAGTGAGCACACTCGACACTATTGCTTGTGTAATGGGCATACTTTTCAGGTATGCCTGTGTCATGTACTGATCTTATCCAAAACAACGTACGTTCTTATGAGACGAGTCCCCCCAAGCCTGACACCCCCTGACACGTCAGCCTCTTCCCTACATTGTATACAGACAGGGCATGTGTGAACAGCACAGATTGAATTCTGCCATGAATGCACCTGTGTTGTGAAGAGTGTATCTAACATGCCTCCTCCCCATGCATTTCTTGCAATGCTGCTGGTCTTGGAAAAGGACATGGATGCAGGGATAAGTGCTGTCAATCATTATAAAGTGTGGTTAGAAATCGGGGGGGGGGGATTTTGTTGGGGTGCTGGCAACCATGAGATCTCAGCTTCTACAACACACAGAAAGATGGGACAATGTGTTGGGACAATAAAATACAAAATAAGCACAAGGGGCATTGCTTATCTTCATTGTCATGTGTCCTTTGTGCTTCTATCTTTATGTACAGCAGAAATATCTTGCCCCCCCTATGCCCCCACCTCTGCTACTGCAATCATATGGTGTGGTGGTGGTTAAAAGAGCTAGGGGGCTGTGATAGGCATTCATCAAGAGGGCCTGACTGTGCTGCCTTTTCTGTCCAACTCCTTTATTCATAGAAGCTGGTACTCCAGCTTCTATGATCAACACAGAATCTATGAATGGAGGACAGGCAGATGATTGATCGGTCCGCCCCCTCCATTTAGATATCGTGTTTCATTCATAGAATCTGTAGTACCTGCTTCTGTAAATGGAATAGCTGGGCATGAAGTGTAGGCATCGAGGGGAATTGGAGCCTGTGACAGCTTCTCAGTTCTATTATCCCCTGCTGCACTGGAAGATTAAGGTGGTGTGGGTGGGGAATGGGGCATCGGATAAAGAATATTTCTATTGAATTAGAAGAGACAAATGACAGTGAAGGCAGGGTGGATTTGATTTAAATCACTAGTAAAAAGGCTTGATTTAAATCAATTCAATTTTGGGCTCAATTCACATATAAGCCGCATGCAGCTCCCAGCAGGGGTCTGGTGCGTGCTGGTTCACCGTTTAACCGGTTCAATACAGGGCATTTTCACCCCCTTCCTTCCTAGACCAATTTTTAGTTTTCAGCGCTGTCGCACTTTAAACAACAATTGCACGGTCGTGCGACGCTGTACCCAAACAAAATTGACGTCCTTTTTTTCTCACACATAGAGCTTTCTTTTGGTGGTATTTGATCACCTCTGCGGTTTTTATTTTTTTGCGCTATAAACAAAAGAAGAGCGACAATTTTGAAAAAAACACAATATTTTTTACTTTTTGCTATAATAAATATCCCAATTTAAAAAAACAAAACAAATTTTTTCCTCAGTTTTGGCCGATACTTTTTCTTCTACATATTTTTGGTAAAAAAACCCGCAATAAGCGTATATTGATTGGTTTGCGCAAAAGTTATAGCGTCTACAAAATACGGGATAGATTTATGGCATTTAAATAAAAAAATATTTTTTTTTTTTTACTAGTAATAGCGGCGATCACGATTTTTTTTCGTGACTGCGACATTATGGCGGACACATCGGACACTTTTGACACATTTTTGGGACCATTCACATTTATACAGGGATCAATGCTATGAAATTGCATTGATTACTATATAAATGTGACAGGCAGGGAAGGGGTTAACCACTAGGGGGAGACGAGGGGTTAAATGTTTCTTAGGGGAGTGATTATAACTGTAGGGGGAGGGGACACACAAGGGGAGGAGACCGACCAGTGTTCCGCTGTACTGAGAACACAGATCGGTCTCCTCTCAACTGACAGGACGTGGATCTGTGTGTTTACACACACAGATCCACGGTCCGGACCGGTTAAAGGGCAATCGCGCGTGCCCGGCGGACATCGCGGCTGCTGGGCACACGCATCGGGTCCCGAGCAATGCGACGGGGGCGCACGCGCACTGGCCCCCTAGACGGCCGGGAAGCCCAGGCTGTCATATGACGTCCACCCAGGATGGGAGATCCCATCTGTGGACGTCATTTTACTATAGCCAGGTAGTGAAGTGGTTAAGATCCGATTGCAGCCTGAATTTTGGCTGAATTCACACCTGAAGCGGACCAAAAAACGCACAGCTTTTTTCTGCAAAACGCACTGGATCTGCTGCAGAGTTATCTGAACTGGCCCAATAAAGAGTCAGTCAAAATCTCCTGCTATTGTGAATTGGATGCGGGAATTCCGCAGCCAATTCACAATGGTGTAAACTCAGCCTAAATCATAATATTTAAAGAACAACTATCATCTCTGTCTCACAGTGTCTCCTCCTCTGACCCGCTGTTGACTCACCAACAGTCCCATTCACTTTATTGGGATGGCTGGTGATGCAGCAGTGACACAACAAGGTGAGGGACGTGGCGGCAGCAGGTGAGTGGATGCCCGCTAACAGGCTCTGCCATGATGTATTTGAAATGACAGGTGCCCTTTAAATGTAAGGAATAAGAACTTAGTCTTGCTGGTAGTTAGAATCTTTAATATTTGCAAACAAAATGAAGGTTTCCTATTTAGAATAATAAGCTGGCAGGTTAGTAAAACAGTGATATCAGAACCGATTCAATCATACAGTTTGTAGTGTACATAGATTTGCAAAACAATGGGATAAAGGAATATTCCTAAACTTTGTTTTATCTCATGGTTACTGTGAAATTGTGTGAATGCATCATTGCGGTGCATGTTATCTCAGCTTGCAGAGCTTGGATTCAGTAAATGAGTTTACCAAAAATGTAAATAATGTAAATATTGCTGAATAAACTAAATTAAATAATGTATCTTAAATAGAAAACTATCTTTTTGCTCATTTTTTTTTAAATAAATTTGATAAAAATAAAAAAAATCCGATTTGAATCAAAAAATCATATTTTTTCTTTTTAAATCATTGTTTTTTATCCACCCTGAGTGAAGGTAAGTATTGTCCCTACAAAATTTCACAGCTCATTTTGTAGTTTTTTTTGTAGGTAAATTTAGGCTTTAAATTATGACTAAAGGCAATCTCTATTTGTCCTGTTTACTGTTTACTGTTATCATTGAAAGTGAAAGTAAAAGCAAATCCCGCATTTTGGGTTGTTCCCAGAAAATAATAGAGAAGAAATCTTCCAATTAAGACATTAGTTCTGGTCCCCAAGAGATTTTCTTAATTTGCAGCGATTTCCTGTTTTGGCAATGGTACAGGAAGTAAAGGTAAATCTCCCCAATAGGACAAATATGGCAAAAATAAACCTTACAAGGGTTATAACCCTCTCTTACTCTATCCAAAATGAATATAAAAGTTTTGTCTATAGTTCTACGTTAACCACTTCCGCCACTGTTTTACTGCGGAAGGTTGACTCGGCTGGGCAAATCGATGTTACCTTACGTCGCTTTTCCTTTTTGCCTGGAGCCGATGCGAGTGCCAGGTGGGTGCGATGACCACCGGGCACCTGCGATCGCTCGTGACAGAGCAAAACCAGGATCTGTTTGGGTAAACATACAAATCTCGGTTCTTTCAGGGGAGTAGAGAAAGATCGTGTGTTCATACTAAGTATGATCACTGATCTCTCTCTTCTCCTAGACAGTCCCATCCCCCCTAGCGTTAGAACACAGTTAACCCCCTGATCACCCCCTAGTGTTAACCCCTTCCCTACCAGTGACATTGATACAGCAATCAGTGTATTTTTATATCATTGATCGCTGTATAACTGTCAACGGTCCCAAAAATGTGTCAAAAGTGTTCAATTTGTCCACCGCAATATCGCAGTCCCGATAAAAATTGCAGATCGCCGCCATTACTAGTAAAAACAATAATAATAATAAAAATGCCATAAATCTATCCCCTATTTTGTAGATGCTATAGCTTTCGTGCAAACCAATCAATATACGCTTATTTTTACCAAAAATATGTAGAAGAATATATATCGGCCTAAACTGAGGAAAACATATATTATAGCAAAAAGTAAAATTTATTGGGGTTGATTTACTAAAGGCAAATCCATTTTGCACTACAAGTGCACTTGGATGTGCAGTCGCTATAGATCTGAGGGGAAGATCTGAAATTAGGGGAAGCTCTGCTGATTTTATCATCCAATCATGTTCAAGCTAAAATGCTGTTTTTTGTTTTCCTTGCATGTCCCCCTCGGATCTACAGCGACTGCAATTCCAAGTGCACTTGTGGTGCAAAGTGGATTTGCCTTTAGTAAATAAACCCCATTGTGTTTTTTTCAAAATTGTCGCTTTTCTTTTGTTTATAGTGCAAAAAATAAAAATTGCAGAAGTAATCAAATATCACCAAAAGAAAGCCCTATTTGTGGGGAAAAAATAATGTTTTTTGTTTGGGTACAGCGTTGCACGACCGCACAATTGTCAGTTAAAGCATCGCAGTGCCGTTTCGCAAAAAATGGCCTGTTAATTGAGCAACAAAATCTTCTGGGGCTGAAGTGGTTAAAGTGGATGTAAACCCAATGTCATCCTTTCTAAAATACTGCCATAGGGGTTATCTATAAGGATATACATGCCTCCTGCATGTATCTTTACCTGTCAAATGTCTCCCCTCTGTCTGTTATGAGTTTCGAAAAACTGCATATTCTGTGGGTGGGTCTGTTGTCTGGAGTTTGAGTCGTGATGTCAGTAGACTCCCCGCCCACCTCTACACTCCCCTTGTCAATATGCATTTTCTCCTGTGTATTTCTTACACTGAACTTCTGCTATGATCTCTAACATCCAGTGAAAAGACAGGAAAGTAACCACATGACTTCAGCATGCCAAATCATGCTGAGGTGTGGAACAGCCAATCCTTGCAGAGCTGCTGAAGAAAGGAGTGGGAGGGAATTAAAAAATAATGCCTGTGTCTTAGGCTAATACACGAGATATGTAAATCACCTGTCACTCACAGCAAAGGGGAGGATTTGACAACGTTTTTCTCTGTTTGTCAAGTTTTATCTCACTGAACAATAAGAGGATTGTTCAGAGCTGGATTAACTCTTTGTGGCAAGACTGGGCTCAAATGATAGGAAATCTTATACTCTACATTATGGCTTAAAAAAAAAAAATGTTCAGGTTTACATCCACTTTCTTAAGGGTGAGCAGAACTGACAGTCCTAATAGATTAGATGTTATCATGTAGAAAGTTCTGTTACTTGTTCTAACTTCAGCTAATACTAAATGATTACTGGATATACAGTGTAACACGAAAATTATATTCATTCATTTTTGGTATTCATAACTGAGCCTTTCAAAATTAAACTTGAAGAAGTACAGGGATACAGGTAAATACATATAAAATACATTTAAGGCAGAAGTTTTACCTGTCAAGGTATTCCTGACTATTAAAACAGGTGTAATTTTTTTTTTGTATTAAAATAATGAACATGTACTGTAACATGTTATACTTACCTGCTTACCGGCAGCTTCAAACCTCCTCTTCTGGGTTCTGGGGTCCCACGCCGGCTCCCCATCTTCTGTATGTGCTGCCATCGCAAGCCGCTTTCTATGGGGGCATACCTGTAGGCTTATTCCCAAGCCGGGCTGTGTGTGCCCATAGACACACCCTGGACCTGCTTCCCCCCGCTCCCTCCTCACAGGATTTCATTGCCAGCAGAAGGAACACAAACCAGGCCTGCTGCAGATGGTCACAGCGTTGGATCAAGACAGTACTCGGTTAAGTATATAGGAGGGTGGGAGAGTGATACTACTACTGGTACATTTTTTTACCTTCATGCAGGGAATGCACTAAAGTGATAATAAAGGTTCAGGGTTTGTTTTTTTGTTTTTTATAACAAACAAGTTATACTTACCTGCTGAGCAGCCTCGATCCTCCTCTTCTTGGGTCCCCCGCTGGCGCTCCTAGGTCTTCCCAGGCCAGGGGGGATACCCATGTGGGCTAGCTCCCAAGCCCCACTGGCTGTGTTCATAGATGCAGACAGTGTTTTTTTCCCACCCCTCGCTTCCTCGTCATGGGATTTGATTGACAGCAGCAGGAACCAATGGCTCTCACTGCTTTCACTCTGCCCTGTGAAAAAGGAGAGAGCGGGGAGAGATGCTGCTCTCATGCACTTTTCTGTATAGGGATGGGGGTTCAGGTAAGTATAAGGGGGTGCTTGGGGGGATTCTAGACAAAGAAGGTTTTTTACCTTAATACAGAGACTACATTAAGGTAAAAAAACCTTGAGGCTTTAAAACCACTTTAACTGCTTTGGGACCACCCACCGCATGTATACTGCGGCAGGACGGCTCGGCTGCACAAAATCACGACCCTTCGATCGTTCCAAGGAAAGGTAGAATGGCAGGCTGCCTATGTAAACAAGGCAGATCGCCTTTCTGTGAGGAAGAAAAAGGGAGAGCTTGTGTTTCTGCTGAGCATAATATCTTTTTTCCATCCGTGCACCCCCTCACAGTTAGAAAGCACTCCATAGGAGCACACTTAATACTATGATTGCCCCTGACGTTAACCCCTTACCTGCCAGTGTCATTTATACAGTGACAGTGCATTTTTTTTTAGCACTGATCACTGTATTAGTGTCACTGGTCCCTAAAAAAGTGTCATATGGGGCTGATTTACTACAGGCAAAAAGACTGCACACTTTGCAAAGTTGCCCTCTGCAAGTGCAGTTGCTCCAGAACTTAGTAAATGAGGTAAAGCTTCACTTTGCAAAGAGTACCCAATCAAGTGCAAGGAAAAAAAACAGCATTTTTGCGTGCATATGAGCTTCTGCTCATTTATGAAGCTCTGGAGCAACTGTTGCCCTCTGCAAGTGCAGTTGCTCCAGAACTTGGTAAATGAGGTAAAGCTTCACTTTGCAAAGAGTACCCAATCAAGTGCAAGGAAAAAAAACAGCATTTTTGCGTGCATATGAGCTTCTGCTCATTTATGAAGCTCTGGAGCAACTGCACTTGCAGAGTGAAACTGCACTTTGCAAAGTGCACAGTCTTCTTGTCTTTAGTAAATCAACCCCTTAGTGTCAGATTTGTCTGCTGCAAAGTCGCAGTCCCGCTAAAAATAACGTATCACCGCCATTACTAGTAAAAAAACCCAAATCTATCTCATACTTTGTAAACACTGTAACTTTTGCGCAAACCAATCAATATATGTTTATTGGGATTTTTTTGCCAAAAAAAATGTAGCAGAATACATGTTAGCCTAAATTGATGAAGAAATTAGATGTTTTACAAAAATTTTATTGGGTATGTTTAATAGCAGAAAGTAAAAAATATTGTTTTGTTTTTTGTCGGTATTTTTTTGTTTATAGTGCAAAAAATAAAAACCTGCAAAGGTGATCAAATACCACCAAAAGAAAGCTCTATTTGTGGGAAAAATAGGACATACATTTTATCAATTGTCAGTTAAAATAACGTAGTACAGTACTGCAAAAAATGGCCTGGTCAGGAAGGGGGTAAAACCTTCCAGAGCCGAAGTGGTTAAGGTAAAACATGTCTTGTCGTCAGAACAACTTGAAGTCCTCAGATTTAGGCCTCATTCACACAGGGCATATAAATCCATGCCCCATGTGATGGTACAGATTCATACACTCCATGTGAATAAGGCCTTATACAAAGCCCCATCACACAGCACATCCAGGAGAATGATACCACTTTCTTTGTTGTACTTATGGATTATAGTAGTTTCATCTCTCCACCCCAAAGACACTGACCCAACCGTGAAATATTAGCAGCAGACTGATGAGCCAATCTCTCATTATGCTCTCTTTTCCTATCAACGTGTTCCTTTTTCGGTACATTTGGATGACACTCACCCGATTGGCTTCTAGATCACCCTCTTCTAGTCTGAAGGGATTTCTGAGGCTGAGATCAGGTTAAAGAAGAACTTTTTCCTTATCATTAAAATTACAACAGAGGCACCCTTGGAAATGTTTAGTAATGGCAATCTGCAAACAGATACCTAAAGATAATTGCAAGCTTTTCATTCTTCTCATGATGGCCGTTTTTACTAAGGATAGATGAATCCATCTTCCTTTACTTCCTTGAACTCTGTCTAGGACTCTAGGTCTGCCTTTTGGAACATGTGACAGGAATTTCCCAGAATACAGCTGCAAGGCCAGGGTGACATCACCAGTGCCTTAAACAAACCAAGAAGCGAAAAAGCAGTCATTGTAACAAAAAACACAAAAAAAATGTTATGCAAGCTATTCAGTGGAATAACATCCTTACAGGATGTCTCCAATTTACAAGCTGACCTCAATGCTCTGTCTAATTGGGCGTCTATGTGGCAGATGAAGTTTAATGTTGAGAAATGTAAAGTTATGCACTTGGGGGCTAAGAATATGCATGCATCATACATGCTAGGGGGAGTACAACTGGGGGAATCCGTAGTGGAGAAGCATCTGGGGGTTTTGGTAGATCATAAGCTCAATAATAGCATGCAATGCCAAGCTGTGGTTTCCAAAGCGAGCAAAATCCTTTCTTGTATTAAGAGAGGTATGGACTCCAGAGAGAGAGATATCATTTTGCCCCTGTTCAAATCATTAGTAAGTCCCCATCTGGAATATGCAGTTCAGTTTTGGGCACCAGTTCTCAAAAAGGATATCGGGGAACTGGAGAAAGTGCAGAGAAGGGCAACTAAACTGATAAGAGGCATGGGGGAGCTCAGCTATGAGGAAAGATTAGAGGAACTGAATTTATTCACTCTTGAGAAGAGGAGAATAAGGGGGGGTATGATCAACATGTTCAAATATATAAGGGGTCCATATAGTGAACTGGGTGTTGAGTTATTCACTTTACGGTCAACACAGAGGACAAGGGGGCACTCTTTACGACTGGAGGAAAAGAGATCTCCAAATACGGAAAGGTTTCTGCACAGTAAGAGCTGTGAAAATGTGGAATAGACTCCTTCCAGAGGTAATTCTGGCCAGCTCAGTCGATTGCTTTAAGAAAGGCCTGGATACTTTCCTAAATGTACATAATATAACTGGGTACTAACATCTATAGGTAAAGTTGATCCAGGGAACATCTGATTGCCTCTTGGGGGATCAGGAAGGAATTTTTTCCCCTGCTGTAGCAAATTGGAGCGTGCTCTGCTGGGGTTTTTTGCCTTCCTCTGGATCAACTGTGGGTATAGTATTGGGTATATTGGATTGTACGATTTTTTTTTTGTTTTTTTGTTTTTTTTTGTTTTTTTTATGGTTGAACTGGATGGACTTGTGTCTTTTTTCAACCTGACTAACTATGTAACTATGTAACTATGTAAGTAATGATTATAAGATGATTTCATATAATCATGCAGGGCTGTATGCTGCAGTGATTTTTAGTGAAAGGAGGAAAGGTCCACTTTAAAGACTTATTTAACCATTCCTTTTTCCCCTTTCTCATTCAGTCATTGGGACCCAGTAGGTAGCAAAAAACTATGCAGCTTTTAAAAATATTAATTTATATAAGTGCTATATCTGTAGGCCATTGGCAACCCCCTCCCCCGCCCCATTCCCCCATCCTGTGCTGAGCTCAGCTTTGCACTCAACATGTACAAATTGGGATATACAACCATCTTAGTTCCTAACTCAGTGACAATAACCTTCTTGGCCCCCTAAAGTCTGGCTTTCGCTCGCATCACTCCACGGAAACTGCCTTACAAAAACTCACTAACGATTTACTAACTTCTAAAACCAACAGCCAGTACTCCATACTCCTACTACTTGACCTCTCTGCGGCTTTCGATATTGTTGACCACCTCCTTCTCAATAAGTTACATTCCCTTGGCCTCCGAGATTCTGCTTTATCCTGGTTCTCTGCCTATCTATCACAGTCACCTTCAGTGTCACCTACGAATCTGTCTCCTCCTCTCCATTGCCCCTTTCTGTGGGGGTCCCCCAAGGCTCTGTTCTTGGACCCCTTCTCTTCTCTATCTACACCTCCTCCCTTGGTCACTTGATAACAGCCCATGGCTTCTAATACCACTTATATGCCGATGATACCCAAATCTATCTGTCTACTCCTCACCTCCCTCCTTCAGTCTCCTCTCGCATTACTAACTTACTAACTGACATATCAGCATGGATGTCGCACCACTTCCTTAAACTGAATCTCTCTAAAACTGAGTTATTAATATTCCCCCTCACCCGTGCCCCCCTCCATGACTTTCCGTCAAAATCAACAATGCAACTATCAGTCCCTCCCCACACGCCAGGGTACTAGGCGTAATCCTAGACTCTGACTTGTCATTTCAACCTCAAATCCAATTGTCAAAAGTTTGTAGAATTCACCTCCGTAACATTTCTAAAATTCGCCCCTTTTTAACAAATAAAACCACCAAGCTCCTCATTCACTCCCTTGTTATCTCTCGCCTTGACTATGGCCTGCCTCTCCATAGGCTATCCCCTCTTCAGTCTATCATGAATGCTGCTGCCAGACTTATACACCTTACCAACTGCTCAGTGTCTGCCAACCCTCTCCTCCAATCCCTACACTGGCTCCCAATCACCCAGTGAATTAAATTCAAAATACTAACCACAACATACAAAGCCATTCACAACTCTGCCCCAAGCTACATCACCAATTTGGTCTCCAAATATCACCCAAATCGTCCTCTCCACTCTTCTCAAGACCTCCTACTCTCAAGCTCCCTCCTCTCCTCCTCTCGTACTCATCTCCAGGATTTCTCCAGAGCCTCTCCCATCCTCTGGAACTCGCTACTACCTCCACCTGTCCGGCTATCCCCTACTCTTGCTGCCTTCAGGCAATCCCTGAAAACTCATCTCTTCAGGAAAGCCTATCACTAATCCTTTACCACTTCCATCAGCTCATTCCCAACAGTTACAACCTTTTGTACCGCCTGCCCCACCCTATTAGATTGTAAGCTCTTCTGAGCAGGACCCTCTTAATCCTCTTGTATTTTATTGTATTATAACTGTATTGTCTCCCTTTTATATTGTAAAGCGCTGCGTACACTGTTGGAGCTATATAAATCCTGTATAATAATAATAATTAATAATTAAGTAATAATAATATGTTT
The DNA here is from genome assembly GCA_037952925.1 of Lithobates clamitans. Taxonomy (NCBI): domain Eukaryota; kingdom Metazoa; phylum Chordata; class Amphibia; order Anura; family Ranidae; genus Lithobates; species Lithobates clamitans. The sequence goes on from JBBGZY010000140.1 coordinate 16,433,495, forward strand.
TCCACATTATATTTTATACCCGTTTCCATCTCTGGACAATTCTGTCCAAATCAAGAAAGGAATGAACCGCAGGGGATTGGAAACTCTATGTTGACTCCAGCAGCCTTCTAGCAAAAGTTTTTACTAAAATATTCTTGATTTTGCATAAAATGGTGACATCATTCATGTTTGCATAGTTTCATGAAATCTAAGTAAGATGATACAAATAAAGTGTATGGAAAGGCAGTGGTTGGGTTTTTAAACACTTCATCCTAAGATGGTCAGTGAAAGCAGAAAGAATAAGCACCCTAACTGCTGTGTAGAGCAGTTTTAGAGTGCACAGTCATAGAAACAAATGGGATATAAAAAATGTCTGTCCCTCCATACAGGCTACATACTGCACACAAAACGTGTTGGAGGAATACATCAAGGTGGCTATTAAAGTAATACCATGACCTTGTGTATGTATTTACATTTTTCCCTTAGTCTTCCAAAAAGTATCTATTTATATCTATCTATATAGAAGTTTATCTCCAGCAGCTTCCTGGGATGGGGTAACAACACTGCTGCACTGTCCGTGAAATCCAGTCAAAAGTAAGGAGGCCTGGAACATAATTTTATAATATGTTGATAATCACGGTACAAGGTTGGTATTATTTTAACAATAATGGGTCGAGAATAGACCACATGTTTAATTTTTCACTGCACAATGTAGCCAATGTATCTGTATCCCAAATTATCACACACTAGCTATAAAGATCTCACCTAGCCCCTAGGACTAATGCATTTTTTTCAGTACTGTCACCCTTCCAGTGATCGCAGAGGGGACCTGAAAGTGCCAAGATTAATTAATGGTGTTCTTTATAAGTGCTGGAGCACCTCCAAGTAGTGCCTGTGGCTGTGCAGACCTGTGCCACCTTGTTGGGGTTACTGCAACTGCATGCCCTACCTCTTCTTGTTTGCAATGACTTTGGACTGGCAACATCTCCTGGTTTATACCTATGCTGTGGGTGGATTATAGTGGCTATTATTATGCTATTTGGGCTCGCCTGCAAGCACTTGTTGCTGAGGCTTTCACCCTTACCCTTCTTTTCTACTGCTGTGGTGGTCATGAGTATGCCTCTGATGACGATGTCACAAGCATGGCAGATTTTAAGCATAGGCTGAAAGGGTCAGATGGAATTGCTAGCTCAGGTTCAAATTTTAGCTCAACTGGGGCCAGTGGGCTGGTGGTGCATGCTGTGAGAGTTTACCTCTTAGCTACTGCCTCCTTTAGGACTCCTTCTTTGTCCTTCTTATAGGTTCCCATAGAAGTCTCCCTGTCTCTAACTCCACCATCTCTTTGTGGATCAGATAAATTATTATCAGGGCTTATAGTCTGAAGGATAGAGTTACTTCCTTGTCTATGATGACACACTCTACCAAATCTGTTAGTGCTTTATAGGATTTTCAACATCAGGCATTTGTTTCTCTTTTTTGGAAGGCTGCCTCCTGGTTTTCTATTCAAGTGTTTCTTAAGTTCTACCGGATAGATATTCGGGCCTCCTATGGTGCTAGTTTCTGGTGTAAGATGCTATAAGATTCTCATTAGTCTGTCAAGCCTTCTTGAACTGTATATTTCTGTAAGCCTTTTGCCCTTGTTTGCTGTGTTGCTCTCCCCTCAGTTGGAATGCTTTTTGGATGTCCCAGTCATAATTATTAAATGTCCTGTGTTATACAACTAGTAAAACAGGATTTTTTTGTAAAATATGTTCCTAAAGTATAGTACAGGACACAGGTCCCTCTCCTTGTTCTTATGATCTCCATATTGCTTGCTACAAAACTTAGGCTAGTTGGGAGTGGGAGGGTTTTATAGGAGGGTGTCCTTGTAGCTTATTTTTTGCCATTATCTAGTCACCTGAAGATAGCTGCATTTAATCGAGTCATAATGATTAAAGAGCCTGTGTCCTGTGCTGTAATTCAAAAAAACAATTTTCCTGGTAAGTCAAAATCCTAATTTTCTGTAAATTGTATCTTTTATTGTAAAACAGTTTGCTTATGTATGTCTCAATTTGTAATTTTGTGTTATGTAACTTTTTGTAATCTTTTCTATGCACTGCCTGACTAGAGAAAATATACCGGTATTTAAAATGAATAAGCTATTATTTTGTATTGCTTTATAGAATGCACAAATCTGACGAGACTGTTTGTGTAAGTAGTTATATTGTATTATATTGTAAAAATTTGTTGGCGGAAAATTTGAGAACCTGCTAGCCAACATTTGTTGGCGGAAAATACGACAACAAATGTCTGATCGTGTGTACGGGGCATAAGAGTGTACTAGATTGCATTCAAGATTTGTATCTGCCTGTGTGTTCAGCCATACTTTGGTAGTCTCCATGTAGTGGTGGCAGGCAGTAAGAAACTGGATTTTTGCACTTACCCTAAACCTTGCTGTAGTTGTCTAGTGTATGGTAGAGGTAGGCTGTAAGGTTTCCATCATTTTATTATTCCAGATCCTCAGATGAGAGAAAGGGCACCATTGCATTCCCATCTGAGGGCCAATAGATATTTTGCCACCATAATTATGTGCATTACATAGTTTTGTGCTGGTTTGAAAAGATCTTTTGTAGGTAGGCCCAAAAAATATGTTTTGGGGAAGAGGAGAATCCAGGTGTCAAACACACAGTGGATCATGGTGCAGACAGTCTCACAGTATGGTTACATGAACAGGCAGTGCCAAAATAAGTGGTGCAGGTCTTTGGTACCAGTGGAAAATTGTACTGATTTTCTCTACATACAGATCAAGCTCTTGGTGGCTTGTGATCATATTATTTGCCATATTTTCAAAGGGGACTCTCTCCCATTTCAGCATGTAGAGGTGTTTAAATGGGGCTGTTGAGGTACCTAAATCCCAATTGTATAGATAGCAGAAAATAGTCTCCTACAAGATGTGGCGGCTAGGCTGATTTCTTCAAATGGGAGTTCAATTAGAACAGCGGTTTCCAAATTCAATTTTTAAGTACCCTCATGTTTTTAGAGTTTCCTTCACCTTGAACATGTGCTTTAAATCAATGCCAATGGCACAGTATGTTATATGAGGAAAATTCCCAAAACATTGCCTGTTGAGGGTACTTGAGGATTGAGGTTAAAAAAGTTAGAGAATTATAGTGTGTTAGAGAATGTCTGGACATAGCTACATCCCTGTGGGGTCACAAGTACGGTATTTGTACATTGAAATCATATCCCCTCTCAAGCGCCTCTTCTCCAGAGAGAATAAGTTCAGTGCTCGCAACCTTTCTTCATAACTAATATCCTCCAGACCCTTTATTAGCTTTGTTTCCCTTCTTTGTACTTGCTCCATTTCCAGCACATCCTTCCTGAGGACTGGAGCTGAACTGGACAGCATACTCCAGGTGCGGCCGGACCAGAGAGAGTGGGAGAATTATTGTTTTATCCCTAGAGTTAAACACCCTTTTAATGCATGCCAATATTCTGTTTGCTTTGTTAGCAGCAGCAGCTTGGCATTGCATGCTATTGCCTATCATCTATTAGGACCCCCCAGGTCCTTTTCCATCCTAGATTCCCCCAGAGGTTCACCCCCTAGTGAGTAGATTGCATTCATACTTTTGCCACCCGAATGCATTATTTTACATTTTTCTACATTAAACCTTTTGCCATGTAACCCCACCCCATTAATTTGTTCAGATCGTTTTGCAAGGTTTCCACATTCTGCAGAGAAGTTATTGCCCTGCTTAGCTTAGTGTTGTCCACAAATACAGAGGTTGAGCTGTTTACCCTGTCCTCCACGTCGTTTAAGAACTAAATTAAACAGGATTGGTCCCAGCACAGAACCCTTGGGGACCCCACTTCCCACCCCTTACCATTCCGAGTATTCCCCATTTATCACCACCCTCTGAACTCGCCCTTGTTGCCAGTTTTCAATCCATGTACTCACCCTATAATCCGTGCCAAAGGACCTTACTTTGTACAGTAAATGTTTATGGGGAACTGTGTCAAATGCTTTTGCAAAGTCCAGATACACCACATCTACAGGCCTTCCTTTATCTACATTCAATCCATGTACTCACCCTATGGTCCGTGCCAAAGGACCTTACTTTGTACAGTAAATGTTTATGGGGAACTGTGTCAAATGCTTTTGCAAAGTCCAGATACACCACATCTACTGGCCTTCCTTTATCTACATGGTAGCTCACCTCCTCATAGAAGGCTAATAGATTGGTTTGGCAAGAACGATTCTTCATGAATCCATGCTGATTACTGCTAATGATACAAATTTAATTACTAAAATCTTGTATGTAGTCCCTTATCATCCCCTCCAAGAGCTTGCATACTATTGATGTTAGGCAACTGATCTGTAATTCCCAGGGATGTATTTTGTCCCTTTTTTTAAATATTGGTGTTACATTGGCTTCTCTCCTATCAGCTTGTACCATTCCGGTTAGGAACAATGGTCTGGCATTTACTTGACTGAGTTCCCTAAGTACCCTCGGGTGCAAGACATCTGGACCGGGGTTATATTAATTTTAAGTTTCCCAAGTCTATTTCTAATTCTGTCATCTTTTAGCCATGAGGGTGCTTCCTGTGATGTGTCATGAGGACAAACACTGTAGTTTTGGTTACTGAAGCCCCCAATTCCCTCGTGAAGACTGAGGAGAAGAATACATTCAATACCTTCATTATCTCCCCATCCTTTGTAGCCAGATGTCCTTCCTTATTCTTTATGGGGCCAATATGGTCTGTCCTCCATTTTTTACTGCTTATATACTTAAAGAATTTCTTGGGATTTTTTTTGCTCTCCTCCACTATGTGTCTTTCGGGTTCTATCTTAGCCGCCCTAATTGCATCCTTACATATCTTGTTGCATTCTTTGTAAAGTCTGAATGCTGATGATGATCCCTTAGCCTTGTATTTTTTGAAGGACTTCTCCTTTGCTTTTATAAACATTTTTACATTAGAGTTAAGCCATCCAGGACTTTGTTTGCTCTTTAAATGTATTTCCTAATGGGGTGCACTGGCTAATGCCCTTATTTAATATGCTCTTAAAGCAAACCCATCTCTCCTCCGTGTTCTTTCTAAGATTGTATCCCAATTTATATCTTCTAGCAAGGTTTGTAGTTTAGGGAAGTTGGATTTTTTGAAGTTCAGTGTCTTTGTGTTCCCATAGTGCTAGATTTGTAAATCACACTTGCTTTGGAGTTCTGTAAAAGAATGGGTTTATTCATTCAAGGTTAAAATGTTAAAATGTTTATGAGGTCAGACTTTGAAAGTGAAAACCATTGTTTTGTGCACTGCCATGTATGTTTAAGGAATTTCATTGTGTAAACAAATTTGGATGATTGGTGCTATGTACAGTTTCTCCACTTAAGTCCAACAAATATATAACTATAGACTGGACCAAAGGCCAGAATTCTCAAGTGTGTGGAAAAACTAGACCTTGGTTAACGGGAAGCATATAGGACCAATTTAGAGATTCTGTTGAGTTTTTAAATTTATATGAAGTTGAGAAGATAATTTTGTATCTCTTTAACCACTTTAGGACCGGGCCCTGTTTTTCAGACTTGCTGTTTACAAGTTAAAATCATGTTGTTTTTTTTTGCTAGAAAATTACTTAGAACCCCCAAACATTATACATATATATTTTTTCTAACACCCTAGAGAATAAAATGGCGGTTGTTGTTTACTTTTTGTTACACTGTAAAAATTAAGACAACAGTAAAGTTAGTTAGCCCAATTTTTTTTTGTATTGTGAAAGATAATGTTACGCCGAGTAAATTGATACCCAATATGTCACGCTTCAAAGTTGCTCCCGCTCATGCAATGGCGACAACCTCTTACCCTTAAAAGTCTACATATGCACTTTTCTATGGGTTGCATGTTTTGAATTATTGCTCTCGATCTACCGATCACGCTGATATCTCACATGTGTGGTTTTAACACGTTTTCATATGCGGCTGCTACTCTCTTATGCGTTCACTTCTGCGCACAAGCTTGGCGAGACGGGGCTCGTTTAAAAAAAAAAAAAATCTTATTTCTCTTACCTTTTATTTTTTATTTTTACACAGTTCTTTTTAAAAAAATGGTGTCACTTTTATTCTTATTACAAGGAATGTAAACATCCCTTAATCCCCTGTAAAAGAAAAAAAGCATGACAGGACCTCTTAAACATGAGATCTGGGGTCAAAAAGACCTCAGATGTCATATTTACACTAGAATGCAATATTAAAAATTTTGTTTAAACACCCCCCCCCCCAAAAATGTCTCTTTAAGTTTTGATGTTGTTTTGACGTCGCTTTCGCCCTGCAATGGTATGGAGATGGGTGGGGGCCATCTTCCCCTCACTCAGCTACATACCGCAGATGGGAGCAGTGGCTCTGGTAAGCGGCAGAGGGCACCGGAGCGCGGTGCGGGGAGCCCTCTCCCGCCGCCGATAAAAGCGATATTGCAGAGAGTTCACCAAAGAGACCACTTTTATCTGAAAGTGGACTGCCCACCGAAGAAGGGGATGCCAGGGTTATGACAGCTAGCTGCTGCCATAACAATGATATCACTCTTCAAACAGCCGATGTATAACGGCGACGGGTGGTCCGTAAGTGAATAAAGTGATTGTAAACCCCCATATATACCCACTGAAGTGAAATGGGTGGTACACAGAGATGAAACGAATCCTTCTACATAAATTGTACCTGTTTATCTGCAGCCTTCTCTCCTCTACAGCCTTCTAAAACACTCAGATCAAAGGCTATTTCTCAGCTCCAGCAGGGATCTGACGTCACACACTTCAAAGCATAGAGCAGGAAGCTGAGTGTAATCTGATACCTAAGTAGAGGCAAAGGACACCCCCTACACACACACACACACACACACACACACAATCCCTTATTGATACATATACAGCTGAGGCTGTCAGTCACCTTCTGTGTGCTGGAGGGGGGTTGGGCTATCTCCTGAAATTCTGTGGTATTGGCATATCCTGCCAGAAGTGACTCATGCACAAAGCAGAGGGAACAGAGAGCATATAGAAACCACACTAGGCGATTTGGGTGGAGGTAAGTACACACTATAGAGGGATATAATCTGTTCATTCTTCATTTCAGAGGTTTACAACCGCTTTAAGATAAAGTGTGGGCACATGGATTTCAGATATTTGCATAGTGAGGTGGTCACAATCTCCTGCTATGCAAATTGAATGCGGGGAAACCCACATCCAATTCGCAATAGTGTGAACCCAGGGTAAAACTGGTAATATCTTTAAATCTATGTTGGGGGAAAGGCACCTTGTAGTCTTTAAAATCTTAACAGCATTGTGTAATATAAATAACTATAAAGAGATTTACCATAGGTTTCCTATATTGGTGGCTATTAAATCTGAGAAGTTTTAGTTTGGAGGATAGAAATGCTATGGGTGGAGTTCTATGTCTATACAGGAGCAGCACCTTTGGTATGCATGCTTTCGAAGAGGCTGGTCAGATGAAGAGTAAAAGAGACCCAGGGAGGACCTGTCATGGCAGGAAAACAATAAATAGGTGAATTCCAACACATGTAAATGTAGTACACGTAGGAGTGCGTTTGAGGTCTTACTGCTGTGTCACCTTTGGGCAGCCACAGATTATGATGTTGTTGCTCCTACCTTTGTTTTTAATGTTCTCAAGATGATATTGGAATTCATGAAGTGTAGCGGCCTGTGAGGTTAGGTGGGGTCATTAAGTTGGGAAGCCTCCTGATTAGTATTCTGCTACTCATCCTCCAGGGATTGCATTCTTATGGGGAGATGGCGTTAGTTTGTTTGCAGCATATTTTTTCTGCAAGGTTCTTTCACCTTTTGGATCAGTAAGCAAAAACCCTTTTTAGCTGGTATACTGTACATCTGGTATAGTCCCCCCAAGAAGTGCATTCCTACCTTATCTATGTCAGAATCTGAGTAGAGACCAGGGGTTGTGGTTCATTTATAAGGCTTGGCATCATGGTACTGCATTGTTTGAGCAGGAGAGTTTTTCGTGGTATATGGCGGTTGGAAAAATGTTGGTGGAATTCAGGGTGTAAGGGTCTACCTATAGCTTCAGGTATATTAAGCCTGTTTGAGAATTGGGGATCTCAGAGGTGGTGGCAGGAGCAAACCAATAGAACTCTCAATATGGCATTGTGAAAGCAAGGGTGTCTCCATGTGACTCTGAGGATTGTGTGTCCCTGTGGGAATGGAGGTCCCAGGATATGGTTGATCCTGCCCCCTCTCTCCTTGTACAGGAGTCAACCAAAGTAGCTCCCCATCTGGCACCGGGAAAACATTGGGGATGTGGCTGCAGCTGTCATGTGGCCACTGCAGATCTCTTCATGCTGTGGTGTGGGATGGCAGCAGCAGCATCCTGGGGAACTATTTTGAGGGAGAGGAGGCAATGAGGATAAGAGAGAGGAGGGTAGGAGCACAGATTGGGGGTCGGAGAAGGTTGTTGCTCGCTCTCTGTGTGGGGCTAGTGGTATGGTTCAGCTCTGGGAATGGGAACAGGCACCAACTTTGTGGGAACATGGCCCATGGAACCTCAGTATCTAAAGAAGTTTGTAAGGGACCTAAAAGCCCCTGATAGTGGGTGAGTTTGCTGGAAAGGTGTTTTAACTTCCCTTGGTTTCTTTTGTTTCCCCATTTCAGGTCCATTCAGACACTGTGGCAGTGGTGTCAACACATTTGTTAATGGTAACAGTCGTTTTATACCTAAGGCACCCAGCAGAAGACCAGTGCATGTTTCAAGGGCTAGTGATACCAATAACTAGAACCTTTAGCTGAGTATCATAGCAAGACTGAAAATTGTGCAGAGACAGTTGGCAAATTAGAACCCTCTTATCTTGGTGAATTATCTGAGTTTGGGTGTTTTATTTTAGTTTTTTACATTTACTTTAAATACTAGAGAATAAAGAGTCGAAGACTTACATATTGTTATTTAAACAAAATCGTAATTTAGATGGTTCTAATATACTATTTTTCCAAGTAACTTAAGTGTAAGGGAAATCAACTGATTGTAATTGGGTTCTTTACCTGTTTCAAGAATATGCATAGTAACTTGTAAATATGTCAAATATTACATTTGTAGTATTAACCCTGTTATATCAAAGAAAAGTGCTATGGTAAAGAAAATACTTAAAGCGGGAGTCCGGCGACCAATCTTTTTTTTTTTTTTTTTAGGTCATTGGGACACTTTGCTAACCCCAAAATAATACTCACAGTTTGGGTGTAATATTTCCGCCTCTGTCTGTTTTCGTACTGAAGAATAACTTGGGATGCTGGCTGTTTCCATCTTGCTTGTGGGCATGTGAAGCCCACAAGCATTGATTTCCTGGATGCGGAGAATGCTGTTCATTCACAGCTTGTTCACACGCATGATCATTGTTTCCGCACTGAATCTTGGGAAGCCTGACACTAAGCTCCCAGGAGACAGTGCGGCGCTGGGGAAAGGCAATAAACACGCCTACTCCCATGGGAGGAGAGACAGGAAGTGCCACAATAAAGTACAATATAAAGATAATTACAGCGAAAATTTTGTGCGGCATTTGAACATCTATGCAATTAACTGAAGGGGGTAAGATTAAGTTAAAAATTTGAGTGGAACCCCGCTTTAAAGCGTAACTCCACTTTTGTTGAGAAAAAAACATTCCCCTCTGGGTGATCTATGTACAATGCAAGGATTATAACAAGTTGTTGCAGATTCCTACCTTTTGTTATTATGAAGAAATCCCTCTGTGTTTCTCTGTGCCTCTGTGCTAAGTGGGTCTAATGGTAGTGGTTTCATAATTATCTGTCAGCTGTGCACCTGCAGAGCACTAATGAAGAAATCATCTGGGCCTGGATCACTTTAGATGTGTTCCTATTGAAAGTATCTCTCCAAAAATGAAATTTTTGTTGCAGGGGATGCCTAAAATATGACATGTATATTAGGCAGACTTCTGGGAAAATTGGTGAGCCAATCACACAAGTAGGAAATGATGCTTCTGGGGGGTGGTCTGGACACATTCTGTGTACAGAACAACTCCAGGTAGCCATATTGCAATGCATTTTCAGAAAATTACAGCGGCTGCAGATTAAAAAGGAAAGGTAATTTTTCGTATTCAAAGTTTTTTATTGAAAAGCAGACATGAATTACAACAGGCAATATTTATATGACATGTAGTAGTAAGAATTATACAGGTTTCTGTTCTGCGACATGTGTATTACAGTAGGTAACAAATACATATCAGAAATAAAATGTCCAGAAGATATTCCTCGCAGAGATATCTTTGGCCGTAACATATCTGTTTCTATTAATAACTAGAGGGTTATTGGAAAAATAACAAAAAAAAAAATTAGAGTTTTATTTGTTTGCTCGAGATGAGCATCTGCGAGTATATGCGTAGTCAAAATCTGGCAGTTGTTTCGTAAGTTGTAGAGAACATTACCAGTGATGTATCCGGAGGAGAAATATAAAGTAGAAAATGTAGAGTGAGAATAGTGACAGGGATAGGATAGTTAGGGAGAGATTAGGAATAAGGAGTGGAAGAGGGAGGGGTGGCCGGGGGGGTCGCACAAACCAAAGAAGCATCATTAAGTCTGTCTAATGTTGTTGTGACCTATCTATGGTTCAAGGAGTTGTTTGTCGAAGTCCGGGGGTAAGAAGTGTTCGGCCCAGGAGCTCCAGATTTTAAGATGTTGGGGGATTTTATCGAGAATTGTTGCTTCTATTTTACTGTGGATCATGGCTTGTGTGACCCTATTGGTGACTTCGGCTAGGGCGAGTTTTGGGGTTTTCCAGGCCCTGGCAATCGTTTGTTTGGCTGCCGTCGTGAGCTGAAGGAGAAGACGGGTCTGGGATCTGGTGAGATCCGAGGGGATAAGATTCAGCAATACAAGAGCCGGATCAGGGTCAATTGGATGTTGAAATAAGGTGGAAGCCATACGGAATATTGCAGCCCAAAATTCCTGTACTATTGGGCATGTCCACCATATGTGTACATGGGTACCCCGTTCGTTACAGCCACGGAAACAGGTATCAGGATAGCTTGGAAGAAATCTGGAGATCCTGGCCGGGACCAAGTACCATCTCATGAGTACTTTGTAGTTCGCTTCTTGAGCTATTATGTTGTGGGATGATATTTTCGTATTGGACCAGATATCAGACCAGTCCTCTGGATTAAGATCTAATGAGAGGTCTGTGGACCACTTTACAGCGTAAGAGGGAAGGTTGGTTGGGGGAGAGGTCAGGTAAGTATATAGGAGGGAAATCAGTCCCGGAGCATGAGGGTCAGAGTTGCAGATTCCTTCAAAAACAGACAGATCATCTAGTGAGGTATGTGTGCCTATAGTTGTACGAATAAAGTGGGTTATCTGTAAATATCTAAATATTTCTGTAGGGGGAATGTCAGCATTGTTTTGTAGCGAGGTAAATGTCTTAATGGTAGATCCAGTGGTAAGATCGCACACACGATATAGTCCCGCCCTAAGCCAGATTTGAAACGATCTTGGATTGGTTTGGGCCGGATAAAATTTTGGGTGGTCTAGGAACGAGAGTAACGGGGAGTGAGCGGATTGTAATTTAAATGGACCTCGGAGTTTGTCCCACAGTTTAAGAGAGTGTCCTGTAATGGGGTTTCTGACTGGGCCTCGCGTTGAAGGGGGCAGCCATAATATGTTAAACACTTTAAGGGGGTGAAGGTCAATGGCTTCCAAACTAACCCAGAGTGGAGTTTCACTTTTTGCATGATATAGAGTTATCTGGGCTAGCTGAGCTGCATGATAGTATCTCAAAAAGTTAGGCAGACCCAACCCTCCCTTGAGTTTACTACGAAGTAGTATAGCTTTAGCTACTCTAGGTCTAGTAGAGCCCCAGATATATTTGGACACTTTTGTCTGAATGATGCGGTGGTAGTATGAGGGAATAGGAATCGGGAGGACTCTATATAAATAAAGTAGTTTTGGTAGCATAGACATTTTTACAGCCGCAATCCGGCCTAACCATGAGATACATAGTGGGCGCCAAGATTCTAATAAACTGGTTATGTGTTTCAACATAGGGAGGTAGTTGGCTCGGAACAGGTGGTTTGGGTCGCTAGCTAGCTTGATACCAAGGTAGGCAATTGTGGTCGTTGACCAGGTGAAAGGGAAGAGTTCTCGTAAATGTTCTAATTCTGAATGTGGTAGGGACACGTTGAGGGCCTTAGATTTAGATTGATTGACTTCCAATCCAGATATTAGCGCAAATTTATCTAGAAGGTGAATTAGATTCGGAAGTGTGGTTCGTGGGGATGTGACAAATAATAGTGCATCGTCGGCAAATAGGCATAATTTATGTGATGTAGAGGCTACCTCTAAGCCTTTAATATTTGGGTTTGCTCTAAGGAGAGCTGCTAGTGGTTCGATCGCTAATGCGAACACTAGAGGGGAGAGGGGGCACCCTTGTCTTGTGCCTTGTTGTATTTGAAAGTAGTCCGAACGGTATCCTGAATATTTAACATATGCTCGTGGTTGGTTGTAAAGGGAGTCTACCCATTGTAAAAAGTTAGGACCAAATCCCCATCTTTGTAGTATATAGTGGAGGTAAGGCCAAGAAACAGTGTCGAATGCCTTACGAATGTCAAGAGAGAGGAGATGCATAGGTATTTGGCGTGTTCGAGCTAGGTGTTGGAGCAGGATGACACGACGGATATTATCACTGGCCTGACGTTTTGGAATGAAGCCTACTTGGTCTTTGTGTATAAGGCCACCTATAATTGGGTTGAGGCGTAATGCCATAATTTTGGCTAGAATCTTTATGTCTAGATTAAGTAGGGATATAGGCCTGTAATTTGACCACAGAGAATTGTCTGAGTTAGGCTTAGGTATCATAGAGATAATGGCTGTCAACGTGTCCCGACCAAAGGAGTGTTGTTTAAGGAGAGCGTTAAAAGTGTTAGTGAGAAGGGGGGCTAGAATGGGAGCAAATTTTTTAAAATATGAAGCAGAAAGACCGTCGGGGCCCGGTCTTTTGTGTGGTTTAAGAGACTTTATAGCAATAAGAACTTCTTCGGACGTGATGGGACATTCCATAGACTCTTTATTGGCCTCCGACAACTTCGGGAGTGTAATGTTTTGAAACAATACCTCAGCTTGTGTCGCCGAGAAGGTACGTGTTGGGGTATATAGTTCAGCTAGCTTTCTGCGGAATTCAGAAAGCACCTTCACTGGATTGCTCGTGAAGTTATCTTTGGCCAATTTGAGCCTGATGGGATTGTGTATTCTTTCCGGTTGACGTAGTCTCAATGCGAGAAATGTATCTGGCTTGTTGGCTTTATTATAAATTGTGTGGTTGGATCTGCGAATGGCTTTGTCTGCTGATTCTGCCAAGAGCAGGTCCAACTCTGTTTTCGTCTTTTCTAACAGAATTCTGTGAGGTTCAGTTGGAGTGGATTGGAATTGGAGGAAGAGGCGGTGAAAATCTGCTTCCAATTGCTGAATTCTAAGTTTTTTATCTCTTTTGAGGTGAGTAGATACAGATATGCAGGTCCCTCTAATTACGGGTTTGTGTGCCTCCCATAATAGGACTGGTGAGATATCAGGAGTAGAATTATGTTTTATGTATTCTTTAAGAGCCAGTTCTATATCGAAACAGTATGATTGGTTAGTTAAGTATGCCTCATTTATACACCATGTACGGTCTCTAGACTGAGGGATCAGGGCAGAGACAGTTGTGATCACTGCACAGTGGTCTGACCAGGTAATTGGAATAATGCTTGAGTGGAGTAGGGTTGGTGAGGATGCAACAGGTATAAAGATATGATCGATCCTTGAAAAGGATTTGTGTGGGTATGAATAAAAAGTAAAGTTTTTCTTGGCTGGGTTACATTCTCTCCATGTGTCTAATAAAGAGGCTTGCTGGAATATTTTGCGAAATAATATAGAAGGGGAATATTGTTCAGGGGTATAAGGAGATTTGTCAAGGTGTGGATGTAGCACTTGATTGGAATCACCGCATATAAAAAGGGAGCCCTTGCAATGTGTGCGTATTACTTGTAGGAGATGTTTGAAGAAGGGATTAGGATTGTTATTGGGGGCATAGTAAGAGACTATAGTGGACATCACGTCTTGTAAATGACCAACTAAAATAATATAGCGACCTTCAGGGTCCTTAATTTCTTTTGTTAGGGTGAATGGAAGGGTGCGGTGAAATGCAATGAGGACGCCACGTTGTTTAGTGGCAGCCGAGGCGGAGAACACTTGGGGATATTTAGAACTGAAGTATTTAGGGGTTGCCTGGATTGTAAAGTGTGTTTCTTGTAGGGCTACTACGCTGGCTTTCAGGTGTGCGAGGGTGCGAAAGGCCTTAACCCTTTTATTTGGGGAGTTGAGTCCCTTAACATTAAGGGAGAGTATGTTCAGAGGGGCCATTGATGTGGGTAGGGAAAAATACTAAGGGTAGGTGTCTGAGGATCATGCGGCCCACCCGACCTAGTAGAGAATGGGGAAGGAAATGGAAAAAAAAGGTGTGAGGTAAAGAAAAAGGAGAGGAGAGAGGATAGAGCATGTTTTTTGTAAAGAAAGTAAGGAAGTGTAATAACACTTGGTGCGTTGGACATGTTAGCCCAACAGGTAGATGCCCATACTTCCAGACCAGCCAGCTGGCGAGGGAGCATGTGCATCCTATAGGGGGGTGCAGTGACAATTCCCCGCCGCAGGTCGGGAAAAGTTAAGGAACTGTAGTGCTCAAACAATACAAACAGTATACACTAAGACCGTGTTATTGTATTTAGTTGTGAGGTATCGGCAATAACCCCACTTTGGTGAGAAAGGTTTCAGTGCCAAACAAGTGGTACATCTGAATTCAGAATCACCAGAGGGGATGAGGGGATCTAAAAGTAATTGAAATCAACTTAACTATGCCTATATAAGTTGTATAGTTAGCATCTTTGAAACCTTAGGTTAAACAAGCAAGATTAAACCAAACAAAGCAAAAATAAAATAAAAAAGAAAACAGAGTATTCAGAACATTTACACCCTATAGTGGGAATAGGGGGATCATATATGTTGAGTCCCATAACAGTGAGAAATCTTACCAGGACACAAACGTCTGAGTCTCGGTGGTGTAAAATAATAAAAAGAATAGAAAAAATAATAAGAAAAAAATATATAAAAGAAAAGAGAAAAAAAAAAAAAATTTTTTTCACAACTATCTCAGTTCGTTGAGACATCAACCGTGAAACCAGGAGTTCTCCTGAAGTGTTGAATAAGAGTAATAGATGTTAGGTTCTTCAGCGAGACGTGTGTGCTTTAGGATCAAAAAGGCTTGCTTGACGAGACGGTGTTCCTTTTCGGATCGAGGAAGGACCAGCTTGGTTCCGTTTAGGAGTGGCGGTGTAAGGGTAGGATGCAGAGCGGGCTGGAGTACGTGGTAGTGCAGTTTCGGATTGATGAACAGGGGGCGACAGGTGTAGTGATTCAAGAAGACGTTGCAGTGCTTCTGGGGATGTGGAGGAGTGTTGCTGCCCCTGGTACGTGAACTGAAGAGAAAAGGGGAAACGCCAGGTATACTTTATCTGATGCTGTATCAGGATTTGTAATTGCGGCTTCATGGCTCGCCGTTTAGCAATGGTAAGGGGTGCCAGGTCAGAGAAAAGTTGGTAGTTGTGGTCTTGGAACTGGAGAGCGTCTTTATTCCGGGCTGCTGCGAGTAGTTGTTCTTTAGTGCGGAAAAAGTGCAGCTTAATTATTATGTCCCGTGGAGGGCCATCTTGTTGGCGACGGGTAAGCGCCCTGTGAATTCTGTCAAATTCCAGGCGTTCAATGGGTATGGAAGGACAAAGTTCCTGGAAAAGGGCTGTAGTGAAGGATTGTATATCCTCAACCACTTCTGGGATACCCCGGAGGCGTAAATTTGACCTGCGAGATCTGTTCTCGGCGTCCTCTAAACGTGAGTGCAATGTAGCATTTTCCTCACGGAGGGCTGCCTGTTCCTGAGCATGTTCTTGTATAGTGAGTTCTATGTCATCTACTCTGGTTTCCAGGTCTGCTGTGCGCTGGCCTAGTTCTCGTATCTCCCGTGACAGTCTATTTGTTATTTGGTCAGATGTGGCTTTCAGAGCCTTGTTTAACATCTTCTCCATGTGTTTTAGAAAATCAGGCTGTGACATACCTTGTTGTGCAGGGATAGGAGAACCGCTGTATATAGAGTCTGCAGCATCATCCTCCTCACTGTCTGCCTGCTCCGTTCTGGCTGGAGATGCAGTTTGCTGTTTGGAGAGAGCTTTCGCCGCCATCTTGGATGAGGCGCGGGCTAAGGCCTCCTTGATCGGTTTGGTCTTATGTTTACCCTTGTGACCCGTCAAAACCATCCCGGTTGTGGCTCGGGTGACGCTGGGGGTGATCGCCGGTATTCGGATGCGGTTAGGCGGTCTGAGGACGTTATACGGTCCCGATTCTGCGGCGGGAAGTGCGGAGCTCTAAGAGGTAACGTCCTCCATGCTGAGCCTCGCGCATGCGCCCCCAGGAAAGGTAATTTTTAATAACATTCAATTACAATAAGAATTGTGTCACAATTATATGCGCTATATTATTTTTTCTTTATTTGCTATTTTTTTCCCCCACAAAAGTGGAGTTACCCTTTAAGCCTTGTCTTCAATAAAGTATCATTTGTAACTGCAATAAAAAACTGTTGATGTGAGAAAACTTGTTTTATTCAATCTCTGTTACACACCAACATTCATAAATATATCCACATTTGTGGCTTTTTAACAATTTTAAAGTGTAATTCCAGTCAAATACTAAGCCCAAACCCACCCCTACCCCCATTCTAAGGCTATTCTATTTACCCTGTGAAAGGAAAAATCTGTATACTTACCTATTCTAAGGCTGCTCTGGTTCGGTCGCATGATCAGGTCCCAACGCTGGCTTCAGTGTAGAGGAGGGACAGCCGACAATGGATGCCCAGCAATAAGCCTATGGGTAATGTCACCGCCCAGGCTCTGCAGCCATTGTCAGTAATCTCTCCTATTCACTGAAGCTGACCACTGGAGAGATCATGTGACCAGACCGGATAAGCATATGTAAGTATAGACTTCTTTCTTTACAGGGTAGAATAGGCTTAGAATGGGGATGGGGGCATATTTATGCTTAGTATTTGACTATACTTCCACTTTAATTTTGGTGCAATCCTTAGTGCTAATTATAGTAGCCAGTCAGAGGCAGGTAGTCAGTGAAAGACATCCATCCATTAATAAGAGTTGATTGTCCAATTAAATGTAACAAAAATCAAAGATAAGGGAGGTAGGTCACCAAGGGCCTTGTCAATAATCATGGAATAGAAAGGTTTGATAGGCCGCAGTTGTGTGGAAGTGGGTCCAGCATGCAATTTATTCAATTCTAATGACTATCAGGAGCATATATTTTACAGCTATACAGGTAACTCAGTTACATTAATAAAATAACCATGAAATATGTCAAGGCATGATATTTATGGTCCAAGAATAGGATGGGAGGTGTGAAGGTTTGTGGAATCACCCTGTTCTAATTACATTATCCCATCGCTTGGTGCCATTAAGTCTGTAAAAGGTGTCAATTCTTAAATTTACAAGATTCAAGGTGTGAGCCATCAATTGCTAGAGTAGTGATGTTAAAATAGCATTATGTGGATGATAGATGTTGTTGCAGATCCCCACCCCTGGTTAGGGGTGGTTGATCCATTTGTGATGTATATGATCTTTTTAATATCTCTCGCAACCAGTTGTCCTCTCTGCCCAAAAGTGTTGGACCTCATTGTTCTTTTTCTTTAGGGTCATAACCTGCAGAGTTTGCCATCCTATGTTGTGCCATCCTTTTTTGGAATTGTTTTTGTCTCCTTAGTGTATAAGTCCTTGCATTCCTTACTACACTGCACTGCATATACCGGTGATGGCTAACCTTGGCACCCCAGATGTTCTGGAACTACATTTCCCATGATGCTCATGTATTCTGCAGTGTAGTGGAGTATCATGGGAAATGTACTTCCAAAACATCTGGGGTGCCAAGGATCTCCATCACTGGCATATACCATTATGCTTTGCTTGCATTTGCATAAACACACTTCTGTCTCAGAGTATTGCTGAGCTTGAAAGGCACAGACGCGATGTTTGTTAAAAAAAAAATCTGACATCCCAGCCACATAGCTGATGTATATACTGTATTATATTGTGTGTTTTACTTCTTCCTTTTTGTTCGATGGTGCCTTGTTTAAGGTTAACCTTGTAAATGCTAAAACAAAAGCTCAGTCTGGGTAGCACAAGCTT
This sequence comes from Lithobates clamitans, assembly GCA_037952925.1. Taxonomy (NCBI): domain Eukaryota; kingdom Metazoa; phylum Chordata; class Amphibia; order Anura; family Ranidae; genus Lithobates; species Lithobates clamitans. The sequence continues at coordinate 16,451,726 of JBBGZY010000140.1, forward strand.
TGAAAGTACTACTGAGGAGCCAAAGTGATAATATACACAAATGTTATACAAAAAAGTCTCCGTCATAAAATTCATCCAAGTGCCAGAAATACTGTGTCATCCGCCACATTATGGACTAATCTTCCAGTGTATGCCGGCCCTACCATGGGACCCCATGGAGCGATGGCTCCAGGTGGCACTTCCAGAGGTATGGCAAATTGCCGCCCACCCGCCAGCCCTTTCCACCCACTCCACTGTGGATCCCACTGTGAGCAGAAAGGTCCCCCATTGGATAGTGTCCGCTCTGTACTGCACAGGCGCAGCGCTTGCGCAGTACGGAGGACAAAGGAGACACCGTAAGTCTCCAAACATGAACAGCTGTTCGTCAGTTCTACACGGCGCCTGCGCAATTGAAAGTACATTGTGCCACACGCTCCCGCTGTCTTCATGTTCGGAGACTTTCGGCATCTCCTTTGTCCTTCATACTGCACAAGCGCTGCGCCTGCGCAGTACAGGGAGTACACTATTCGATGGGGGACAGGAGCAGTCAGTCAGCGGGCGGGATAGTCAGCTTGTGAGCGGGCTTGCTGGCTAATCAGCGGGCCGGCGGGCAGGGGAGCAGAGAAATTACATCATATATCTGCTGCCTTTATCTGGGACACAGCAAGTGGCAATCCGCTACGTGTGGCAGGTGACGTTGTGGCAAGTGACAATCCGCAATGTGTGGCAGGTGGCTTTGCAAGTGACAATCTGCTATCCGCTACGTGTAGCAGGTGACATCGTGACAAGTGACAATCTGCAACGTGTGGCAGGTGGCATTGTGGCAAGTGACGATCCGCAATGTGTGACGTCGTGGCAAGTGACAATTCACAACCTGTGGCAGGTGGTGTTGTGGCAAGTGACAATCCGCAATGTGTGGCAGGTGACGTTGTGGCAAGTGACAATCCACAACGTGTGGCAGGTGACATCGTGGCAAGTGACAATCCGCAATGTGTGACGTTGTGGCAAGTGACAATACGCAATGTGTGGCAGGTGGTGTTGTGGCAAGTGACAATCCGCAATGTGTGGCAGGTGACATTGTGGCAAGTGACAATCCGCAATGTGTGACGTTGTGGCAAGTGGCAATACGCAATGTGTGGCAGGTGGCGTCGTGGCAAGTGACAATCCGCAATGTGTGGCAGGTGGCGTCGTAGCAAGTGACAATCTGCAACATGTGACATCGTGGCAAGTGACAATCCTCAATGTGTGGCAGGTGACGTCATGGCAAGTGACAATCCGCAACATGTGGCAAGTGACAATCCGCATCTGAAGGCAAGTGACGTTGGCAAGTGACACGCTCAGGGCTCCCACTGATTCTGCATTATGGTGAGTTGAACCATTTTATTTTATATAACAATGTAATAGCAGAAATATTGCACTTCAATAATTTTTTTTTTTACGATGCGGCACTGCGTTGATTTAATTGACAATTGTGCAGTCGTGTGACATTGCACCCAAACAAAATTTACATGCTTTTTTTCCCACAAATAGAGCTTTCTTTTGGCGGTATTTGATCACCTCTGTGGTTTTTATTTTTTTGTGCTATAAACAAAAATAGCAACGATTTTGAAAAAAAAAAATATTTTTTTTTTACTTTTTGCTATAATAAACATCCAAAAAAATAAAAATAAAAATGTCTTCATCAGTTTAGGCCGATATGTATTCTTCTACATATGTTTGGTAAAAAAAAAAACTCAATAAGTGATAATAATTGATTAGTTTGTGCAAAAGTTATAGCGTCTACAAAATAGGGGATAGATTTAAGGCATTTTTATTATTATTATTTTTTTTACTAGTAATGGTGGTGATCTGCGATTTTTAGCAAGACTGGGGCATTGCGGTGGATACATCGAACACTTTTGACACATTTTTGGGACCAGTGACATTTATACAGTAATCTGTGCTATAAAAATGCACTGATTACTGTGTAAATGTCACTGGCAGGAAAGGGGTTAAATATAAGTATATGCACATATGTTAGAGGGTTTAGCGTGGATATTCCACCATATATAATGTATAGAGCCATCACAGGTCCTCTTTATACTCCTACATACATGTATAGAGCCATAACAGGTCCCCTTTATACTTCTATATACACGTATAATGGCATGACTGGTCCTCTTTATACTCCTATACATGAATAGAGCCATAACAGGTACTTTTTATAGAGCCATGACAGGTCCTCTTTATATTCCTACGTACATGTATTGAACCATGACACGTCCCTTTACACTCCTATACACATGTATAGAGCCATGACAAGTCCTCTTTATACTCCTACATACATGTATAGAGCGATGACAGGTCCTCTTTATACTCCTATACATGTAAGCAACCATGACAGGTCCTCTTTATACTCCTATATACATGTATAGAGCCATGACAGGTCCTCTTTATACTCCTTTACATGTATAGAGCCATGACAGGTCCACTTTAGTTATCATGATATAAAATAATGGATGTGGGGGCATTTTGGCGGGCGTGATTTTTTTTTTGGGGGGGGGGCAGCATTTCATTCTTGGTACCAGGCAGCACAATGTCTTGGGCTGGCACTAATGCCCACACTTCATAATCCAGTGAATTTGGTCACTGTTTGAAACAATCTTTATAATATATGAATATATGTTGGGGATTATGAGTTTATGGTATTTGCACAGGATGTATAAGATATTGAGTTTTGATTTAAACTGAATCACCTCCAAAGTATTTGGACAACCCAGGCGCTGCAAACATATTATTTATTAGACTGTCTTAGGGTTTGTATATGAATCCTGGTTTTGTTGGTTGCCTGCCCCTCACCCAACCTTTTGACCTTTTTTCTACTGGTTCATTAAAGTTGATGATGTCTACCTTTTTTACACATCTTCTTCCAGGCGCCTCAGCTGAATTGTCTGCCATTGGGTTCTGTTTCGCAAACTCTTTTGCACACAACCAACTGTGTTGTTTATCTTTAGACTATTTATTTGTTGTTATCATCTCAGTTCATTATTGTAGAGTTCTAATAACCCTAGCTTGTATTTAAATGGGTGGTGGGAGTCAAAAAGCAGATAGTGGTCTGTGTGGGAAGGTTTCCTGCAGATTTCAATTCTAAGTTGACCATCGACATGTAACATACAGTCCAAAGACTGTTTAATGACACATTTCATGGTGATTGGATTAAAGTAACTGGGTTACCCATGTGTCTAAATGTGTAGGTTTCTGACACTCATTAGAACTGAAGAAGTAGCTTGGATAAGCTGTGAAATGTATAACCATGCAGAACAAGTATAGCTAAATATGACTTACTAATACTAGATATATCGTGGCCTGGATGAATTAAAACAGACAAGCATTGACTAATGGTTGTCATAAGAGACAAAAGTGCAAAAAAATGACTAATTCTCTTTTGGCCAGATCAGTTTCTGGGCTGCAGTCTTTGTCTAAAAACAAGATTCAACACCCAATCACTAAATGTATCAAAAGACCTCCACCAGAACTTAAAGTGGTTTTAAAGCTTAAACAATTTTCACCTTAATGCTTTTCTTGCATTAAGGTAAAAAAATATTCAGGTAATAGTATCCCCCCTAACCCCCCCCTTTTACTTACCTGAGCCCTCTTTCAATCCAGTGCTGTGCACTTCTGCAGCTCTTCTCTTCCCTTACTTTCTGGTCTCACACTCTTTGCCGAGGCAAAGGGAGATAGATAGTAGAGACCATGTCTGTGAAAACCTCCCCCACCCCCCATGATGTCACCCCTTCAATTTGTGACAATGCGCAAGTTTAATGAATGACCACTGTCAAATGCTCCTCCATAAACACAAAGCATTTTGTTCCAGAATGGCAAAGTGAAAGTTTTTTTTTAACCACTTGCTGTCCTTAGGTCGTACCTGTAGGTCCTCAGGTTTCAGTGGTTATTCTAGGGTCATGGTTGCAGCTGCAGTCATGACCCCAGTATCTTTTTTTCCAGCCAGCAGTGCTGTGTAATGTATACGCAATCAGAGTGGCTATACAACCGCTGGATCACTTTTAAATGTGCCGAAAGTTGGTCCCCCCTGCCTCCTTCCGCCGCCTTCCTCCTTGAAAGTGTTTGGATATTTAATGAGATCATAGCTTTATTTTATTCAGTAGGCTAAGGGAACATTCTTTTTGATGAGTACATTCTCTTAATTCCTTTATTTTTAGTGCAAGAAACAATAAGTTATGATTTTGTTCAGCTTTGGACTCATGTAATGACCAGAAATCTCAGGAATAATAAGAAGAAGGTAGTCCAAGAATAAAAGCCAAGGGTAAAAAGCACATGTCTCCAGAGCAGGACTGAAATTTATGAAATCATCAGACATCCCTCTTAAAGGAGTTGTAAAGGCATGTTGGAAGGCAACATGGCTTAATATCATATTTCTGGAGTTTCACTCCCTGGTTGATACAGACAGGAGGCCTAGGTTTGAATGTAACAAGTTGCACATCACAGCTTTGTAGAACAAAAGCTTGAGAGAGAGATGATTGATAAAGTTGAGCTACAGGAGATCGATGGACCAACAGTCAATGAAAATGATCCGGGTCACATAGCGATGATCCATGGACGAATACTGCCCCTAGAGGTCAATACAGCAGGATGGACAGAAATATAATATATTGAAAAGACTGCCTCTTGGCAGTATCTCATTGAACAGGATGCTCGTAAGGTGTGGTTACAAGGGGGTCTGAATGCAGGGTAAAAGTGCACACAGAAGGGAGATCAATCACTTTTTGCTCTTGGCTCTTTCCTGATGGTTCTCTCAGCCTTATGGCTCACTGTTACCATCTTGAGCCCAGCTGATGAGCCTTGTGATAAGTATCTTCGATGTTCTTTTGTTATATGCTTTATAATATTTTCCTCTAGTGTTTTCATGTTAACATTTCCTTATTTTTCTTGGGAAATAAATAAGACGTTGTTTTACTAAGCTGTGTGTTTGAGTTCATAGCTAACCTTACATATATATATATATGTATATATATATAAAATGTGCTTATCAACAGTAACATTATCAGAGTTTTAATAGACTAGCTAACTATAGGAATAGACAAGTTAATACATATATGCAATAAATAGGGAATCCATAACCACCCTCGGATAATAATTATTTTAGCATTTATTTGAGGCAGAAAGTTTTTTTATCTCAAGGCATTCTATGCCTTAAGATAAAAAAAAAAATCTGTGTTTGGCAGCCTTCCCAGTACCCCCTAATTACTTACCTGAGCCCCATCACTCTCCAGCGATGTCCATGAGTGTCTTAGCCTTCCGGGACTCTCCTCCTGATTGGTTGAGACACAGCAACGGTGCCAGTGGCTCCAAAAGTCAGTTAGCCAATCAGGGGAGAATGGGGGAGGGGCCGGATGGGGCTCCATGTCTGAATGGACACACAGAGCTGTGACTTGACTCAGGTGCCCCCATAGCAAGCTGCTTGCTGTGGGGGCACTCAACAGGAGGGAGGGGCCAGGAGCAGCGAAGAGGGACCTGAGAAGAGGAGGATCCAGGCTGCTCTGTGCAAAACCAACTGCACAGAGGAGCTAAGTATAACATGTTTGCTATTTATTTATTTTTTAACAAGACTTTACAATCACTTTAATGTTATTTTTTTTTCTTTCACAATTGCATGTCTCCAAAAATCATGGAATACAGGTGAGCAGGGCTTAGCTAAAGACATTTAGGAGGGCCTGTTTCTAGCAGTTTGTGATTTGCAGTGATTATATGAGTGCAGGGTAGCAAAGAAAATACTGAAACACACGGATGTTTGTTTGAAACACACGAAAGGTTACACCAGATGATTGTATATACAGTATATATATATGTATATATTATATTATATGTTATATATGTGCTTATGGTGATGATCAAAGCCCATGGAGAAAATTGTAGATAAAAGAGATATTTGCAAAATTGCTTCCTAAGTTTGAATATATTAAGTGCTAATGTGTTTTAAAAGCATAGTTATCCTTTATTAAGAGCACGATTAGCAGAAACATTTACACAATGAGTGGTGAACAGTGTTTTACTCAAGCTGTTTTTAGCTCTTGCAACAGAAAACTGTAGAACAAAAGTGGGCAGGAGGCTAAACGTATAAAGATAAAAGCTTTAGTAAAAAATGAATTAAGGTATTTTTAGGTTGTCTGCATGAAAACATAAAATTGTAATAGTTCTTCCATATAGTTAAGAGAGAAAAGTAATGGCTTGTACACTCATTAGTATACAAAAGAAATGAAGCTGCCATTAAAGAATGAATATTCTTAAACTAGATGTTCATGATCCAACACATAATAATCTTGAAGTGCTATCACTGGAGAAAAAATGTAATGGACCTGATTATTTTAAAGGATATGTGTGTATGCCAGCTCACAGATCTTGTGTGGACAACTAAATCGTACAGTATGCACATATGGACATGCACACACATACTACATCCTACATGTGCAAAATGTACTTTTCTGGAGACTGTACACTCCAGCCTCTGACAGTATCCAGCTGACATTTTCGAGTGTGTTTCTGCAGTTCCAGTAACTCTTACTGATTATTACCATATCATAAGTGGACATTAGAGGAAAAATAATACTGTACTTTCAGTCTGTTTAATATGTTTTTATCTATAAGAGAAGCCTGAATTTTCATAGTATAGTAACTTGGTCTAAGTGTGGGAATACATATTATGTAACAAACAAAGGTGATGCTCTTCTCTCATTGCAGACATAACCCACTAGCTCATAAAGCTTCACTTTTATTGCATCATTTGAAACAACAAATACATCTTAAACAAAAACTCTGACTTAACTGTGTTTTTCTACAGAGGGTGCTAGATCAGATTAGGACGTGCCACTATTTTGATTTGACATTTTCTCTCATCTTGATAAATCAACTAGGATTTACTGCAACTTCACTCTGGTCCTACTGAGCCTATACAAGAATGATAACATCTATCTGCACATTACTCCATTTTTCTGCAACCTATAAAAAGCATAAGTCGTATTCGAACTGGCCACAACCCAGGTTGTTTTGGCATAAAACAGGCTTTGTCAGAGGTAAATAAAGAGCAACATTAAAATAAAACATAATGCAGCTCAAAGCCACAGGTATGTGGGTTAGATGCCCGGTAATATTTTTTTTTAGGATCAAGCACTGCCCCAAGATAACTTAAAGTGTTACTAAACCCGCAACAGTAAAATCAGTCTGCATATGCAGTAAAGCATGATTATTATACTGACTGTGGAACCTAAGGGGTTAATTCTCTGCTTTATGTAAAAAGGTTAATTATTACTGTCTCCTCTGATCCTCCCCTTCTTCCACTGCCCCCAATTCATCTCCTGATAAGACAGAGCCTTTGTAGTCCCTCTGCACATGCTCAGTTTGGTGTGTATTGCTAGCGAGATTTTTTTTTTTCTTGGGAGGCTGCATGTGATCAGCACAGGGCCAATCAGCACTGTCCAGACAGAGTGTCAAGGGTCCTGCAGCCACATAGGACAGTCAGAGTAGAATGAAAACTCCTCCTACAAGCTTTTACCAGACACTGATGTAAGTCACAAGACTGCTATATACTGCTAATGAGAAAAGGTATTTAGCAGTTTATATTTACTAAAATAATTGCATTTCCATTGTGTGGTGGTCACTCCTGTACTATCACTGCGTGTTGGATGGGATGGGTTAGAAGTCAAGCTGCTGCAAACACCCAGTAGCCTATCCATAGCTATTGTAATGTGTAAATTATATGAAGTGAATGGTGTTGCACTGCTAAAGTGGGCATACAGTGCACTATTTTTCTTGTTGTGCAAAACAAACAAAATAAATAAATACTGCTCAATACTGTTAATAAGGTGCAAATTTAAGACAATCAAATGATGTGCAAATCAGGAAATAAACACATTAAACTGTTGTGTTTATAATTGCTTAGCAAATCTTTAGTGACTGGTGTGTATTAAGGCAAGTTATTATACAAAGATAGAGTGCAAAGAAACTATAACATGAGTATATGATGAACACTCCAACTATGCGGTGTGCTGTAAGAGTCCTTTGAAGCAATGGTGTATCCCTTCACAATTAGATGTGTATACCCATAAGTTGCTGTGTCTTCACTTTCCACCGTTGTGACATCTCTGTGTTCTCTAGCCTCTCACCCTAATACTGCTTTAATTACAGCATGTAGTTGTTACCTCAGTCTGGTGATCCTTCTATATCCACTTACCTCTAGAGGTCCTCTATTGGTCCACCCCGGCTAGCAGAACTATATGGCAAGTGTGGTCTACTCTAGCGTCTAGTCAACATCTATACGAGATTGGTACTTGTGGATTTTAATGTGTTTTTACTGTTTTAAATGTGAGTAAGAGCTGTTTTACCTTATTAAATCCTTTAATATAAAATGATAATACACTATGGGAAGTCTCTTTCACATATTCACATAATCACAGATGATACAGAGAGTGGATACCCAGGATTACCATGAAGGAGACTAGGGCTGAAACAACTAATTGATTAATCGACAACTAATCGATTATGAAATTAATCGATTACTATTTTCATAATCGAATAATCGGCCAGTAACATAATGGGGTTAAAAAAAGCTAAAATTAGTCCTTTATAGTACAAAAAGAGCAAATCGCTACTGTAAATATTACTTTCACAGTTCTACAGTAAAAAAAAATGTACCCCTTACATTAGTGATTATTTGCATTTTTTTAAACTATAAAGGGCTAATTTTAGTTTTTTTAACCCATTATATTACTAAACATCTTAGACCTGGTTCACATCTATGTGTGTTTTTTGGTGCTTTTTGCAGAAACGCACTACAGTTCATTTACATGGTTTCCCATGGGACACGTTCACATCTATGCTTTTTTCAGCCGCTGCGTATTTGGAAAGGGTCAAGGATTTTAACGCAAAACGGTGCTTTTTTGGTTTAATATACTTCAATGGAGAAGCTGCAGATTTTTTAATCTGCTCAATGACAAATTGTCCAAAAAAAAAATGCAAAAACGCAAATCTCAGCAAAATCACGTGCGCAAAAATCACAACGCACAGCAAAAAGCACTGCAGAAACAGATCAAAAGCAAACTGCATAGGTGTGTACCGAGCCATATGCTTGCCACACCGATCAATTTTCAGACGAGAATATTCAGACGAAAAATCTTTGTACGTTCGCTGAATGAAAGAATGTTGTTTGAAATTTTCACTTGTTTTCAACATTCTGTTTTTAAAACGAATGTAAATTTCTGAACGAAAACCACATACACTGTCTGAAAATTCCTTTAACCAAGAAGTTTTCTATTATTTCCAAATTTTCCCGTCACTATGGTTGAAAATGAACGTCGATATTACCCCACTAACGATTAGAAAATCGAACAAACGTTCTTAAAATTACTTTTTTTATTTTTTTTCTGAAGGAAAGACATTTGTTTTTTTTTAAATTAAAAAAAGTGATCTCAGAGTCTGAGATGATAGTTACCAGATCCACCCTTTAATAGTATATACAGTTTATCTCTCCTCTAATAGTATATACAGTATATCTCCTCTAATAGTATATACAGTATATTTCCTCTAATAGTATATACAGTATCTCTCTCTCCTCTAATAGTATATACAGTATATCTCCTCTAATAGTATATACAGTATATCTCTCCTCTAATAGTATATACAGTATATCTCTCCTCTAATAGTATATACAGTATATCTCTCCTCTAATAGTATATACAGTATATCTCTCCTCTAATAGTGTATACAATATATCTCTTCTAATAGTATATACAGTATATCTCCTCTGTTATTCTCAGAGTGGATTAGATATTTTTCTCCCTAACCATATAGTTGGTTATTTATATTTACCACTGCATAGAGATATTTAAGAATAAATTGCCTTTTTTTAAAACTTTACATATTAACTAAATTATACACCACACTTCTTTTTTTAAGGTTATTAACCGATTAATCGATTAAACGAAACAATAATCGGCCAACTAATCGATTATGTAAATATGATTATGTCAATTATGTAAATTGCAGCCCTAAAGGAGACCACACTTGCCACTTGCCGAGGAGGACCAATAAAGGAGTATTTATCATATACTCATAGTTTCTTTGCACTCTATCTTTGTATAATAACTTGCGTTTATACATATCAGTCACTGAAGATTTGCTATGTGATTATATGCACAGCAGTTTTCTCTATATTTTTGTGGATTTGTGTCTGTCTGTAAGGGGGTAATCCTTCCCAATGGCCAAAAATGTAAAGAGCATTCTTCCCACTGACTAAAAAAATATTGTATCATGATTTGTAGATGTAGTAATTTCTAGCAGGGGTTCCTTGAGATCATACAGTTATTTTAAGGGTTCCTCTGTGTTGAAAAGTTTGAAAAAAGGCTGGTTTAGGGATTACAATCAATTCTAAATGTCTCAAATTTACCCCTTTACTAAATTAGCATGTATAAGTCCAAACATGATCACCCATGCCTGCGTAGTGTGTTGTTATACAAGTAAACAAAAGTATTTTTTGTAAATTACCACCAAATTAGCTTGCACAGACTGTACAGCCAAATGTGTTTTCCAAACATTCAGGTATATTGTTGAGTAAACATAGTAATATCCCCACCCAGAAATGGTATGTGCACTTGAAACCATGTTTATGAAGTGATATACCTTAAACATCAGATGTACACTAGTTTTTGGACTATTTGTTGGACCATGTACAGTATATGATGCTATGAGTAACTATAAGGTGTATTAATGGACTATTGAAAATGATATCCTTAAACCCAAAGACCCATACTTTGACATAGTGGTGAGGCTTGCATGCTCATTTGACCCCTGGGGCTATACTAGTGGTAACATAGCTATGAGTAGGGTTCCTCATTTTGAGAAGATCTTTGGTGTTGACTCAAGAGTTTACCCTGCTCCTTCAGGTTGGGGGTTGAACATTAGGCTAACAACTTCATTCTGTAATTGTCATGAAGCTTAAAGGAATTAATCAAGTGTATGAGTTACACCTACTGAGCAGCAAAGGTTAAATATATGAGTATAGCAAACCAGAATACATCCAATCTACACAGATCTAGTGCTTTTGTTTAGGTAAGGAGAACATAATAGAAAAGATAGCCACTTAAGAAACAAGATGAGAAGGTTGTGGCATAATAGATTTGCATAGTTATCCAATTTTCTATACTAAATGGGGCAATGATATATTTAAAACAGAATCTGTTGTGCAGAAGAGAATTCACAAGCTCTAAGTCAGTTTACACCTCAAGTGAATTTACACCTATAAACAAAATAATATGTACCTTAAAGTGGTTCTAAAGGCAAAAGGTTTTTTATTTTAATGCATTCTATGCATTAAGATAAAAAAACAACCTTCTGTGTTCAGCAGCCCTCCTCAGCCCCCTTATACCTACCTGAGCGCCCTCTTGATCCAGTGATGTTGCACGAGAGCCTCAACTGTCCGGTACTCCCCCCCCTCATTGGCTGAGACAGCAGCGGAAGCCATTGCTGTCAAAGTCAGTGAGAGAGGGGGTGGGCCTGAGTGCAGCTCCATGTCTGAATAGACACACAAAGCAATGGCTCGGCTCGGGTGCCCCCAGAGTAAGCTGCTTACTCTGGGGGCACTCAGCAGGAGGGAAGGGCAAGGTGGGACCCAAGAAGAGAAGCATCTGGACTGCTCTGTGCAAAACCACTGCACAGAGCAGGTAAGTATAATGTGTTTGTTATTTTTAAACAAAAAACAAGACTTTAATATCACCTTAAGAATGGTAGAAGTGGTAGCATATTCAATATCCCATTAATATGTGCTCATGCAAGGCAACTTTTGTAACAGCTGGAAAGAGTGTATATCAACTTACTGGGGTATGATATTACAATATTAATAAATTATTTAAATGCACAAATTGGAAAATAGGACCCTGTGGTTTACTTCAAGTGAGTAACAATAACAGAGCATGGTTAGTTGATATGGCACAGAGCAAACGTATGAGGCTAATTAATACATATTTTGAACAAAACTTTATATAGAGCTATGCAAATTAAAGCTGATGGTAAAAAATAAATAGATTAAATAGATATTTGTCTAACTGACAGAAGGATGGATGTCCAGTACATGAGATCCAACCATTTCAGGTAACTTATTAAACACAGACAAACATATAATGTATGCCGATAAGGATTTGATAATAATTTGAATACTGGTAAAAAAACATCACACAGATATAAAAAAAGTCATACAGAAAAGACGGTAGAAAATTAAAATGGAAATAAAAGAAACAGAAAAATGTTTTTGGTTTTCAAAGTTTACAATCAACGAAAGATAGTTTTGAAGTAAACTGTAAAAAAAGGGAAAGTCTAATATGATGTCCATAAACAAGAGCAAGCATAGATACATTTAATGAAATACAAAGAATGATAAATAAAATATGCAGGAGGAAGAAATGTGAAAAAGAAAGAAAAAAAAAACGTCAGAGATTAGAGTTATTTGAAAAAAGAAAGAAGGTAGAAAATTATTCAAAAAGAGTAGAACATTAAAAAAAGGTTTCAAGCAAGAATGACAATGTATAGACGACTTAAAAATGAAAATCTAATTGAGAACAAAAACCCATGAAGAGAAAATATTTGAATGCTAATCTGAATACTTTGATGGCTATTTGAACTTCTTCAGATGATGGGACTTCCAGTGCTCTTTCTGTGAAATGTAATAGGACTTCTTTGTTCCACTTGCTATAGTGGTCTTATTTCTTTGTATAATAGTTTTTCAAACAACAGCAAGGTGTAAAGTACCAAGAGACATACAAAGGAGAAATCACAAAGTGATGATAGTGTAGTATTTTATACATTTATTTAAAAGATCTATAAAAAGTTTTGTTAGTTGGATTGGTTATAAAAAGGGTTGGCTAGCAGTGAAGAAAGGTTGGGTGGGGGATGGGGTGTAGTGATGTGATTAGTGAAGTGAAAGTGCATGATGTGGGATTGACTGATGATGGGGCAAAACAAGTGTAAAAGTGAAAAAACAAAAAACAAAAACAAAAAAAACACTAAAAACTGAAAAACAAGTGTTAAAAGTGTAAACAATTGTATATGTGAAGTGAGAAGAAAAAGGGGGAATAGGTTGAATAAAATGAAATGATGAAAGTGAGATGGATTTGGGTGCCAAAAAAGCAAGTGATGTGACACTGAATAATATATATGGTACGTAAGGTAAGAGGATATGACTAAGGTTTTTACTACATAGGGATAATGGTGTAAGGTGAAAAAAAATCACGATGTTGGAAAATGAAAATAAATGGGTATAACACAAGTACATAGATTAGCCAGTCAAACAGTATTCCAAAAAGCTGCACTTACCAAGCACTCCATCAGTTTTGTATTAGCATATGACAGCATTACCAGGGAACACCTCAGGATCTCCTGGGAGCTGTGGGCTTTTAAAGTGTCTGCATGATTTTCCATTGTCTGCAGGTGTCAGGCCCCTCCCCATCCACCCTCCCAATGGGTCTGCGGCGCCAGAAAGGCGTCGTCCGCGTGGTCCCCTCGGCTTTCCGGAAGGCATGGCCCCGGCATGAGCCGTCGCCTCTCACAATTGTGGGGGTAATATCTAGTGGAACCATAAAAATCCAGGATTGCTGGTGTCCTCATAATACATGCCTACCCTCGGCAGGGGTAAGGGCAGTGTTCGTAAGAGGGCTCTGATGGATGAAGAGCAGCTGTCAGTGCCAAAGGGAAAACACAGTCCAAGCTCTGATCGTCAAGGTTCCATTCCTGGATGTGATGTTATAGATAATGCTGTGGGGTAAGTAAGTAATGGACTTTAGCCCATTACTTACTTACACAAGGCACTATCACCCCCTTCCTACCCTGACCAATTTTCAGCTTTCATCGCTGTCACACTTTGAATGACAATTGCACGGTAATGCAACACTGAACCCATATCAAATTTTTATCATTTCTTTTTTACAAATTGAGCTTTCTTTTGGTGGCGTTTAATCTTCACCACTGGGTTTTTTATTTTTTGCTAAATAAGCAAAAAAAGACTGGACATTTTGAAAAAAATAAACATGTTTTTCTTTGTATTCTGCTACATTTCTTTTGTGAACATAACTCAAATCAGTGTTTATTATTTAGTCTGTAGAAAAGTTAAACTGTGGTATCTATATATGAAAGTTGATCAGTCCTAATCTACTGACAGCCTTTTTAATTTCTTGAGGCCTGAAAACAAAAGGACAGTACAAATATCCCCCAAATGACCCCTTTTTGGAAAGTAGACAGTCCAAGGTATTTAGTAGGAGGCATGGCAATTTTTTTTTGAATTGGTATTTTTTGGAAAATGAAGAAATTAAAAAAAAAGGGTTTTTTTCCACAATATTTTTTTTTTATATACTGTCTCCAGTGCAGTACAGGCATGCCCCACCTTTAAGTACACAATGAGGTTTATTTACTAAAGCTGGAAAGTGCAAAATCAGGCTCACTTCTGCATAGAAACCAATGAGCTTCTAACCCCAGCTTGTTCAATTAGGCTTTTGTAATAAAACCTGGAAGCTCATTCGTTTCTATGCAGAAGTAAGCCTGATTTTGCACTTTCCAGCTTTAGTAAATAAACCCCATTGTGTACTTAAAAGTCGGGTATGCCTGTACAGCCTCATCATATATCTGGTGTGGTGGTCATCAGGGACACTGATGTAAAAAAAAAAAAAAAAAAAAATATTTTTTTTAAATTTTTTTAATTTTTTCACTTTTTTGACGATTTTGTTAACACACTGTGACCAGAACAATACAATGGTACCATAGTAACATTGTACTACTCTGGGAAAGTGATCAGGAATTTTTTTTTTTTTTTTTTTTTTTACAGATTATGATTGCTTGAATTTCATTGGTATAAGAAACTATTTTGACTGAATGAAACTGATTAATTTAGTGTGTATTGTTGTGATTAGTTGTGATTGACACTGTCTCTACCATGAGATCACTGTGACCAATCACAGCTAGCAACACAATTGTATACATTGGCTGGCTTTAAAGGAAGCCATCCATTGTTTACAATTGCCATGTGATTTGCTGTGAATGGTTACAATGATCAGTCGATACACTGATCATTCATCGGCTGTGTTGGCTGTGTCTCATGGACACAGCCGGTGACAGATCGTGCTGCAGCATGGCCCCATGGTTGCGTGGAAGTTGTGTTTCGGCATTCAGGGAGGACATCATATGAAGTCCACCCAGAATGACGAATGCCCCACCCAGCTGTCAATTGACAATAGGCTGGGCATGAAGTGGCAAAACTAATGCATAAATAGATAATATTCTAATAATTGTGGGCTACTATTGGTCACATATGGAAAGTATATAGACATGTATGTACTAAAATAGTAGTTGTTTAGTTGTCTGTTTCAATATAAAATCATGTCTAAGATTTTTATGTGATTTATATATGACTCATTATGTTTGCAAATGATTACAAATGAAAATTTGAATAATTTTTGCAAATTTACACTGATATATTTAATTTTCTATGTGTATCTCTTCCTAATGATACTAATGGCATAATGATACCCGTGGCTTGTTATACATTTCACATTCTTGCGTTTTTCAAGCCAACCAATAAGCTTTTGTGTCTGCTTTGTGAAGAAAGCTAAAATTCATACACCAAAGAATCAAAATATACCATAAAGCATCTGTTGAGAAGGCTTTCTGTGCATTTTTATGCCTGCCTTTATGCAAAACAGGGATGTCAATCATCCCCTCTTTAACAGGACGGATCACTTAGTGATGGATGACAATTCGTGGCATCACTGATCTGCATAAATATGTCACAGTTGTGGGAAGAAGACACAACCAGGACCTCTAGAGCTGCTGCAAAGAGAACAAGATATCACCTGAATATCAGATATTGAGAATGCTCAAGTGTTGAAAACTTTATATGAATATTTTAAATGATATTGACACCTACAAAAAAGAAATGATTATTTATCAAAATGTTTAAAGCAGAACTGTGGCATCAGCATTTATACACACATTTATTAAAGCAGTAGTAAAGCTTGCTTTGTTATTTTTACATACAGGTAAGACTATAATAGGGCTTACTTGTAGGTAAAAAGAATACGGTGCACATTTAGGAGATATTCACCCTGCATGCTGCCACTGACAACACATCACAAGGGCTCCCGTGCGCATGTGGGGGAGTGACGTCATCGCGGCTCTGGCTGTTCACAGGGCTGGAGCCCACAAACCCAGAAGAAAGGCCGAGGGAAGATGTCAGCCCTTTCAGTAGTGACTGTGTGCCGCTGGAATGGCTTTGTTCTAAGGTGAGTATTTCATAATGTGCTAGTATGCGGTGCATAGCACATAATGCCATTGTCTTACAGTTGTTTATTTATTTTTTTATTTTTTATTCTGCAGCGGTTTACTACTGCTTTAAGCAGTATTGCTAAAAAAACATTGTACATAAAAATGTATGTAAACTTTAACAGTGAACTTATCTTATTTGTTATCTTTTGGTCTGCTAAAATTCTTGTGCCTTCACTTCTTGTGCTCTCTGCCTGACTGTTATCAGTTAGCATTGTTCTTAGCTTCTCTAATGTCTACAGAACTACAACCTATATGTTATTGAGAAGAAACAATGGGCAGATTACTGTAGTCCTGCTCTGTCTCTTTTGTCCTGATACAGTAGGGTGAGTGAGCATATATGTTTTTAGGTACTGTTTGGCTGTAATAGCTGGATCCTAGAAGGTATATGAGCTCTCACTTGATATGTTCTAGCTACGGCACACCAAAATACACGTAATTTGTTGTGGTGTAAGTAATGCTTTTTATGGCGCTATGGTCAAAAATTATCTAACAAAACCCAAAGCAATAATGCTCAAGTGTATGATCATTTGCTATATATACATAATCATTTAAATAAAGGGTTGCATTTATTTACTTTAAATTATATTTTTTATTGCGTGCTGTATTGCAGGAACATTTTGAAGGTGCGTTGGGGGCCATTCAGAATGAATTGCACCACAACACATTGAGCTGTACTTGATGCCTTAACATGTGCTGTGGTAATGAGCAATTTTTAGCTTGCTTTACTACAATACAGTGGTATCAACATATGTTTGCTTCAGGCATCTAGTTGTTGGCTGCAAATGTTACTGTTTCCTTGCACATAACAGCCAGTTTAAAGTGAACAAAGTATCACTTTACTTTACGTTTTTAAAATCAATCCTAAATGTATATAGTTATTACTATTTTAATAAAAAGGGAAACTTGCATGTTTCAAAAGCATCATTCTGTTTTGTAAGAAAACATACCTTATAGAGTACTCATACAAACTCCATTAAAAAAAAAAACACAGAAAGAAACCAAAGCTATGCAATATGTATTACATCATATTCCCCTTTTTCCAATGAATGCAGTACATTCCATTGGCCGTCTCAGCTTTTTCGTGTAACTATGGCAACAAACCTTCGTAATGATGCATATCCTCAAATCTCAAGAACATTGTGATATTTTACTTATACTCTAATCTTTTTTTCTGGGAATCCAGCAATTAGTAACTGTGGATGGAGATTGACAGACAGTGATGTATTTGAGGCTTTAGCAACCAATTTACAACCATTTTAAAATATTTAGCTAACAAGATACAATAAATTGTGAATATCTGTGTTTCAGTGTTAAATAGTGGAACTGCGAAAATATTATTTACTACATAACACAATTTAACAAGATCTGCATATTATAAGCGGTGCGCAAACTGTTGGCGCTATATAAATCCTGTATAATAATAAAAAATAATAAAATATTCTGGGCTTGAGCAAAAGTTATCTGTTGAAAATGTACCCATCCTTTAGTAACTATGTTAAAAAATGCATACAGATTACAAAGAATTGGAATCAGATATACAATATATAATTTATCTTTATTTTGCACCCCAAATGCATGTTTTACTGTTAATATTAAAATCCTATTTGTTATAATGTTGGCCATGGCAATGTTGACCTCTCTCTTTTGATCACCACTGTTAATGGCTTTTACAGTGTTGTTTGTAAGTTAACTAAACTAATTAAAGAATGGTGATATTGTGCAGCCGGCACCATAAGATGCCTGTTCTAATCTACTCCTTATCCCTCACTACTAGAGATGGTCAAATCTGCCTAGGTTCAAATCAACAAGGGTTGGGTGAATCTTGTTCCAGATCTGGCAACCCAGTACTTAAAAGCAATAGGAGTGAATATTGTTAAATTCTGGCCATTTCTAGAGATACTAGGGAATATACTGCCAAAAAAACATGGGAAGCTGGGCACTGCCATGGGTGACAGGTAACAACGCAACAACAATTTAAAAAAGTACTATCCAGTGGTGAGAGGGACTTTTAATGTGGCATCATGGGCAAATACACATCTTTTAAATAACATGCTTGGGGGATATCTTAGCGTTCTATATGGTTACATAACAGTACAAGTTTCACAGTCTCAGCAACAATGCACACTTGTGACACATACCTGTATATGGCTGTGAAATAGATTTTTATTTTCTTTACTAGGAGTTGTGCTTACATTCTGTAACACCAATCAAATCTGATTCAAAATGGGATTTTTTTCAAGAAGATTTAGCAGTACCACATATTTTTCAACAAAGAGTTTTAGATCCACTTTGACTGACAGATGGAAATTAGCCAGCAGTTTGCTGTGACTGTCCCTGTTCTTGAGGTAAGAGACTTCAGATGATACAGTAGTGTAAAGTCGGCCCGCATCAGGACAATTTCATTGAGTAAGGCTAGGCCCGCATTCACTGGAGACAAAGAGCACAGGTGGGAATTTTACTACAAGAATTAAGATACTGAAAAGGATACAGAAGTGTAAAATTGGTCAGCAGCAGGTCAGTGTTATTTAGAGATAATAGAGCTAACTGGTGAACAGTGTACTTTTATCCATGGGAATAGGGAGTACTGTGAAAGTGATTTTGTGTGGAGTGGTTTAGGTGCATTCTGGGAACAAATGGCAGCTCCAAGAATAGATGGTCAGCAGCAGGTAAAAGCACCCCAGACTAAAAAAAAAAAAAATGGCCCTATCAACACGAAATAATCACAAAAGAAATAATACCCCCAAATGCCACCTTGAAAGAAAAGCCCTTCTTTTCTGAAGAAGTGTTGCTGCCAAAAGTGACCTCTGACTTCAAATCAACTGCAAAATAAAATAAAAGACAAAAAAGGCCCCAATAATCAGAACAAAAGAAAAGGCAACACTTGTGTTAGCAATCAAAATTAAAGTATAGTGCCCTTATTTCTCCCTATGCCATTTTCAGCTTTCTATATGCTATATGCTTTCTACAACAACTTCCAATTCACTAACATTATGGCTTCTCTGTTCCCCTCCCCCCGCTTATAATGAAGGGGCTAGCTTAAAGTGATTGTAAACGATCACCTTGTAAAACAACCCATTCAGTTTAAAATAGAAATAAAAGTCAAAACATTTTTGTATAGATATGGAAAAAAAAACCATTATAAATTCCTTTTTTTCCCTTTTTTATAAGTGATCACATTCCCTCTGTTCTCAGCTGCAAAAGAGCTGAGGGGAGGAAAAGCAGCAGCTCACTGAGCTTCCCAGTGAATGGCTGTGCAATGGGGCGTGTCAGAACAAGTCTGATCATTGGAGGCTGAGTTCATAGCACGGCTAGGGAACTGACCACGATGTGTTCTCCTGCTTAGTGTGGTCAGTTTTCAAATGGAAAGCAGAGGATCTGGCAGGAACACCAGGTATTTCACACAAAGGGAGTGTGATACAAAGAGAACAGGATACTTTTTCATACAAGTACCTGGTACAGCAGGCACATATCAGGAATATGAAGTGTTGCTGTAACAAACGCTTTAACCAAAAGTCCCCTTATTGGCCCATCTAATCCTGCTGGCCATAGTTCAAATGTCACACAGTGCATTATGGTTTTAAAAAATTCTCTTCAGCGAAGCCCATGGGATTCATCTCAAACTCATTGTAGTGGTGAACCCAAATCTCATCCCTACTTACTGCTCCAATCTGCCAGTGGAGCCCCCAATTATTATATACAAGTTTCTGAATGTTGAAACTTGCAAGGTGACCCCTGTAACATGGATCACTGTGTAAACATGCAGCAGGTGCCTGTCTAGAAGTGTATCCAGGCCTATCTGGCCTACACAGACAGGCTACTGAGGAAGACTGACACCTGAGAGTAAAAGTTGGAGATTGTGAAGGGACAGAGGTAGTCCCCGTGTGTCTGAGTTAAGTAAGTAGCAGTCTGTAGGTAAACAGGCAACAGGTTCAGTTTGGAGACTGGTGGAACAAGTTCAGCAGAGGGACTGAGACTGAGGAGGAATACACTGTAATGCCCTGTTCACACGGTCGGACTTTGTTTGGACATTCCGACAACAAAATCCATGGATTTTTTCCGACGGATGTTGGCTCAAACTTGTCTTGCATACACACGGTCACACAAAGTTGTCGGAAAATCCGATCGTTCTGAACGCGGTCACGTAAAACACGTACGTCGGGACTATAAACGGGGCAGTGGCCAATAGCTTTCATCTCTTTATTTATTCTGAGCATGCGTGGCACTTTGTCCGTCGGATTTGTGTACACACGATCGGAATTTCCGACAACGGATTTTGTTGTCGGAAAATTTTATATCCTGCTCTCAAACTTTGTGTGTCGAAAAATCCGATGGAAAATGTCCGATGGAGCCCACACACGGTCAGAATTTCCGACAACACGCTTCGATCGGACATTTTCCATCGGAAAATCCGACCGTGTGTACCGGGCATAAGATAGGAGGAAAGTGACCTGGATATGTCACAAAGCTCCAGAGACTAATAGAGGCAAAAGCGAGTACATAAAAGAGGTATCCTATGGTTTGGTTAATTTATTACTACTATAATTTTTTTTTTTTAGTTAAAGTGTCTGCACTAGTTTTCCCCATAGACAGTAATACTGTAGTTGTCCTATCATAGAACATCATCTGTCCATGGGTCACAGAAAACTCCCCGGGCTAATAGCGTAGCCTCCCTGACGGTATTCCCGAGTGTGGCTCGGGGTTAAATTTCAGCACCATTAGCGGTAACCCCGAGCCACACTTGGGATTACATCTCAGGATCCTGGTGCTGGTTACTTACCTTGTCCCCAGGATCCTGCGTTGTCCCCCCATGCTGTCTGTGGGCTCCGTCCTCTGCCCGAAGCCTCTCTGTCCAAGGCTCCGTTCCCTGCGCTCGTCGCGACACATGGGAACATACGCATACGTCAAAAGTGGCTTTAGACCAGCTAGAAAACAGCGATAATAAATTAGAACACTTGCAGAATTGAGCGATAGTAAATCGTGGGGAAATTTATTATATTATTATTATATTATTATTTTTTTAATTATTTATATTTATTTATTATATTATAATTTATGATTTTGTGTTTCCAACTTCATTATACTCGGGATATCTATTAGACTCTTGGTGGACAGATATAAGTGTGTTATTGCTAAGAATTACAGACCTACAATATAAAACGCCAAATTTCTATGCAAAATAATTGTACCGCTTTGAGACGCAAAAATCTGAAATAATCATATCGCCAGGGAGGTTAAAGGGAACCCATCATGAGAAAAATATCGAAGGTGCCGTTGCTGTCCTTCTAAAACATTAATTGCTTGACTTTATGCTGAGCCTTAGGCTTTAAAACTTTGGGCCAATACACACTGTTCCATTGTTGTAGTGCACACATTACTGCAATGCAAGTTACATGCATCAGTGCAGCACAGTCTGGGGTTGGTTTACTAAAGGCAAACAGACTCTGCATTTTGCAAGGGCACTTGCACTCTGCAAGTGCAGTTGCTGACTAAATCATCCAGTCATTTGCTTGCAGATGATTGGATAATGGAAGTCAGCAAAACCTCCTCTTATTTACTAAGCTCTGGAGCACGCGCACGTGCAGAGGGCAACTACACTTACAAAGTGCACAGTGTATTTGCCTTTAGTAAATCTGTGTGTTTTGGTATGCTCCATTACAAAAAAATGGTGCATGTTCAATTTTTGGGACCTTTTGGTGGGTTAGGCAGCTAATTCATTTAAAAGAAGGCTTACTCACTAACTGCTAACTGCTTTTAGAGGGATAGGGAATAATAGTGTTTGTACATACAGAGACCTGTACTACAGGTGCCCCTATTTTCCTAAATCAGTTTGCAAAGTTAAATATATGTGTTAAAGTGTATCTAAACTCCAGACAAAAATTGTAATATAAAGCAGTGTGCCAGGCTTTATATGTGGTGACTGCATCTGTTTTCTATTTAGGCTTTTTTCCCCTTTCTTCTTACTTGCCAATCCTGTGAACAACATAGTTCAGCAAGCCATAGATGATGCCCACATCAACAAAGTCAGTGTTGATGGGGGAATCCCTCTCGCAGCACTATTGTGTTCTGCCGCTCGCCGTAATCACATGTAAAAAATCTGACAGGCTGACTGTACCCAAGTCGATTAATGGAACCACTTGGGTACAACCAGCCTGCCCATAAATGGATCGATTCATCTATGGCCGGCTTTCCTGTCCATCTGTTGCTACATTCTCTTCTCCGCTGCATTTATGGAGGGGGACATGGCTGTGACACAGGCTGAACATGCCTTTATTCGTCTCCAGTAGATTGAATTAGTAGTCTACACTAAAAAAGATAATTATGTTTTTTGCAATCTATTCAACTCACAGGAAGCGGCAAGAATATTACATTCCTGGCAAGATTTTGACCCCTTTCACACTGGGGGCGCCCGTGCCTTAGCGCTAAAGCGCTGATCATTCCAGTGGAACTTTAGCACTGTTTAGCACTTTTCGTCCATTAACCCCTGCTAGTGGCCGAAGAAGGGGTTAAAAACGCCCGTGTTTTGGCGCTTCTGAAGTGCTTTCAGGAGCTTTGGAAGTGCTGCCCATTCATTGCAATGGGCAGGGACGTTTTGGGAGCGTTGTATACAGCGCTCCCACACCGCACCAAAGATGCTGCTTGCATGACTTTTTGTAATGTCCCGCAAATGCACCGCCCCAGTGTGAAAGCACTCGGGCTTTCACATTCCAGCGGCATTAGAGGCAGTTTTCAGGCGCTTTACAGGCGCTATTTCTAGCACTAAAATGCCTTAAAACTGCCTTAGTGTGAAAGGGGTTTTAGACCCCTTTCACCCTGAGGCACTTCTAAACTGCTAATAAAACACTGAGCGCATTTGCGGTGCTTTTCAGGTGCTTTTGAAGAGCTTTTTAGTGGCTTTCCATTCATTTCAATGGAGATGGGCACTTTTGAGGCGCTTTTTTTTAGCTCTCCATACATGCTCCAAAGATGCTTCTTGCAGGAGTTTTTTTACCTCCATTGATTTTAATAGGAAGCAGTTTTCGTGAGCTTTTCAGGTGCTTTTTTTTTAACACAAAAGCACTTGAAAAACTCCTCAGTGTGAAAGGGGTCTAATAGTCATTTTTTGTACTTGCTTGAAATGTTCTTAACTTGTAAAAGAAGTTCAATTCAGTTACCACATCTAAGAGCACTTTCACACTAGGGTGGGTGGGCGTCGACAGTAAAGCGCTGCGATTTTTAGCGCTGCTTTACTGTCGTTTTAGCGGTGCTTTTACCCGCTGCTAGCGGGTGATGAAGAGGTTAATAGCGCCCGCAAATTACCACTGCCAAATCGCTTTGCAGACGCTTCGGCGGCGCTGCCCATTGATTTCAATGGGCAGGAGTGGTTTAAATTGCGGTGTATACACCGCTCCTAAAGCGCCCCAAAGATGCTGCTTGCAGGACTTCTTTTAACTTCCCACAAGTGCACCACTCCAGTGTGAAAGCGCTCGGGCTTTCACACTGGAGTGACAGGAGAGGCGCTTTACAGGTGCTTTGCAGGCGCTATGTTTAGCGCTAAAACACCTATAAAGCGCCTCAGAGTGAAAGTAGCCTGGACTGGTAAGCTGCAATAGGAAATGTTTTCGGTATACTTAAGGCTCCATTCACACCGTGGCTTTCCGTTTTGCGGGCAGAATAACCGAGATTCTGCCCACGATTCTGAGACACTGTAAAACGCGGGAGGCTCTTGCGATCCCCCTTACTGTGTGGTTGACACTAACTTGAAGTGTGGTTTTGCCACGATTGTCGACCAACGTATCGCGGTAAAATTGCGCAAACAGAATCGCGGGACGCCCGATGACCAAAAGAAGTTTTTGTACTTCTTTTGGGCGTCAGGCATCCCACAATTCTGTTTTCACGCTTTTACCATGATTCTGCCCGCAAACAGAAGGCCATGGTATTAATGGAGCCTTAAAGTTGAAGTAAACTCAGTTACAGGAAACCCAAGAAAGCATAACACCACCAGATATTGCATTTCTACACACAAGAGTATA
Organism: Lithobates clamitans; assembly: GCA_037952925.1. Classification (NCBI taxonomy): domain Eukaryota; kingdom Metazoa; phylum Chordata; class Amphibia; order Anura; family Ranidae; genus Lithobates; species Lithobates clamitans. Next base: position 16,476,064 of record JBBGZY010000140.1, read on the forward strand.
CTCTGGAGAATCATTAAAGCTTTCTTACTCTTTGTGCAGCTTACATTGGTATTTCTTGTGTCCGGTTGAAGCCGGCGCCATCTTTGCCGCTACCTCCTAATTTCTTCTGCATGTGCACTTGCACTTTTCCAGTACGTCAGTGGCAAGATTTTCTAAACAAGTTAGAATACTTTTAAAGCCAGCAACTTTTAAATGACTTTATATTGCTTTATATGGTGCAAAGTCATCCAGATGAGTTTACTACCACTTTAAAGAGGAAGTAAACCCGGCGGGGACAAAAAAGTTTTCCCCTTCCCTGCAAAGTAAAGGCATAATATGCTAGTAGCATTGCCTACTAGCACATTATGTGACACTTACCTGCAAACGAAGCTTGCACCGTCCCCGATGCAGGCCATATCCATGTTTGCCTCTCTTCCTTCCGGGGCTGCAGACTCCAGCTATGTGACTGGCCGGAGCCGCGTGACGTCACTCCCGTGCATGCACGTGGGAGCTGCCAGTCACGCTACCCGCTTCTGAAGAAACGCCATGGGTGGCCGTTCCTTCAGAGCGCATGCGCCAATTACATAATTGGTGCAGTAGGTATTTACAGTACATATAGGTAAGCCATTTTCTAGGCTTACCTATACATACAACTACTGCAGGGAGGTTTTCAACCTCTTTAACAACATCTCAATGGGTGTGTGGACGGGGGATTATGGCGGTGCTAGGGTCAAAGGGATTAGTCAAAGAGAGATAAACGAAAAAAAATATAAAATTACAAAATTTATTAATAATCTAACATAGACAGAATATACATTACAGACAATTCATATAGTACTTAAAAAAGGTTATGGGTACATGTACTGTAAGTGACCCTAAGGATGGTCGAGTGGGCCAGATGGTAAATGGCCGTTGAAGGAGGAGGGCTCGATTTCCTACATGTTTCGCCAAGACATTGGCTTCTTCAGGGAACAGGAGCTCATAAGAAAGATATATAAAATAATTCTGTGTGGTGAATATGAAAAAACATGGTAAGAACAATAATTTGACCAAACACTGCATGGTATAAACAGTAGCGAGTTAAAACTGTGGCTGGACATTCATGCGACCCTAAGCTCCACACAAATAACCGGTAATGCAGACATACCTGGGGCGTCAGTGCCCCACTGACTGCATGTCTGCATTACCGGTTATTTGTGTGGAGCTTAGGGTCGCATGAATGTCCAGCCACAGTTTTAACTCGCTACTGTTTATACCATGCAGTGTTTGGTCAAATTATTGTTCTTACCATGTTTTTTCATATTCACCACACAGAATTCTTTTATATATCTTTCTTATGAGCTCCTGTTCCCTGAAGAAGCCAATGTCTTGGCGAAACATGTAGGAAATCGAGCCCTCCTCCTTCAACAGCCATTTACCATCTGGCCCACTCGACCATCCTTAGGGTCACTTACAGTACATGTACCCATAACCTTTTTTAAGTACTATATGAATTGTCTGTAATGTATATTCTGTCTATGTTAGATTATTAATAAATTTTGTAATTTTATATTTTTTTTCGTTTATCTCTCTTTGACTAATCCCTTTGACCCTAGCACCGCCATAATCCCCCGTCCACACACCCATTGAGTATTTGATTATTTTGGGGATGAGGTGCCGTATCCCTTGGTACCATCTAGCCACCCTTACACTCTTTAACAACACTTTGATGCTTATCAAATTCTGACTGCCCAAGGTCATTAGTGTGCTGGTACTTCAACAGCTCCTGTTTTAAGGTAGAAGCAGCCAGTGAACATAACCTGATAACATGAATGGGGTTCTGCTTTAAAGATAATTCAAAATGAACGATTTGTCTTTGGTTTTGTTATAGGAATTACAAGTTTTCATTTTTGTGGAAATCATTGTTTCTCTATACTGTAACCTTGAGGGCATGTTTTATAATCTTTTGCTGAATAATTAAGTTGAATTACAAACCGAGAACTGTTGAGCAATCCATATTCGGGAACTCATTTGGAAAACAGCAAAGACTCTTATTTATATTTCATACATACCTTCTGCTTGAATTCGTTGCTCTAGTATGTAACTGGAGTACACGCTGCAAGCTTTAGACACAGTACAATGGGTGAATATGGAATTATGGTAAGTACAAGAAATGGGGTGTTCTTTACACAGTTCCTGTATTTTTATTTTTGGTGGCGCATTACCATTGCAAAGTTTGTGATTATCTGTTATAAGATAGGAAAGTATGAGAAAGCTTAATCATTATGTTTGGATTTTTTGATGTTGTTGACAATGAAATATTATTAAATGTGCTTGAAAAATGAAAATAAAAAAATAGTTTCATCCTAAAAAGAAACACAAAATCATATATATGTACACAGTGCCTTAAAAAGTATTTTTGTCACGTTACAACCAAAAACGCAAATGTATTTTATTGGAATTTTATGTGATAGACCAACACAAAGTGGCACATAGTTGTGAAGTGGAAGGAAAATGATAAATAGTTTTGAAAATTATTTACAAATAAATATGTGAACAGTGTGGCGTGCATTTGTATTCAGCCCCCCTAAGTCAATACTTTGTAGAACCACATTTTGCTGTAATTACAGCTGCAAATTTTTTTGAGAATGTCTCTACCAGCGTTGAGAGTAACATTTTTGCCGATTCTTCTTTGCAAAATAGCTCAAGCTCTGTCAAATTGGATGGAGAGCGTATGTAAACAGCGATTTTCAAGTGTTGCCACAGATTCTCAAATGGATTTAGGTCTGGACTTTTACTGGGTCATTCTAACACGTGGATATGCTTTGATCTAAACTATTCCATTGTAGCTCTGGCTGTATGTTTAGGGTCGTTATCCTGCTGGAAAGTAACCCTCTGCCCCAGTCTCAAGTCTTTTACAAACTCTAAGACCTGGTTCACACAGGGGCGACTTGTCAGGCGACTTAGCCGCCTGACAAGTCGCGCTCCATTCTGTACAATGGAACCGTTTTAAGTCGCTCCGACTTAGAAAAAGGTCCATGTACTACTTTGGGGCGACTCCGGAGCAGCTTGCATTGACTTCTATACAGAAGTCATTTTGCAAGCCACGCTGAAGTCACGCTGTACGAGGCGGCTTCAAAGTCGTCCGACTTTGAAGCCGCCCTGTGTGAGCCGGCTCTTACAGGTTTTCTTCAAAGATTTGCCTGTATTTACAAATAAAGTAGGTGGTGGAATGTGGTCACTGGAGTGGCATTATCTAGCCAAAAGGGCAAAGGTATACCATATTGGGAAGTATTGCATGACACCTGATTTAACTGATATGTGTCTGTGGTATACACACTAATTTGTACGTGATCTTAACAAACAAAAAAAAATTTGATTGAGTCTGTGAGGTGGTTTGTACTGATTGATTATTGTTTTATTTACTTTAATTTGTTTTGTTATCAAATGTTCCTCCTTTTGATACTCCTTTGATAATACTTATGTGTTTTTTTTTTTTGTATACACAAAAAATGGTTAATAAAAATTACCTGAAGAATTACCTAAATTACCTGACTTAAAGAAAAAAGATTGCCCTGCATTTGGCTCCATCCATCTCACTATGAAATCTGACCAGCTTCCCTGTCCCTGCTGAAGAAAAGTGTCCTCACAACACAATGCTGCCACCGCCATGTTTCACGGGGGGGATAGTGTGTTCAGGGTGATGTTCAGTGTGAGTTTTCCACCACAATAGCGCTTTGCTTTTAGGTCAAAAAGTTAAATTGTGGTCTCATCTGACCAGATCACCTTCTTCCACATGTTTGCTGTGTCCCCCACATGGCTTCTCGCAAACTTCAAATGGTACTTCTTATGGCTCTCTTTCAACAATAGCTTTATTTTTGCCATAAAGGCCAGATTTGTGGAGTGCACGACTAATAGTTGTCCTGTGGACACATTCTCCCACCTGAGCTGTGGATCTCGGCAGCTGCTCCAGAGTTACCATGGGCCTCTTGGCTGCTTCCCTGATTAATTCTCTCCTTGCCCAGCCTGTCAGTTTGGGTGGATGGCCATGTCTTGGTAGGTTTGCAGTTGCTCCATACTCTTTTCATTTTTGGATGATGGATTGAACAGTAGTGCTCTGTGAGATTTTCAAAGCTTGAGATTTTTTTTTATAACCTAACCCTGCTTTAAACTTCTCCACAACCTCTGGTGTGTTCCTTGGCCTTCATGATGCTGTTTGTTCACTAAGGATCTCTAACAAACCTCTGAGGGCTTCACAGAACAGCTTTATTTATACTGAGATTAAATTACACACAGGTGGACTATATTTACTAATTATCCTGGACGAAAACTTCAGACTGAGCCGAAGGTTTACCTTCCAACAAGACAATGACCCACAGCTAAAATAACAAAGGAGTGGCTTCACAACAACTCCATGACTGTTCTTGAATGGCCCAGCCAGAGTCCTGACTTAAACTCAATTGAGCATCTCTGGAGAGACCTAAAAATGGCTGTCCACCAACGTTTACCATCCAACCTGACAGAACTGGAGAGGATCTGCAAGGATCCCCAAATCCAGGTGTGAAAAACTTGTTGCATCTTTCCCAAAAAGACTCATGGCTGTATTAGATCAAAAGGGTGCTTCTACTAAATACTGAGCAAAGGGTCTGAATACTTAGGACCATGTGATATTTCAGTTTTTCTTTTTTAATAAATCTGCAAAAATGTCAACAGTTCTGTGTTTTTCTGTCAATATGGGGTGCTGTGTGTACATTAATGAGGAAAAAAATGAACTTAAATGATTTTAGCAAATGGCTGCAATATAACAAAGAGTGAAAAATTTAAGGGGGTCTGAATACTTTCTGTCCCCACTATATAATATATATATATATATATATATATATATATATATATATATATATATTTTTTTTTTTTCTGTATTATTCTACATTTACTTTTCAATAGTTTACATTAATTTTTATGTTTTGAAGATGTTCTATTTATTACCACTTTCCTACTGGGGCAACTTTTTAATTTTTCGCACACATGTTAATCACTTGCCGACCGCCCGCCATCGTTATACTTTGTTGAAGAACAATATCGTTGTTATGGCAGCAGCTAGCAGCCATAACCCCGGTATCCTCTTCTTCAGTGGGCGGTCGGCTTTCAGATAAAAGTGGTCTCTGCAGTGGATTCGCCGCAAGATCACTTTTATCGGTGGCGGGAGAGGGCCTCCCCCCACGCTCTGGTGCCCTCCGCCGCTTACCAGAGCTGTCGGTAGCGGCGGAGGCTATCGGATCCTTCTCCCTGTGTGGTATGGAGCTGAGTGAGCGGAAGATGGCCCCCACCTGTCTCCATACCATTGCAGAGCGGAAGCAACGTCAAAACATCACTTCTGCCCATAGCTCTTAAAGGGAATTTTTTTTATTTTTCAAACAACTTTTTTTGTTATTGCATTTTAGTCTAAATATGAGATCTGAGATCTTTTTTGACCGCAGATCTCATATTTAAGAGGTCCTGTCATGCTTTGTTTCTATTACAAGGAATGTTTACATTCCTTGTAATAGGAATAAAAGTGACACAATTTTTTTTAAAAGAACAGTGTAAAAATAAAGAATAAAAAGTAAAATAAATAAGAAAGAAAAAATATATATTTTAACACGCCCCGTCCCGCTGAGCTCGCGTGCAGATGCAAACGCATATGTGAGTAGCGCCCGCATATGTAAACGGGGTTCAAACCACACATGTGAGGTATCACCGCGATCGTTAGAGCGAGAGCAATAATTCTAGACCTTATCTGTAAGTCAAAACATGCAAACTGTAGAATCTTTTAAACATCGATTATGGAGATTAAGGGTAAAAGTTTGTCGCCATTCCACGAGCGGGTGCAATTTTGAAGGGTGACATGTTCGGTATCAATCGGTTCGGTGTAACATAATTTTTTTTACAATATGAAAAAAAATTGGGCCAACTTTACTGTTGTTTTATTTTTTAATTAAAAAAAGTGTAAATACAGTGTGACAGAATGTATTGCAACGACCATCATTTTATTCTCTAGGGTGGTAGGAAAAAAATTTATGTTTGGGGGTTCTAAGTAATTTTCTAGCAAAAAAAAACTGCTTTAAACCAGTAAACACCAAATCTCAAAATGAGGCTCTGTCCTTAACCACTTAAGCCCCGGACCTTTTGGCTGCCAGAGGAAAAAGACCAGAGGACTTTTTACAATTTGGCACTGCGCTGCTTTAACTGGTAATTGTGCGGTCATGCAATGTTGTACCCAAACTTAATTTGCATCCTTTTTTTTCCCACAAATAGAGCTTTCTTTTGATGGTACTTGATTGCCTCTGCAATTTTTTATTTTTTGCAATATAAACAGAAAAAGACCGAACATTTTGAAAAAATTGATATTTTCTACTTTTTGTTATAAAAAAAATCTAATAAACTCAATTTTAGTCATCCATTTAGGCTAAAATGTATTCAGCCACATGTCTTTGGTAAAAAAAATGTCAATAAGTGTATATTTATTGGTTTGCACAAAAGTTATAGTGTCTACAAACTAGAGTAAAATGGCAGGGCAGTACAACCCCCCCCCCCCCCCAAAATGACCCAATTTTGGAAAGTAGACACCCCAAGGAAATTGCTGAGAGGCATGTTGAGCCCATTAAATATTTAATTTTTTTGTCCCGAGTGATTGAATAATGACAAATAATGATATATTGCTCACACATGCCATGGTTATATGTGGAATTGAACCCCAAAATACATTTTGCTGCTTCTCCTGAGTACAGGGATACCACATGTATGGGACTTTTTGGGAACCTAGCCGCGTACAGAGCCCCGAAAACCAAGCACCGCCTTCATGATTTCTAAGGGCGTAAATTTTTGATTTCACTCCTCACTACCTATCACGGTTTTGAAGGCCATAAAATGCCAAGATGGCACAAACACCCCCAAATGACCCCATTTTGGAAAGTAGACACCCCAAGCTATTTGCTGAGAGGCATGTTGAGTCCATGGAATATTTTATATTTTAACACAAGTTGCGGGAAAAAGACAATTTTTTTTTTTCACTAAATGATATATTGCTCAAACATGCCATGTGCATATGTGAAATTACACCCCAAAATACATTCTGTTGCTTCTACTGAGTACAGGGATACCACATGTGTGAGACTTTTTGGGAGCCTAGCTGCGTACAGGACCCCGAAAACCAAGCCCCGCCTTCAGGCTTTCTAAGGATGTAAATTTTTGATTTCACTCCTCTCTGCCTATCACAGTTTCGGAGGCCATGGATTGCCCAGATGACACAAAACCCCCCAAATGACCCCATTTTGTAAAGTAGACACCCCAAGCTATTTGCTGAGCTGTATGGTGAGTATTTTGCAGACCTCGCTTTTCGTCACAAAGTTTTGAAAATTGAAAAAAGAAAAAAAAATACATTTTCACAAAATTTTTTAATGCACTAAAACACACTATATTTCCCAAATGTTTTATGAGATAAAGAAGATGATCTTAGACCGAGTACATGGATACCAAACATGGCATGCTTTAAAATTGCGCACAAACGTGCAGAGGCGACAAACTACATACATTTTTAAAAGCCTTAAAAGCCTTTACAGGTTACCACTTTAGATTTACAGAGGAGGTCTACTGCTAACATTACTGCCCTCGATCTGACCTTCACGGTGATACCTCACATGCATGGTGCAATTGCTGTTTACATTTGACGCCAGACCGATGCTTGCGTTCGCCTTTGCGCAAGAGCAAGGGGGGACAGGGGTGCTTTTTTTTTTTTTTTTTTGCTTTTTTTATCTTATTTTTAAATTGTTCCTCACATTTTTTTGTTATCATTTTTATTGTTATCTCAGGGAATGTAAATATCCCCTATGATAACAATAGGTAGTGACAGGTACTCTTTTTTGAAAAAATTGGGGTCTATTAGACCCTAGATCTCTCCTCTGCCCTCAAAGCATCTGACCACACTAAGATCGGTATGATAAAATGCTTTCCCAATTTCCCAATGGCGCTGTTTACAGCCAGCGAAATCTAAGCCATGAAATGCTTGTAGCTTCCGGTTTCTTAGGCCATAGAGATGATTGGAGCCATTCTGGTTTCTGATCAGCTCTATGGTCAGCTGGCGGAACCACCGGCTGCATTCTCAGGTTCACTGTTGGGACAGGAGAGCCAGAGAAAACCATGGAAGACGGTGGGAGGGGGGGTCATTCCCTCCCACTTCTTGTAAAAGCAGTCCAGAGGCTAATTAGCCACTAGGATTGCTTTTACATGAAAGCCGACCGCTGCCTGAAAAGAATGATATCAAGATGATACCTAAACCCGCAGGCATCATTCTGGTATAACCACTCAAAGTCCAGAAACATACCAGTATGTTGCTGGTCCTTGTTGGGCATATATTGTAATCTTTTTTTTCATTCAGCCTGTGGGCTGAACGAAAAAAAGAGATTGATCAGTGGGTATGCCCACCATTAGAATACCTCCCTTCATCCACCCACTTCTAATGATGGACATACATGCACTATTTTGTTTTTAACTGTGGTGGTGAAATCACCTACTACAGTGCTGGAGTCATGGCTTTATATATCGTGGGACCAAACACTGTTGCTGTCAAGATAAATAAATCAGTGCTGCAGCTGAATGGCCTAAAAAATATATGCCGAAGTATGGGGGCATCTGCCCCAAAAGTTAGGAGCAAATCGCTCCTTCACCCCTGCCGCCCCCATGCTTTGGCATATATGCTCTTTTTTTTAACTATGGTGGTGAAATCACCTCCTACAGCACTGGAGTCACGGCTTTATGTATCGTGGGAGCAAACGCTGTTGCTGTCAAAATAAATAAATCTGCTCTGCAACTGAATGGCGTATCTGCTAAGCAAATGATGGTTAACAATAAAACAAAGTAACATTACAGTATAACAGTAAGACATACCATATCTGCAAAGCAAATACAAAAAAAATATAGTAAAAAATAAAACATTTTTTAACGCAATTTGTGCCTAATTTATATATATATATATATATATATATATATATATATATATATATATATATGCTGAAGCATGGGGGCCTCCGCCCCAAAAGTTAGGAGCAAATCGCTCCTCCACCCCTGCTGCCCCCATGCTTCAGCACATATGCTCTTTTTTTTAACTGTGGTGGTGAAATCACCTCCTACAGCGCTGGAGTCACGGCTTTATCTATCGTGGGAGTAAACACTGTTGCTGTCAAGATACATAAATCTGCGCTGCAGCTGAATGGCGTACCTGCTAAGCAAATGATGGTTAACAATAAAACAAACATTACAGTATAACATACCATACCTGCAAAGCAAATACAATAAAACATAGTAAAAATAAAACCGAGAGAGAACGACAGATATAGAACAATAGTGAGCGAACAGTAGAGTGGAAAGTAGAGAGCGAACATAAGAGAGAGAACAATAGAGACAGAAAGAAGAAAAATACAACCACATACAACTATTTTTGGCTTTTTTATTTTTTATTTTTTTTTTGTGTTTTTGTGTGTGTGTGTGTGTTTTTTTTTTCACTATTATAAAAACTGTAAAAAAAACTATAAACTGAATGTTGGCCATCACATCTTTCGAGACCCCGAGACCCTGTGTACGTGTACCTATGACTGTGTGGTGCTGTACCCTACGCTAATACTCAGCTAGTGTGTGATAGTATTTGAAACAGTGACCAATGCAAAGACCAGGTTGGTCAGGACAGGAGGGACAATAAAAGTGGGTGTCACGCCTACATCCGCGCTTTCTACAGACATGACATCTTCTTTGGGGGTTTCTTTGGGTAGGGGTACCAAAGAGGACATGCGGAAAATACCTCTCATGGCATACCACCTATACGTATCTGAGCCTAATACTAATTACCCTAGCACTGATTAGTATCACTAATGACACTAATACAGCGATCAAAAAAAAATCTGATTGCTGTACTGGGTGACAGGTGGTGAAGGGGTTAATTGGGGGGCGATCGGGGGTGAATTTGTGCCTACGTGACCTGGTGTCAGTGTAGTGTTGTGCAACTCACTGTTCTGATGCTCTCTCCTCTCGGTCTGAAATGAAAAGACTGACACGAGGAGAGATGACATCACTTCTCCTGTCAGTGTTTACAGTTACACAGACAGGGGAAGGATATCATTTGTCAGGAGCGTTCACCAGGTCCAGGCCAGATTTCATTGGCCTGGGCCTGGGGATTGATTGGTTCCTGATCGAATCCGATTGTCGTGGCTGGCGGGGGGGCGCACGCCTGTACCCCCGCACTGGCCGCGCGCCCAACATAGCATAACGGCGATTCGCCTGCCTGTGCCATTCCGCCACAGTACACCTGTGGCGGGCGGTCGGCAAGCGGTTAAGTGGTTAAAATCTGCATTGTTTACATTATTTAAACCCCCAAACAATTATACATTTTCTAAAAGCAGATACCGTGTAGAATAAAATAGTGGAAGTTGAAATTTTTTATATTGTATGATATTTGGGCAACTGTTTATCAAACACGTTCTCAGGGGAAAAAAATATCTAATTTGAATTTGTGTGCAAACACATGCAATATTAAAACCATTTTTGGTAAAATATATAAATGGGGTTAGGTTGAGTAAATGAATACTAAACATGCCAAGCCTTAAGATTGTATGTGCCCCTGAAATACCCTAACTCTCAGCAACACATTGCAACACCACCCTCCCTCTAAATAAAGGAAAGAAGGGGGAGGTGACCGAATAAGGCACGCTGCCTTAACCGCTTCCCGACCAACCACCGCAGTTATACTGTGGCAGCTTGGCTCCCCTACGCGAATCATCGTAGCTATACGTCGGCTCGTGGGGTCGGGACAGCGTTGTTACTGGTGCCCATCACGACCGTCGGCCACGAGCGATCACGAAGAGGAGAGACAGAACAGGGACGAGTGTGTGTAAACACACACTTCCCTGTTCTGTTCAGACAGGAGTGACAGATCGTGTGTTGCTATTAGCTAGGAACCATGATCCGTCACTTCCCCCAGTCAGTCCCCTCCCCCTTCAGTTAGAATCACCTACCAAGGAACACAGTTAACCCCTCAAGCGCCCCCTAGTGTTAACCCCTTCACTGCCAGTGACATTTTTACAGTAATCAATGAAATTTTATAGCATTGATCGCTGTATTATTGCCAATGGTCCCAAAAATGTGTCAAAATTGTCCGATGTTTCCGCCATTATGTTGCAGTCATGATAAAAATCGCAGATCGTCGCCATTACTAGTAAAAAAAAATAATAAAAATGCTATAAATCTATCCCCTATTTTGTAGACGCAATAACTTTTGCGCAAACCAATTATATACGCTTATTGCAATTTTTTTACCAAAAATATGTAGAAGAATACATATCGGCCTAAACTGAGAAAAAAAAAAATTTTAATATATTTTTGTGGGATATTTATTATAGCAAAAAGTAAAAATAATGCTTTTTTTTCAAAATTGTCGCTCTGTTTTTGTTTATAGCACAAAAAATAAAAAACGCACAGGCGATCAAATACCACCAAAAGAAAGCTCTATTTGTGGGAAAAAAAGCACATCAATTTTGTTTGGGTACAACGTAGTATGACAGCGCAATTGTCAGTTAAAGCGACGCAGTGCCGAATCGCAAAAAGTGCTCTGGTCAGGAAGGGGGTCAATTCTTCCAGGGCTGAAGTGGTTAAACATACCAGCAGGCACAGGGCCAACATGGCTGAAATTCCAGAATTCCACGTCCCCTTGGAGCCGCATGTCAGGTCGCGGAGACCACGTCATTAGTAGTGGCCATCAGACAGAAAAAAGAACAGAAGTGACGTGAAAGAGCATCATCCAAAATGGCCAGCAGACCGGAAGTGCGTTCTAAGGCGGAACGTGAGTAAAGCCAATGGGCTCCCAGCAGGTGCGCACATGAACAAGATTCATCCAGAGGCCCAGGACACAGCACATCCCCACCTCCATCATTAGCAGGCCCGGCCATCAAACGCCACTCTGCAACATTGCAGGGACAACAAATAAGCGTCACACCATGGCAACATAACCTTCCCACACACAAGAAAGAAAAAATGCATTAGAGCCATTATCAATACTTAGTTAAAAAAAACATAGCCAGTTAGACATATCCAAAAATAATAGATGGGGCAAGGGAGGATTTAAAAAGGGGGAAGGAAGAAGGAGGTGGGAGGAATGTTCCCCCATTATCCATAGGGCATACAAGCTAGATACATATTTATATATAATCAGCTAACGTGCAGCAGTGAAAATATAATATATGATTTTGTCATGGCTCCAAAAAGGGGGCATAACTGACAAAACTATTTAGGCCTGGTAGATGGTTTTCCCTAAGGGTGAAAATCCATTTGGATTCTGTACGTAAGATGCAATTGTCAAAGCACCCTCCCATTGGTTGGGGCGTGTTCAGTCCAGGGCCATGAATTGTAAGGAATCTAATTTATAGCTGTGTCCCCAAAATGTCTAACAATGGAGCTCTTCACTTTCTGCCACAAAATTTTCTTAGTTTTGCCCACATAAAAGGCATCAAACCCACATGTTAATGGGTACACTATGCATTTAGTCTCACAATTCACAAAATGTTTAGGGTTAACGATAACAGATCCTATTTGAACAGGGTCCCTGGTGATGCGGACATACTGGCAAAAGTCGCAATGTCCACATCTAAATGTGCTCTTGGGGCGTGTCCCACATGGGTCCCTGGCTTGTTTCTGTGGAAGTGACTGTGTAAGCATGTCTCTCAGGGATCTAATTATTTTAAATATTGTCCTGCAGTAAATGCCCGTGTTCCTGTAAAATGTTTTTTTTTTATCTCATCACTGTTCCTATTAAATGTGATAATAGATTTTTCCCTGGGTTTTGTTCAACTTGAAATAATAAGAGTTCTCATGGACTGTTCTTACCTCTTTTATATGCTCTCTGGATTACCTTTTGGCTATATCCCCTCCTAAAGAACCTCTCTCTCAGCAGATCTGCCAGCATCTGAAAGTCTTGGTCACTAGTATTGTCCTACAAGTGTTCCTCTGCTGATGTTTTTAGGATGGACACTTCCTGCATGTAGCAGGAAATAACTTGCTGTTGGTTTTCTAAATATATTTGTGGCAATTGAGCCATCTGTTTTTTTTTTTTAAACGCAAAGTTTATTTTTTCAAAGGTGTAGATACAGCGATACAGTGGTTCATTATGAATACATGCTGTACGTAAAACATAAGGATACAGAAGGTAAATACAGTCAGGTCCATAAATATTGGGACAATGAATTTGAAATGAAACAAATAAGATGTACTTTAACTGCAGACTTTCATCTTTTATTTGAGGGTATTTACATCCCTCCATGCCATCATGGATGCGGAGCGGCCCTAGGAGAAGAAGATAAGAAGACGCCACGGAGGAAGATACCGGACGAGAACACCGGAGGAAGAACCAGAAGTACCAGAAAAACCAGAAGAAGAAGAAGATGGAGGAGGAAACTGAAGGAACATAGAAGATAGAAGAAAGAAGATAGAAGAAAGAAGAAGCATTTAAATAAAGGAATTGTCAAAAACTGTCTCGTCATTTTTGACAGTTTTTTGTGAAATGGTAGGGGTACTTTTGTACCCCCTTACCATTTCACACAGGGGGGAAGGCCAGGATCTAGGGGTCCCCTTGTTAAAGGGGGCTTCCAGATTCCGATAAGCCCCCCGCCCGCAGACCCCCACAAACACCGGGCAAGGGTTGTGGGGATGAGGCCCTTGTCCCCATCAACATGGGGACAAGGTGTTTTGGGGGGCTACCCCAAAGCACCCTCCCAATGTTGAGGGCATGTGGCCTGGTACGGTTCAGGGGGGGGCGCTCTCTCATCCCCTCTTTTCCTGCGGCCTGCCAGGTTGCGTGCTCAGATAAGGGTTTGGTATGGAGTTTGGGGGGGCCCCTACACCATTTTTTTAAAAAATTTTGGTGCCGGGTTTTCCCCTTAAAATCCATACCAGACCTAAAGGGTCTGGTATAGATTTTGAGGGGGACCCCACACCATTTTTTTTTTAAATTTTGGTTCGGGGTTCCCCTGTGGGGAATTCCCATGCCGTTTTTATCAATGAAATTTTATGTGTATTGTCGGACCGGCAATTCATTAATAGCCACGAGTAGTTTTAAATGACTTTTTTTCCTTTGAAATTTCATTTTGCTGTCAGACTGTTCTAAACACCGGAAACATGCGCCCCTTTAAAGGCATACTATAGACACCCCCAGGTACGAAATTTAAAGGGATATTACACTTTTATTGTTTCACTTTAAGCATTATTAAAATCACTGTTTCCGAAAAAACGGCCATTTTTAAAACTTTTTTTTGCATTGATCCATGTCCCCTGGGGCAGGACCCAGGTCCCCAAACACTTTTTATGACAATACCATGCATATAAGCCTTTAAAATTAGCACTTTTGATTTCTCCCATAGACTTTTAAAGGGTGTTCAGCGGCATTCGAATTTTCCGCGAACACCCCAAATTGTTCGCTGTTCGGCGAACTGGCAAACAGCTGATGTTCGAGTCAAACATGAGCTTGACTCGAACTCGAAGCTTATCCCTACAAGCCATCATTAGGCTGAAAAAACAAAACAAACCCATCAGAGAGATAGCAAAAACATTAGGTGTGGCCAAATCAACTGTTTGGAATATCTTTAAAAAGAAAGAATGCACCAGTGAGCTCAGCAACACCAAAAGACCCAGAAGACCACGCAAAACAACTGTGGTGGATGACCGAAGAATTCTTTCCCTGGTGAAGAAAACACCCTTCACAACAGTTGGCCAGATCAAGAACACTCTCCAGGAGGTAGGTGTATGTGTGTCAAAGTCAACAATCAAGAGAAGACTTCAGCAGAGTGAATACAGAGGGTTCATCACAAGATGTAAACCATTGGTGAGCCTCAAAAACAGGAAGGCCAGATTAGAGTTTGCCAAACAACATCTAAAAAAGCCTTCACAGTTCTGGAACAACATCCTATGGACAGATGAGACCAAGATCAACTTGTACCAGAGTGATGGGAAGAGAAGAGTATGGAGAAGGAAAGGAACGGCTCATGATCCAAAGCATACCACCTCATCAGTGAAGCATGGTGGTGGTAGTGTCATGGCGTGGGCATGTATGGCTGCCAATGGAACTGGTTCTCTTGCATTTATTGTTGATGTGACTGTTGACAAAAGATGCAGGATGAATTCTGAAGTGTTTTGAAATATTATCTGCTCATATTCAGCAAAATGTTTCAGAACTCATTGGACGGCGCTTCACAGTGCAGATGGACAATGACCCGAAGCATACTGCGAAAGCAACCAAAGAGTTTTTTAAGGGAAAGAAGTGGAATGTTATGCAATGGCCAAGTCAATCACATGACCTGAATCCGATTGAGCATACATTTTACTTTCTGAAGACAAAACTGAAGGGAAAATGCCCCAAGAACAAGCAGGAATTGAAGACAGTTGCAGTAGAGGCCTGGCAGAGCATCACCAGGGATGAAACCCAGCATCTGGTGATGTCTATGCCTTCCAGACTTCAGGCTGTAATTGACTGCAAAGGATTTGCTACCAAGTATTAAAAAGTGAAAGTTTGATGGATGATTGTTAATCTGTCCCATTACTTTTGGTCCGTTAAAAAGTGGGAGGCACATATACAAACTGTTGTAATTCCTATACCGTTCACCTGATTTGGATGTAAATACCCTCAAATTAAAGCTGAAAGTCTGAAGTTAAAGCACAACCCTCGTTTAATTTCAAATCCATTGTGGTGGTGTATAGAGCCATGAAGATTAGAATTGTGCCGCTGTCCCAATATTTATGGACCTGACTTTATTTTGTATCGGGACAATATACAAAGAAAGAGACCGGACTATATGGCGAAGAGATCAACAATTTATGAACTGTGAAAATAACATGAAGGGACTTTATGAGGCTAATATAGAATTAAGGTAAAAGCATTATGCCAAGTGAGGGAGTTCAGATTGGATGTGGATAAGGTGCTAAGGCCGTAAGGTAAGAGTAGGTCACATGAGGTTTAGGCACTTAGGGGGCTTAAGCCAAAGTCCCTATTGTTTGTGGAATTTTGGGAGTTGTAAATGGGCCTTAGCATACATATATTCCATCAGGCAGTTGCTATTAAGAAATGACTTGCGGGATGGAAGGAGGGAGTGGGGATTTCCAGTTTCTAGCAATAGCTAGACAGACAGATATGAATACATGGGAAATGAGTGTGTAGGATCTCTGAGGCCAAGTATCAATATCCAGACCCAAAAGAACCATTTGTGGTGAGAGGTAAAAAGGGGTTGATATGATAGACAAAAGAATTTTACTGATAGTAGACCAATATGTTGTCAGTATGGGGCAGGTCCACCATATGTGCAGGGGAGATCCATAGTGCCCACAGTTTCTCCAGCACGTATTGGTTGTAGAGGGGTAGATGTGCACAAGTTTAGATGGTGTAGGATACCAGTTGTTGAATATTTTCTGGTCTGATTCCCAGTCAAGTAGGCAGAGGGAAGATTTTAACGGTGCTTGGAGGGATTGATACCATTGTTTGGGAGTGTAGGCGCATTGAAATAGTTATTCCCAGCGTTCCATTGACGGTGTCTTCAGGTCTCGGGAAGCATCAGTAAGTAATTTGTAGATGTAGGAAATACCTTTACAATGTAGCGAGGTCTGCTCTTAGAATTTTATTAGTTGCAAGGGTGTAGGACTGTCCGACCAGGCTACATGTGAGAGGACTGAACGGAGTCTAAGATATTTGAAGAAGTCTTTAGAGGTGATGTTGCTGTTGATCTGTAGTTGTTGAAATGTAAGCAATAGGGAGTCTTTATAAAGGTCCTCGATCGTAGTCAGTCCTGATTAAAATCAAGTTGGAAAGGGAACTATCAGTTGTAAGTTGGAGTGTAGTGAGAGGTATAAAGGAGAGGAAGTGATGTGGTATTCCATTAGTGCTTTGAATTCATGCTTTCCATGTCCTTATGGTGGCGTTGAAGGTATAGAGATAAGAGTGCTCCCCATGATGGTGTAGAGATAAGGCACTTAAGATCAGTTTAGGTTGGGAGGCTAGAGCTTCGGATTCAATTTGGAGCCAAGTGGAGTTGAGTGAGTGCCGACCAGCTTTTAGCTTGATCAAGGATAGTTGCTTTGTAGTAGGCTTGGATATTCAGTGCACCCATACCTCCAGAGAAGATAGGCATGCACAGTGTATTGCGTCTGAGCCGTGAGCGTTTTCCATTCCAGATATATGAGGTTATAATAGTGTGGAGTTTCTTTAGTTGCCCTTGAAGGAAAGGAAGGGGGATAGTTCTAAAGGTGTACAGTATATGCAGAAGTGAGTACATCTTAGACAGTGCAATTTGACCTACTGTTTGGGCAAAGTGAGCAACTTGGAGGTAGCGGAAGCATTCATTAGGGGGAAGACCGGCTTGAGATTGAAGAGCAGGAAACGTTTTAAGGGTGGTATCAGAAACCAGATCACAAATTCGAGTTAAGCCTGCTTGGAGCCAGTTCTGAAAAGAGTGTGGTTCGGTGAAGATTCAATAAAATAATGGGGGGCCTAAAAAGGAGAGTAATAGGGAATGAGGAGAAATTAGTTGGAAAGGGCCATGTAACCTGTCCCATAGTTTGAGAGAGTGCCAGGTGACAGGATTGGATATAAGGCCACGGGTTGATGAGGGTAACCATAGTATATTAGACACCATGAGTGGAGAAAGTTCTATCGCTTCCAAACTGACCCGTAATGGTATTTCAGTTTTTGTGTGTAGTAGTGTTAATTGGGCCAACTGGGCTGCATGGTAATAATGAGCAAAGTTAGGGAGTCCTAGGCCTCCACAAAGTTTACTGCGGAGAAGAATGGATCTGGTCACCCTAGGTTTTATGGGGCCCCATATGTATTTAAAAACACAGGACTGAATGATTCGATGAAAATAGGAGGGTATTGCGATCGGGAGGACTCTATAGAGATACACAAGTTTTGGAAGTAGAGACATCTTAACAGCCGCAACCCATCCAAGCCATGAGACACAAAGCGGTCGCCAGGTGTCCAACAAAGAAGACAGGTGGGACAGCATAGGGAGATAGTTAGCTTGATAGAGCGAGACGGGGTTACTTGTTAGTCTAATTCCAAGATAAGGTATGGAAGAGGTGGACCAAAGAAAAGGGAAGTGATCCCGTAAATGAATAAGGTCCTGTTGTGGGAGAGACACGTTGAGAGCCTTGGATTTGGATTGATTAACTTCTAAACCCGATATTTTAGCAAATTTCTAAAATCTGAAAAAGATTTGGGAGTGTTGGGCGAGGAGAGGTCATGAACAGGAGTGCGTCATCAGCAAATTCAATTTGGAGCCAAGTGGAGTGGAGTGAGTGCCGACCAGCTTTTAGCTTGATCAAGGATAGTTGCTTTGTAGTAGGCTTGGATCATCAGTGCACCCATACCTCCAGAGGAGATAGGCGTGCACAGTGTATTGCGTCTGAGCCGTGAGCTTTTTTCATTCCAGATACATGAGGTTATAATAGTTTGGAGTTTCTTTAGTTGCCCTTGAAGGAAAGGAAGGGGGGTAGTTCTAAAGGTGTACAGTATATGCAGAAGTGAGTACATCTTAGACAGTGCAATTCGACCTGCCTATGGCGCTTGAGTATGACGGAGGTCTTGTATTCTTTTCTGGAGTTTTAAGATGAGGTTAGAGAAGTTGAGAGAGATTAGTTGAGAAGAGGGAGAGATTAGCTGAGATTAGCTGAATACCCAGGTAGGAGAGGGAAGAATTAGGTATCCATGAGAAAGAGGTACATGCATTAATGCTTCGTCTGATGGCTGGATGTAGGCCTATGCCCAGCATGCTAGATTTAGAATGATTGATCTTATATAGGGAGGCTTTACTGAAACGGTCCAGGGTGTGATGGAGTTTAGGTAGGGACTTGACAGGGTCAGTGAGAGATATAATCACATCATCAGCATAGAGACCGATTTTATGCGAGTGATCACCAATTTCAATACCCAAGATAGGGGGATGAGTGCGGATGGATTGGGCCAGGGGTTCCATAATTAGGGAAAATATTAAGGGGGAAAGTGGACATTCCGGGTATGTCCTATTGGTGATGTGAAAGGGGTCGAAAAGTATGCCTGAGGTTATGACCCTAGAGCTGGGGGAAGAGTAGAGAGATAACATGGCTTTCAGGATTGTTCCAGAGAAGCCAAATTTTTGCAAAACGGCTTTAAGGTAGTGCCAGTCAACTCTATCAAACTCTTTCTCTGCATCAAAGGAGATGAGCAGAGAAGGCGTTCGATGGTGCTCTGCCCATTGCAATAGATCAATAAATCTCCTAATGCCATCCGATGCTTGTCTGCCAGCTACAAAAGCCACCTGATCGATATGTACTAAGGAGGGGATGATGCTGGAAAGTCGCATAGCTTGAGGTTTAGCTAATAGCTTGGTGTCAGTGTTCAGTAAGGAGATGGGTATGTAGCCGGCAGGATCATCACGTGGCTTGCCTGGTTTTGGAATGGTGGCAATTGTGGCTTGTAAGAATTCTGCAGGTTTGGAGGCAATATGGTTGAATGAATCATTTAAGTGGGGGGTAAGAATTTTGGAGAATAGTTTGTAGTACTCGTTACTAAAATCATCAGGCCCTTGTAGAGTGGTAGTGAAGCAATAAATTTATCTACTTCTGATAGTGTGAAAGGGGATGAAAGAGAATGTATCTGGTCTTGCGAAAGTGAGGGTAACTGTAAGTTATTTAAGAAATTCTCAAAATCAGCAAATGCAGGAGTTGATGCGGTGGTGGAAGAATTGAGGTTGTATAGCTTGGCATAGAAAGAGCCAAATTGGTCAGCAATATCTTTAGGGTTGGTGTGTTGGGTGCCAGAATGATCAGTGAGAGAGGAGATTTTGGCATGAGCCAATCTACGTTTAAGTTGCTTAGCCAAGTAGGCTCCAGGTTTATTGTTCTGGGAATAAAATTGTAGACTTAGTTGTTTAAGGTGGAGATCAAAATTAGAATGGAGGTGGTCACTAAGGGATTGTGTAGCAGTGCGGAGGCCAGAGATAAGGAGAGGAGTGGGTTGGGACTTGTTAGCCTCTTCAACAGTACATATTTGGTCTAGTAAATGATCAGTCGTAGCACTGTGTTGTTTTTTCTCGTGGGCCCCTATTTTCTGTTCAAAAATTTTATTGGGCAAAATCGATGAATACAGTAACAAACAATCTCATTTATGTAACAGAGACCAAAGCTTACAGTGCATCTCTTGTGCAGCTTATACAGAACTATTGATAGAAAGTTTAAACCAACGTGTTGGAATAGGACAATTCAGACTACATAAGTGATGTGAATTACGCTCATAAGTAGTATCAATTGAAGGTTTCAGTTCTTGAGAAGAAGAATTACAATCATATAACAAAATTGAACAGCAATATGCTACTGTAAGCGAAGGAGACAAAGACCGTAAGAAGGTCTGGTCAGCAAGTAATAATACTGTTATGGAGATTATAAATGAGAGCCTTAGAAATAGACAAGGAAAGTAAGATCAAGATTATAAAAAGAGTAAGAAGAGGGTAAGAAAAGAAAAGATATAGTAAGAAAGTCAGTCTGCCAGACTGCACGGGACCCCAGCGAATTACAGTGTGGTATTAAAATATCAGCGAGAGGACTGGGAGGGACGTGATGACGTAGTGCGCATCACGGAGGGAGTGAGGTGAGAGTGCCGGCAGGAGAAGCGGGCTCTCCTAGGATCCCTGAGGAGCGCACTCTCGAACGCCGCTGTATAGGGGACTACACTGACCTACGAGGGGGAAAAGAAGACCCCCCGCACGCCGCAAGGGTAGCCCCAGTGGGGACCGGAAAAAAGAGCTCCTTATGCCGCTGTGGAGCGGATCAAGGAAAAACGAAACCGAAAGTAAGGAGTGTGGCCGTAGGTGGATAGGACAGCGTGCACAAGAGGTTTGGATGGGGCTCCCCTCCCCCCCTATCCCCCCCCCGCACCTCTCATGTGAAACACGGAGGATCAGGAACGAATCCTACTGACGCCCAGAAGATGGTAATATAGAATTTGATTGATTTCTCTCTAGCTTTGTTTTTTCTGCTCCATTTCTCCCTGAGATGTACCGGAATATGGCCTAATTCAAATAACCAGGAGGTAAAAAAGGACGGTAATCAAAGGTATTGGAACATCTGAAGGGTTAAGCTGTGTGGAAGGGGATTACCTGCTAGCTTGTGTAAGGGGTAAACAAGGAATGCCATCCACTGTATAAAGGGAGAGGAGGTTTACAGAGGAAGTGAACATAAGTAGTTATACTATGTGTATTGATCAAATAAACAAGAGACTAAATATATAAAAAAAAAAAAAAAAAAAACCCTGCAAACTAAAGGGCATGAAATAAAATATAAAGAGGACGGTGATATTATAAAAGCCGGGAGAATAAATAGAAGAGCCCAAAGTGGAAAACTTGGATTGGGATTCCCCGGAGGTGTGTGGAGAGACCAGGAGTCAGGAAACCAGACACAGAGCGGCGACCCCCTCACCTCCCCCCCACCCCGGTAATCAGTGTGGGAAGAACAACGCCTTGCTTGGTCGTACACCCCAGTAAGAGGTCTGTCCCTTAGGGGAACGTAGAAAGCTAGATTCAAAACTGGGGAAACCAACAGGAGGGTCAAGAAAGAAGGGATCAATGAGTAAAGCTGCATCCAAAACAGGAAAAGGGGGAGTACCTAAAACCCCCAAGGATAAGGTCGCAGGAAGTACGATAAAACAGTTTATGTCCCAAGGTAGGAGCCCAAGAAGTGGAGAGCAAGGGGCCCAGGGAGGATCAAAGTTAGAGGGAAAGGGGGGAACCCCAAATAAAACTGGGGATAAAAAGTCCCAGTCCAGGGAGAATTCTATAATGGAAGGTGAAGAGGAAATAAGCCAGTTGGAGGAAATAAGAACAAGCGGCCAGACACTCTTAAAAGAAGAACTAAGTGAGATGTTTAAAAAGCTTGAGAATTCAATCAAAATAGAAATAGGCCTGGTGAGAGTAGACCTAGGAAGTCTCCTAGAAAGAGTAGAAGCGACGGAAAGGAAAACAGAGGAATCTGAAAGGGAAATAATGAACCTCAAAGAACAAATAAAAAGGGCCAGGCAAAATCAAAGGGAAATTTTATATAAGATCGAGGACCAGGAAAACAGGGACAGAAGACAGAATATAAGACTCCGCTTTGTTCCGGAAAAGAAAGGAGAAGATCTGAGGAGCGTGATCTCCACAATACTTGGCCCAATATTAGGAGATGAGGTGATGGAATTCCCCAAAACAGAAAGGATCCATCGAGTGGGAAGGTTATACAACTCAGAGCACCAAAGGCCGAGGGATGTAATAATAAGGTTCACTTATTATGAAGATAAGGCGACAATTATATCTAAAATGAGAAATAAACCCCCATTAAAATTTGAAGGGTCAGAGATCCAAGTGTTTACAGACCTCGCCCCTGAAACTCTGGCAAGGAGAAGGCTCCTGAGACCTCTATTAGACCAGATGAGAGATTTAAATATAAAATATAGTTGGGGGTTCCCAGCGTGCCTAATAGGTTTTAAAAATGGAAGATCAGCAAGATTGAGGTTCCCGGAAGAATTGAAGGACTTTTGCAGAAAACTGGAAATGAAAGAGCCAGAATTGCCGGGTTGGATAGAAGAATGATCTGGAGCGTGGGGAGGACGGGGGGGGGTTTGGATTCAGGGGGAGGAGGGGAAACTAGAGGGGGGGGAGAGAACGTGGACACTGGACTACCCCTTTTCGGCTTAAAATATCATGCGCGAAGGGGGTAGGGGGCACACTCAGACTTGCACCTCAACAAAAGATTTGCCAGCTCCATGGTATCCATGGTACCAGGCGAATGGGGAGCCAAGGAATGGCTGAGGGGAGGAGGGGAGGGAGGGGAGGGGGGGAGGGAGGGGAGGGGGGGAGGGAGGGGGGAGGGGGGGGGAAGGGGGGAGGGAGAAGGGGAACTCTGTGCACAGGGAAGAGAAAAGGGAAGAAAAAAGGATAAAGAAAAAAGAAGGGAAAGGAAATCTAGTTTTAGTTCAATAATGCAGTTCCAACAAAAAATACTGAGGAGATGAGGAAGTTGAATTTTTTGACATACAATGTAAAGGGCCTTAATAATCCTATGAAGAATCATAAGATCTTGGGGGAATTGGAGAGATACAAAGCTGAGGTTGTGTTCCTCCAAGAAACCCATTTAACGTGTTACTCAAAGATTAAGTTATGGTCAAAAGTTTTTCCAAACTGGTTCTATGGGGATTCAATAACAACAAGAGGGAGAGGAGTGGCAATTGGAATAGCTAATGGAGT
Source organism: Lithobates clamitans (assembly GCA_037952925.1). NCBI lineage: Eukaryota > Metazoa > Chordata > Amphibia > Anura > Ranidae > Lithobates > Lithobates clamitans. Next base: position 16,499,328 of record JBBGZY010000140.1, read on the forward strand.
GAATTTTAAAGTAAAGGAGAGATTGGTGAATCCGGGAGGGAGGTACATCTTTTTGAAGGGCTCTCTGGAGGGATGGAAGTGTACCCTGGCCAATGTATATGCGCCAAACATAGAGGCTAGTGGATTCCTGGTGAAAACACTGGAAAGACTAATGGAGTTTAAAGAAGGGGGTCTGATTGTGATGAGAGACTTCAATCTATGTATGGTACCGGAAGTAGACAGCACGTCCCGTGCGCCGGGGACAAGGAACGAGAGATTGAGAAATCTGAAACGTAAGCTTCATTCCTGTCAACTGGTAGACATTTGGAGGATTATGAATCCAAATAAGAAAGATTTCTCGTTCTACTCCCCGGTGCATGGGACGTACTCTAGGATTGATTACATATGGATCGAACATTCGCTCCTAGACAGAGTGGTGGAGTCTAAGATAGAAGCCACTACTTTGTCGGACCACGCTCCTGTTAGGATGGCCATGCATGTCTCAGAAACCCAGAGAAGGCGGGCAGGTTGGAGATTAGAGGAAGATCTCTTACAAGAGGCAATAAATGTAAAGATTATTGAACAGGAACTTAATCACTATTTTCAAATAAATGATACCGGAGAAATATTGGGGTCCTCCCTGTGGGAAGCCCATAGGGTTTATAATAGGGGGATATTTATGAAAATGGGAGCTAGAAGGAAAAGAGAAGCAAAAGAGCAAATCAATAAACGGTAGAGACATATAATTTGGAACAGGAGCATAAGGAAGGATTGGGCCAAGATAAGAGAATATATCAAAAGTTAGTCCTAAAAAGGGAGGAGCAAAAAGACCGTATGGACATAGAAACAAAAAAAGCACTTCTTAAGGTAGGATGGGAAAACTATCAAGGAAGAAACAAGAGCAGTAGATTTCTGGCAAAAGTATTGAGAAAGAAAAAAAACAGAAATTATATAGAAAAAAATCCAAAATAGCAAAGGAGAAATGGTCCATACAACGAGGGAAATAGGGGAATCCTTCAGAGAATATTATAAGGACTTATATTCAGTAGGCAAAGATACAAAGCAGGAAGGGTTACAGCAAAAGAAGATAGCAGATTTCCTAATGAAAGCTAACCTCCCTAAATTAACAGAAAATGATAAAGATAATCTAGATAGCCCAATAACAGTAGAGGAGGTAAATAGAGCATTAACTGAATCAGCAGTAGGGAAAAGCCCTGGTCCGGATGGATTCACTAATGCTTATTACAAAAAATTTAAAGATATTTTAGCCCCGAGACTCTGCGAATACATGAACGGCTTAGGGATAGATTTTGAGCTAAGCAGAGAGGCCCTCAAAGCTGAGATTACCGTCATTCCAAAAGAGGGAAAAAATGTCACAATCTGTTCAAGTTATAGACCTATATCACTTATAAACACAGATGTAAAATTGTATGCTAGAGTATTAGCGAATCGCTTGAAAGAAAGAATGAGTGAATGGATCCATCCGGATCAAGTGGGGTTCACCCCTAAGAGAGAAGAGAGGGATAATGGGGTTCGAGCACTCCTTCTGCTGCAGCATATCAGGGACAAGGGACCCCCAGGTCTACACTTGTCTATGGATGCTGAAAAAGCATTTGACAGAGTAGACTGGGGGTTCATGTTCCAAACCCTCAAACACATTGGAATGGGCCCGAAAATGATAAATAGGATAAGAGCTTTGTATAGTCATCCCACGGCCGCAATAAAAATCAATGGTACCCTCCCAGAGACATTTGTGATGGCAAATGGGACGAGACAGGGATGTCCCCTGTCCCCTTTGCTCTTCGTCCTCTCCCTGGAGCCTCTGCTGTCAGTGATAAGGGGAGATCCGGATATTGGGGGTTTCGGGGTAGGGGACGAGGAGCATAAGGTCGCGGCATTTGCCGATGATATTTTGCTCTTTATTTCCAAGCCGAGAATTACTATGCCAAACATACTTAAAGTATTGAGAAAGTATGGGGAAGTGTCAAACTTCAAGATAAACTTGGCAAAATCAGAAATTCTAAATATTAACTTAGATAAAGAGGAGGAAAGTAAGTTAAAAAAGGAGTTTAATTTTATATGGAAAAAAGAAATAAAATATTTGGGCATAAAGCTAGCAAATTCATTGGGGAAGATATATAAAGCAAACTTCATTCCATTGCTAGAGGAAATAAAAGCCGAAAGTAAAAAGATAATGAACAAACCATTTTCGTGGCTTGGACGCATAAACGCCATAAAGATGATATTATTACCTAAGATCATATATAAGCTACAGATGCTCCCACTAGATATCCCTCAATATTATTTTAGAAAACTTAAATCAATTATTATGAAAACAGTCTGGAAAAATGGAAGGGCGAGAGTGGCGTTTGATAACTTAAAGCAGGAAAAAAAGAATGGAGGCCTGGCGTTGCCGGATATACAGGGCTATTATAAAGCGATATTGGTGTCTAGAGCGATTGAATGGAACAGAGAAAATAAACAGAAAAGATGGGTGAAAATAGAAAATAGTTTGAGTAAAGCACATTTAGGACACATGATTTGGAATCCCCCACATTATAGAGTATTAGATAGTAACACACACGCACTGACAAAAGTAGTTCTGAGAAATTGGGACAGGGTATATACACAAATAAATAAGGAATATAATTCCCCCTTAATCTCACTGTGGGAAAATGATTATTTTGCACCGGAGAAAAAGGAAATTGGTGGGGATTGGATAAAAAATGAAAGAGTAGTGTTGAGAGACATAATAAAAGAAGGGAAGATAGTTGCATTTAATGAATTAAAGCACAATAAAGAAACATGGGTGTTAGATCGTTGGAGATACCTTCAGCTAAGCCATTTCGTCAACCGACTCCCTCAGCCAATAAGGTCAGGGGAGGAGCTATCAGAACTGGAAAAGTTATGCATGCTAAATAACACCAAAGGCATAATATCTAAAATTTATTAAATAGTATTGATGATGGGTAGCGGAAAGGTACCACCATTTATCACAAAGTGGGAAAAAGAATTGGAAAAAGGATTGCAGATTGACAGCAATAGGTTAAGGAAAGTAATGGAACTGATCCATGGTTCGTCGATGGACACCAATGTCGCTGAATTAAACTATAAAATCTTATCGGGCTGGTACGCCACCCCAGATAGAACTTGTAAATTTCAAAAGGATATAACATCAGAATGCTGGAGAGGATGTAAAGGCATAGGCAATATGGCCCATATATGGTGGGACTGCCCTGGAATTAAAAACTACTGGGTAAAAATCTTGAGGTATATCAAAGAAATAACTAAGACAGAAATAAAGGCAGACCCCTGGTTAGTATTACATCATGGAATAGAAGGGGAGGTAAAAAAGTATAAAAACTCTCTAGTTCCACACCTGCTGAACGCGGCAAAAAAGATCATTCCAAAAAAGTGGTTAAAGGTAGAATGCCCATTAATATGGGAGTGGGTGGATTCAGTGGAAGATATTCGATTTATGGAGGAAGGAAGGTATGGAGAAAAGGCTGCAACAGTAGGGGAAAACATCTGGCAAAGTTGGAAGGACTTTAAAAATTCATGGAGTATTACTGAGGGGCTGAACATTAGATTCGAATAAAGAGGGAGATATTAGATAGGTGTGCACAGAGGTGGGGGGGGGTGGGAGGAGGTGAAGGGGGGGGAAGGGGGAGGAGGGAGGGGGGTGATGGGGAAAATAAGAAGAAGATCTTTTTGATAAATTTCGTATTGGATTTAAGATAAATAAATGTTTTGTATACCCGCATAGAAGCTACACATGATGTGAAAAAAAAAAGAGACAGAAATGACACTGATAAAGTGGAGGAAGTCTCTAATGGAATCACTGAGGTGGCAAAAAAAAAAAAAAAGAAAAAAAAAAATATCAGCGAGAGGGCTATGGTTCAAGCAAATGTGAATCAAAATCTGGAGGGAGAAAATGTTCTACCCAGGGTGTCCAGGTTTTACTATGTTGGGGGATTCGGTCAAGAATGGTAGCCTCAATTTTACTATGGATCATAGCTTGGGTGACCCTATTCTTCACTTCTACTATATTTATTTCGGGGTTTTCCATGCTCTGGCTATCACCTGCTTATTTGCCATTGTAAGTTGAAAAAATAGACGAAGTTGGGCTTTAGTGAGATCTCCTTGCACATGATTCAAAAGTGCCAAGGATGGGTCAGGGTCTATAATCACATTAGGTAATGTAGAGGCCATACGGAATATTATTGTCCAAAATTGTTGAACAATGGGACACTCCCACCAAACATGAAGGGGAGTATCCCCCCCCCACAGCTTCGGAAACATACAGCTGGGTAGTTCGGTAGAAATTTAGATATCCTAGTAGGGACCAGGTACCGCATGAGTACCTTATAGTTTGCTTCCAGTGCTATAATATTATGAGATGAAGATTTTGTATTAGCCCATATGTTTGTCCAATCTTCAGAATCCAATTCGATCTGAAGGTCCTTGGACCACTGTGCAGCATATGAAGGGAGGGTGGCTGGAGGGGAGGTAAATTGATTATAGAGACGTGAAATAATGCCAGGTGCATGTGGGTCCAAGTTACAAATACCTTCGAAGATAGAGAGACCATCCAGGGAGGAACACGAGCCAATTACTGTTTGGGCAAAGTGAGCAACTTGGAGGTAGCGGAAGCATTCATTAGGGGGAAGACCGGCTTGAGATTGAAGAGCAAGAAATGTTTTAAGGGTGGTATCAGAAACCAGATCACAAATTCGAGTTAACCCTGCTTGGAGCCAGTTCTGAAAAGAGTGTGGTTCGGTGAAGGCTGGATAAAATAATGGGTGGCCTAAAAAGGAGAGTAATGGGGAATGAGGAGAAATTAGTTGGAAAGGGCCACGTAACCTGTCCCATAGTTTGAGAGAGTGCTTGGTGACAGAATTGGATATAAGGCCACGGGTTGATGAGGGTAACCATAGTATATTAGACACCATGAGTGGAGAAAGTTCTATCGCTTCCAAACTGACCCATAATGGTATTTCAGTTTTTGCGTGTAGTAGTGTTAATTGGACCACCTGGGCTGCATGGTAATAATCAGCAAAGTTAGGGAGTCCTAGGCCTCCACAAAATTTACTGCGGAGAAGAATGGATCTGGTCACCCTAGGTTTTATGGGGCCCCATATGTATTTAAAAACACCGGACTGAATGATTCGATGAAAATAGGAGGGTATTGCGATCGGGAGGACTCTATGAAGATACAAAAGTTTTGGAAGTAGAGACATCTTAACAGCCGCAACCCGTCCAAGCCATGAGACACAAAGCGGTCGCCAGGTGTCCAACAAAGAAGACAGGTGGGACAGCATAGGAAGATAGTTAGCTTGATAGAGCGAGATGGGGTTACTTGTTAGTCTAATTCCAAGATAAGGTATGGAAGAGGTGGACCAAAATAAAGGGAAGTGATCCCGTAAATTAATAAGGTCCTGTTGTGGGAGAGACACGTTGAGAGACTTGGATTTGGATTGATTAACTTCTCAACCCGATATTTTAGCAAATTTGTCTAAAATCCAAAAAAAATTTGGGAGTGTCGTGCGAGGAGAGGTCACGAACAGGAGTGCGTCATCAGCAAATAAACATATTTTGTGAGATGTAGACGCAATTTCTAATCCTTTAATATCCGGGCTCGCTCTGATCAGGGCAGTCAAGGGTTCAATCACTAGCGCAAAAATTAGGGGGGAGAGGGGCATCCCTGTCTCGTCCCCCTTTGTATGTGAAAGTAATCTGAGCGAAAGCCTGAATACTTAATATAAGCTTGTGGATGATTGTGCAAGGAGCTAATCCATTCTAGGAAACGTGGGCTGAATCCCCAACGGCGTAAAATAAAGTGAAGATAGGGCCAGGAGACCGTATCAAACGTTTTTCTTATATCCAAAGATAAAAGGTGCATTGGTATTTTATGGGAATGGGCTAAATGTTGAAGTAGGATGACCCGTTGTCACTGGCTTGTTGTTTTAGGCTGAAACCTAATGATCGGGTTAAGACGTAACGCCAACATTTTTGCTAAAAGGTTAACATCAGGGTTAAGGAGGGATATGGGCATGAAATTGGAATTGTCTGTGTTGGGTTTAGGTATCATGGCTATTATAGCTGTCAACGTGTCTCGGCCAAATGAATGTTGTTGTAAAAGGGCGTTAAAGGAATTAGAGAGAAGTGGGGCTAAAATTGTAGCAATTTTTTTAAGTAGGTGCTGGAGAGGCCGTCAGGACCAGGTGTTTTATTAGGTTTAAGTGTTTTGATAGCTAGGAGGACCTCTTCGGTCATGACGGTACTCTCCAGGGACTCACGGTCAGCCTCTGCTAATGAAAGTATTGGAACATCTCGGAATAGTGCTTCGGCCTGGGTATGAGGGAAAGAAGGTTTTGCTTTATATAATTCTTCTAGCCTTTTGCGGAATTCGGAAAGTACCTTAACAGGATTACTAGTGTGAGTGTTTTTACCAATCCGGAGCCTAATGGGAACATAAAGTCATTCTGGGGGCGATGAAGACGCAATGCCAGGAAGGTATCCGGTTTGTTAGCCTTATGCCGCGTACACAGGAGCGGACTTTACGGCAGACTTTGCTCGGCGGACTTTTCGACGGACTTTACGACAGACTTTCTGAATGAACGGACTTGCCTACACACAATCCACCAAAGTCCGTCGAATTCGTACGTGATGACGTACGACTGGACTAAAACAAGGAAGTTCATAGCCAGTAGCCAATAGCTGCCCTAGCGTGGCTTTTTATCCATTGAACTAGCATACAGACGAGCGGACTTTTCGACCAGACTCGATTTCGATGGATTAATTTAAAACATGTTTCAAATCTAAGTCCGTCCAACTTTTGAGAAAACAAAGTTCGCTGGAGCCCACACACAATCGAATTGTCCGACCAAATCCCGTCCGCCGGGCAAAGTCTGCCGTAAAGTCCGCTCGTGTGTATGCGACATTAGCATAAATTATATGGTTGGATCTGTGTATGGCCTTATTGGCCAACAGCAGATCCAATTCAGCTTTAGCCTTCTCCAAGGCTATCCTGTGTGGCTCAGTTGGGGAGGACTGAAATTGAAGAAAGCAACGATGGAAATCATTTTCTAATTGGGCTAGTTGTAACTTTTTATCCCGTTTGAAATGTGTGGATACCGAGATACACGGTTTGTGTGCCTCCCATAAAAGGACAGGAGAGATGCCAGGAGTGGAATTAAGTAATAGATAATCTTTAAGGGCAATTTGAATGTCTAGACAGTACGATTGATTAGTCAGGTGGGCCTCATTGATGCACCAAGTGCGATCTCTAGATTGTGGGATGAGGGAAGAAATCGTGGTGATTACTGCACAGTGGTATGACCAGGTGATAGGCTGTATGATAGAGTCAAGATAGATCGGAGAGGATGCTATTGAGACAAAAATATGATTAATCCTGGAAAAGGACTTGTGGGAATAAAATGTGTAGTTTTTCTTTAAAGGGTTGCATTCACGCCAAGTATCGAGCAAAGAGGCATGTTGTAGTAGTTTCCGAAAGCGAATGGAGGGAGAGTACTGCTCAGGGGTGTAGGGAGATTTGTCTAAGTGTGGGTGGAGCACTAAGTTAGAATCACCACACAAAATCAACGTACCTTTACAATGCGTACAAATCACCTGGAATAAATGAGAAAAAAAAAGGATTTGGGTTACTGTTTGGGGAATAATAGGATACAATAGTTGTTTCGACATCTTGCAATAGGCCGCCTACTACTATGATATATCGGCCTTCGGGATCTTTAATCTCTGCTAATAACGTAAAGGGAAGAGTATTATGAAGGGCGATAAGAACACCTCTTTGTTTCGTAGAAGCAGAAGCAGTAAATACTCGGGGATAACGAGGGCTAAAGTATTTACTCGGGGATAACGAGGGCTAAAGTATTTTGGAGTTGCCCGGGCCGAGAAATGGGTTTCCTGTAATGCCACAATGCTAGCTTTCAGGGATACAAATGACTGGAAGGCCTTAAACCTTTTTTTGGGGGAGTTAAGACCCTTCACATTTAGGGTGAGTACGTTCAGTGGGGCCATCTGGGAGTGTGTAGAGAGTCATATAATACTACCCCGAGGTCCCTGCGAACCGACTGACTATAGGAGAAGAGAAAGGAGAAGAAGTAAGAGCAAGATGAAAAGAAGAAATAAAAGAAATAGAAAAATAAGGAAGAAGTAGCATAGGGCAAGCAAAATGACATGGAAAAACACGAAGGTTGGGCGTAGTTGCCCGACCAGATAGTGCACCGACTCACCAGCTGGCCTGCCAGCTGGAGGGTGAGTGCACCTTAAGAGGGAGGAGCAGTGACAGCTCCCCGCTGCAAACGAGAAAGAACAAACTTTAACATGTAGACATACTCTTAGAAACTTAACAGCTTACCAAAATGTACATCAGCAGTAGTATTATAACCTATTATGAACAAGGCAGCAACTGTGCGGTTATAGCACCCCCAGGCGGGGAGGGCACAAATAAAAGAGAAAAAAGAGTAGAGAAAACACCTAGGGACGCAACAAGATGGGGCATAAGAGTAGGGGAAGGTAGGGGGATAGATTGGAAAAAATGGAGGGGGTATAGTAAAGAGGAAAGGAAGGGGGGAGAAGAGAAGTTAAAGGGCGGGGGGAAAGCAGAAGGGAGGGAGGAAAAGAGGGAGAGGGGGGAAAAGGGGAGGGGGGAAGATGGAGGGAGAGGGAGAGGGAACGGGGAAGGGGAAGGAAAAGAGGAGGAAAATGGGAGAGGGGGAGAGGGAAATGGTAAAAAGGAGGAAGGGGAAGATAAAGAAAGTATAGTTGTGTGAGACTGCATGTAATACATATCAGGCTACAGTAGAGGAGTACTTACACGGATTGTAATAACATATTCCCAAAATTGTCATTTTACGGTAAGCTTAGAAAAGGTATAAAACACTTAAACTAAATAAACCAAAAAAGAAAAATATCTAAGAAAAAAGAGATCCGAGCTGGACCTCTGCAACCCCTTAAATGCGGAGGGGAACTGAGTAGGTCACCTCCTTTAAATGTAAGGGGGTAATCACTACTGGACAGTCCACCCATGTCTTGATTGAAGAAGAACTATCAGATAGTATGTGACATCTCTAGAGCTTCAGGCAAGAGTCCTCTATTGGTACCAGGGAAAAAGAGCACAAAAGGTTGTCAATAAAGCATACTCAGCAGGGTATATATAGCTGCAGGTCTCGAGTGCCATCATGAGGTGAGCGGGAGGGGGTCCCCTTACGGATCAAGGATGGGCCCGGTGGAGGCCGTTTTGGGGTGGTAGCATATGGGTGAGCAGTGGCTCGAGCTGGAGTACGGGGTAACAATGTCTCTGATTGCTGGGCTGGGATGGCCAGATGGAGAGATTCAAGAAGGCATTGAAGGGCTTCAGGAGATGTGCAAGAGTGTTGCTGTCCTTGATAGGAGAACTGCAGGGCGAAAGGAAAACACCAGGTGTATATTAGCTGATGTTGTACCAGGATTTGAAGCTGAGGCTTCATCGCATGTCACTTGGCAATCGTAAGGGGGCCAGGTCAGAGAAAAGTTGGTAAGTATGGCCTTGGAACAGGAGAGCGTCCTTGTTACGGGCGGCAGCCAGTAATTGCTCCTTTGTGTGGTAGAAGTGCAGTTTAATATAAATACATCTCGCGGTGGGCCGTCAGCTTGGCGGCGGGTGAGAGCCCTATGAATCTGATTTAAATTCCAGTCTTTCTATTGGTATAGAGGGTGAAAGTTCTTGGAATAGGGCCGTAGAAAAGGATTGCAGGTCATCTATTATTTCAGGTATGCCGCGTAGGCATATGTTCGACCTACGGGAGCTCTCGACGTCCTCTAAACGTGAGAGAAGTGTGGCTTTCTCTTCACGGAGAGCTGCCTGCTCTTGGGCCTGCTCTTGGAGAGTGAGCTCTATGTCGTCTACCCTGGTCTCCAGGTCCGCCGTGCGTTGGCCTAGCTCCCTGATCTCACGGGATAGTCTGTTGGTAATTTGGTCTGAGGTAGCTTTGAGTGCTCTCTGTAGCATAGATTTCATATGTTTGAGGAAGTCTGATTGAGACATAACTGAGGATGGCAGGGCAGGAGAGCCATCGATGTGGAAGTCAGCTCCATCCTCCTCATCACTATCAACGTGTCCTTATCTGGATGGGGAAGCAGTGTGCTGTTTCGCTAAGGCCTTCGCCACCATTTCGGAGGAGGCGCGGGCCAAAGCTGCCTTGATGGGTTTAGGCTTGTTCTTGCCGCGATGACCCGTCAAAACCATCCCGGGAACAGCTATTATGTACCGGGCGGTGATAGCTATAGGAGTGGGGTTGCAGGGTGGCTCGGGTTCGCTTTGGAGTCCCAATAATGCAGCGGGGAGTACGGAGCTCTAGTTACACACATCTGCCATGTCGAGCTTTGCGCATGCGCCCCCATGGGCCCCTATTTTGATGAGTATTCCTCTGATACAAGCTTTGTGGGCATTCCATAATACAGTGGAATTGCTCATAGATCCCATATTGATATTAAAATAATGCTCAATCTCGGATGCGATCTGTTTTTGATAGTGGGGGCGGGAGATAAGAGAGGTGTTAAAGTTCCACCCAAAAATGGAACTTCCGCTTTTCGGATCCCCCCCCCGGTGTCACATTTGGCACCTTTCAGGGGCGAAGAGGGAGCAGATACCTGTATAATCCAGGTATTTGCTCTCACTTATGGGCATAGATCACTGCAGCATCCGTGGCGATCTACGCCATGTCCTGCCCCTCCTCCGCCCCCCCCCGCTGCCTTCTTGGAGACACACAGGTCCCAGAAGACAGCAGGGACCAGTGAGATTGCGCAGCGCGACTTGCGCATGCACAGTAGGGAACCAGGCTGTGAAGCCGCAAGGCTTCTCTTCCTGATTCCCCTACCGAAGATGCCAGCCCCTCCACCCGAGGGCTAGATCGGCTTCAGGTGAGGACATCGCGGGCGCCCTGGGCAGGTAAGTGTCCTAATATTTATATATATATAGTATATATATATATATATATATAGTATTTGTAGCTGCTGAATTTTATTTATTTATTTTTTTTGGTGGAACTCCGCTATAAGTCTCCATCTTCCCTTTTTTAATGTGATGGGTTGGGTACAATTTCATTGAGATAGGAGCATGTTTAGACCACGTTATAAGGCTGATTTTAGTTTCCTGAACTGATTGTAGAGTAAGCTTGTCGGTCAAAAACAGATCTATTCGAGAGTATGTCTTTTGTGTGTGCGAGTAGAAGGTGTAATCTCTTTCAGTGTTATGGAGGCACTTCCAAGGATCGTACAAGTCCTCTGAGTGCATGAGGGAGGAGAGAGCAATAGAGCATTTGCGGGTAGGATTTTAGGAGTCCAGAGTGGGGTTGATTAAGGGACCTTGTCTAAAAGGTTCCAGTTTCCCCATAACATCCTTGTAGAAACACTTTTGATTAGTGTTTGGGGTGTAAATATTGGCAATGGTCATATTGCGATTGTTGATGGAGGCATTTAAAATGATGTACCCTCTGCCATCAGGGTCAAGTTCGGAATGAAGGAGTTGAAAGGAGACCAAGGAGCATACAACTATCATGACTCCTGCTTTCTTTTTAATGGTGTTAGCAAAGAAACAGTGTGGAAACTGTTTATGGGAGCAGGTAGGGGGTTTGCGTGATGAAAAATGTGTCTCCTGTAGGCATAACAAGTCAGAATTGTGACTTAAGGCCTTGTTCCAGAGTAGATTCTGTTTGAATGGGGAATTTAGGCCTTTAACATTTACCATTGATGGAAGTAATGGTAACAGACATGTTGGACAGCTACCACTAGGGGGAGTGAGAAAAAAACAGGATAATATCAATCCACAATTAACTTTGCATAAACTTGTATTAAACTGTATAGCATAGAACAGGTTATGCACACTGTGGTTAATGGTGAGAGGGAGCTTAGCTTAGGTTCATACTCGTCCAGGACACTTTGTTGAGTCAGAAAAAACAAGTGAAAAGTGCAATTGCACTATGTTGGATTTAATATAAAGCATCCTGCAATTGACAGGTATGTGAAGTAGCAGGAGTTACAGATGGTCTGTGCAGATGTAGTGCAGATGTAATGCGCCATTGATCCAGGGGATGTGCAGGTGGTTGCTGCATCAGTAAGTCAGGTGGGGGAGAGTTATTCAGACCCCCATTTAGCAGCTATACTTAAGCTTGAAGAAAGTGATAGGTTGATTCTGGAAAGTCACTATCAGTTTAGCCGGAAAGCCCCATTTGTATTGGAGTTTATGGTTTCGAAGGACTGTGGTGACTTGTGCGAATTCTCTGCGCTTTTGAGCTATAGCAGCAGAAATATCCGTATAAAAGGAGACTGAGGAGTAGGGCTCAGGTAATGAGATGAAACGGGCTGCCGCCATTATACGTTCCTTAATTGGAAAAAAGTGAATGCGAGCCAGTACGTCTCGTGGGATGAATGTAGGCAGATGGTTGGGTTTGGTGATTCTGTGTGCATGGCCAGTGGTCATATCAGCTTGATTTAGCTGAGGGAGGAGCAGGAGGAATAGCTGATGTAGGTAACGGTTTCTCTTATGCCCCTAAATTTGATGTTATTCCTCCTTGAGCGATCCTCTAAATCAGCCACTTTCGCTCAGAGGAAGTGGATTTCTTCAGTGTGATGGTCGCAGGCATCCGCCATTTCGTTATAAACTGAGGTATGGTCTGTCACCACTTTTTCCAGGTCGGCCGTGCGTTCCTCTGCCCGATCAATTCTATTGTGTAAGGTAGAGATAGAGGAGCGCAGTTCATTACAAAAGTCTCTTTGCAGAGAGAGCAGCATGAGCTTTAGTGTGTGCTCAGATGCTGGCTGGTCATTGGTAGGGAGGGCTGCTAGGGAGTCTGGGTGATTTTCCTCAGGGTTTGTGTGTGTCTGGACATCCCAATTCTGCTTCTTAAGCAGAGGTTCCTTAGCAGGGGAAAGTGCTGGGGACAATCCAGCCCGCTTACCTCTATCTGATGGTGATTGCTGGGGACAGTCAGGCTCTGATGTGAGACTTTCCATGGGCTCCGAGTTGTCTGTGTCCTGAGGAGTCACGAGGCGCCATATTTGGATGATTGCACGGCTGGGTTGTGAAATATTCGGTGAGGTGGCGCGGCTTGTGGAGGCTGAGGTATTTCTCCTTGGACATACTGTCAAGTTGCTGAGGATGCGGGTTCCCCTCTGGTGTATCAGGGAGGGGGGAGCTGCTGCTGGTAAGTGCTGGGAGCCGCTGTTTGTCCTGGGGGTCGAGCAGAGCTGGGTGGTTAAGCAGCCATCTTGCTCTGCGGCCGGCCACGCTCCCCGAGCCATCTCTGTTTTTAACAATCGTCAGATCTAAAAAAGGTAGCATTGTATGGTCAAAATTTAACATAAAATGTAAATTGAAACTATTGACATTCAAACCCTCAACCAATTGGTCAACATATCTTGGGGTCCATTCCAAAAAATGTAAATGTCCTCGATATACCTCCGCCACAGCGACATGTGGCAGGGGCAACTAGACAACTTGTCAGACCCAAAAATTGACCGCTCCCACTCCCCCAAGTACAAGTTGGCATAAGATGGGGCACAGGTGGTTACCATAGCCACCCCCTGCACCTGGAGGTAGTGAGAGTGGTCGAGAACAAAAACATCAGTATGAATTCCAACAGTTCCAGCACAATAATATTGTACTCATGATATTCCACACTTCTTTCCTCAAAGAACCTAGTGATAGCTCTCAGGTCCTGATTGTGTGATATACACCATATAACCACCCAGCTCACAGAGATTCCACATTGATGGATGAAAGAATAGTATTAGCATCCACATGTAGTCCATCCAAAATCATTAGCAAATGTATGGTGTTTGAGATAAGTAGGAAAGCTTTCTACATGAGCTCGCATGTGGTCATCCACCAATTTACTAGCCTTGTTTATGCCTGAGATGATGGGTCATCTTGGGGGGTTCCACAAATCCTTATGCATTTTGGGTAAGGCATAAAAGGTTGGTTTAACCAGATGTGTGATCTTGAGGTAGTCTCTGGTGTCCTTAGTAATAATTTGCTGTCTGTATGCTTTATTGGAAATAGGTGATAGGAAATAGGTGATAGTGATAGGAGATATTATTTTATACCAAGCTGGGTTGGCCAACATTTTAACGCACATACCTATGTATTGTTCTTGTGTCAACAAGACAATATTCCCCCCTTGTCAGGGGACTTAATGACAAGATTTTGACATTCCTGTAGTCTCCGCAAGGCCTCCCATTGTTCTCTTTTAATGCATGATCTCTCAAGCCACATACACACGAGCGGAATGTCTGACAGAAAAATCAGACGGAAGCTTTTCATTGTCTATTCCAATCATGTGTGTGCCTCATTGGACTTTTCTTTTCGAATATTCTGATGGACCTAGAAATAGAACATGTTCTAAATATTTCCGACAGAACCAATTCCTATCAGGAAAACAGCTCGTCTGTATGCTGTTCCGACGGACCAAAAACGATGTTTGCTCTGGAGCAAGTATGAGATGGAAGCTATTGGCTACTGGCTATTGAACTTCCTTTTTCTAGTCCCGTCGTACGTGCTGTACGTCGCCGCGTTCTGGACGGTTGGACTTTGGTCGGACTTTGGTTTGACCATGTGTAGGCAAGACTGCTTGAATGGAATTCCGTCAGAGTTCCGTCGGAGAAACCTTCAGAGTTTATTCCGACGGCAAAACCCGAAAGGGGTTCCGAGATTAAGTTTATCAATGTTTCTCATAACTAATTGTAAGAAGAGAACCACCTTAGGACTATTCTGCTTAGGAAACCTAGTTGACCTATTCCTATAGTTCCCATAATTCCTATACAGTTGTGCTTATAAGTTTACTTACCCTGGCATCATTTATGATTTCTTGGCCATTTTTCAGAGAATATGAATGATAACACAAAAACTTTTCTTTCAGTCGTGGTTAGTGTTTGGCTAAAGCCATTTATTATCAATCGACTGTGTTTACTCTTTTTAAGTCATTATCACAACAGAAACTACCCAAATGATCCTGATCAAAAGTTTACATACCTGTCACGTATCAGGTGTGACCAGAGCTGTGTGGACTGTAACAGAGTGAACCAAACGTATGTAGGTGAAAAAGTAAGTAATTAATTTAATTTAAAAGATAAGTGAACAATATATAAATTAAACCACCTCCAATATTACACAGTGCGCAACAAACCAATACCAAACAAGACCCACAAATAACAATAATCAGACAAGTAAATACAGCAAAAGGGAATACCAGAATCGTAATCTTTAGCCAGGCCGGGATCATAAACAGGAGGTCAGCAGATGGGGGGCAAGGAGTAAGACAGACAGGGAGAAGGTGGAAGGGATCAGGCTGCAGGGCAGGGATACAGGACAGACAGGAACAGATACAAATACAGGTTCAGGGTCAGTTTCAGGATACAGGGATCAGGTTTGGGATCAGGTTCAGGTTCAGAGCTTTCAGGTCAGGGCACAAGGACGACACCAAGGCAAGGTGTGTGAGCTTGCTGGGTATTTATACCATTTCCTGCAATCAGGCTTAGGAGATGCCGTGATATTGGCTCCATACTGCCAGGAACCACCCGCTGGTGGATGCCAGTACTGCAGTCAAAGGATCAAATGACACCAGCAGGGGAAAGCTCCCCTGACAGTTCCAAACTGCCAAGAGACACCTGCTGGTGGACATTAGTACTGCGTGCCAGATGTTGGATAATGTCATCAGCGGGTGGAACCTTTCCTGACAATACCCCGGTTCTTAATACTGTGTATTGCCCCTTTAACATCAATGACAGCTTGAAGTATTTTGTAGTATTTGTGGATGAGGCTCTTTATCTTCTCAGATGGTAAAGATGCCCATTCCTCTTGGCAAAAAGCCCCCAGTTCCTTTAAATTCTTGGGCTGTCTTGCATGAACTGCACGTTTGAGATCTCCCCAGAGTGGCTCAATGATATTGAAGTCAGGAGACTGAGATGGCCACTCCAGAACCTTCACTTTATTCTGCTGTAGCCAATGACAGGTTGACTTGGCCTTGTGTTTTTGATCATCATGTCCAAGTATGTCCCATGCGCAGCTTCCTGGCTGATGAATGCCAATGTTCCTCCAGTAATTTTTAAAAACATACTGCATTCATCTTGCCATAAATTTTGACCAAATTTCCTGTGCCTTTGTAGCTCACACATCCCCAAAACATCAGTGATCCACCTCCGTGTTTCACAGTAGGAATGGTGTACCTTTCATCATAGGTTTTGTTGACTCCTCTCCAAATGTAGTGTTTATGGTTGTGGCCAAAAAGCTTAATTTTGGTCTCATCACTCAAAATGACTTTGTGCCAGAAGGTTTGAGGCTTGTCTCTGTGCTGTTTGACGTATTGTAAGTGGGATACTTTGTGGCATTTGCGTAGTAATGGCTTTCTTCTGGCGACTCGACCATGCAGCCCATCTTTCTTCAAGTGCCTCCTTTTTGTGCATCTTAAAACAGCCACAGCACATGTTTTCAGAGAGTCCTGTATTTCACCTGAAGTTATTTATGGGTTTTTCTTTGCATCTCAAACAATTTTCCTGGCAGTTGTGGCTGAAATTTTAGTTGGTCTACCTGACCATGGTTTGGTTTCAACAGAACCCCTCATTTTTCACTTCAAGTCCTTGGATATCTTTTTATATGCTTTTCCTGTTTTATACAGTTCAACTACATTTTCCCGCAGATCCTTTGACAATTCTTTTGCTTTCCCCATGACTCAGAATCCAGAAACGTCAGTGCAGCACTGGATGAAAGATGCAAGGGTCTGTCAGGAGTCTGAAAAAATCATTGACCTTTTATACACACACACACTAATTACAAGCAAAGGTTACCTTTAATAACCATTCAAACCCCTTTGTGTCAACTTGTGTGTATGTTATCAGGCCAAAATCACCAGGGTATGTAAACTTTTGATCAGGGTCATTTAGGTAGTTTCTGTTGTGATTATGATTTAAAAAGAGTAAAACTGTTGATTGATAATAAATGGCTTCAGCCAAACACTAACCATGAGTGAAAGAAAAGTTTTTGTGTTAGCATTCATTATCTCCGAAAAATGGCCAAGAAATCATAAATTCTGCCACAGTATGTAAACTTATTAGCACAGCTGTATATACAGGGTGTCAGTTCAGACTCTAAAGGAGTCATCTGGTCCAATTCTTCATCATTTAACAGAGCTTCAATATTCACATCTCTACTTTCCCTTTCTAACTCAGTTAATCATTTTATTTATTTATTTCAGTTTCTTTATTGTTTTTTCCTTTATGACAAATATATATTCAAATATAAAAATACAACACTTATCAACCACCCAATACTATTTACCAATCTTTATACCCCCCATCCCTCCCCACCCCCTTTTCATTATTAAACCTCTGCCGTGGCTCCCAAACTCCCCCTTCCTCAACTCTCTTTAATTCTACATATCTCCTTGACAGCTTAAACTCTCTCCAGACCCTCCATTTACTTTCAAACCATTCTATTCCCTCCTCTCCACAGAACCTGAGATATTCCATATTGTAAATCTCATCCACTTTTTTACACCAACTTCCCATCTTAGGACTTTCTATTTCCTGCCACTGCCGAGGTATTACGCTTTTGGCTGCATTCATTAGATGGGGAACCAATATTCTCAGGTAATGTTTAATTGGCATTCTTACCCCAGGAAACAAACACCTCCATGGTTCCTCTGGAATCTCTATATTTGTAATCTCCTTAAATACCTGCAACACCTCTCTCCAATAGTTTTTAATTTGTGGGCAATTCCACCATATGTGGGCCATTGTTCCCAATTCTCCACGTTCCCGCCAGCATAGTCGTGAAACTTCCCTTTCCCATTTTTGGGAAAAAAATTGTTTCTTTTAATGTTATCAGGGGTGAATTAAATTCACATTTTCCTTTGTGTGCATCAAATCCCAGATTGCCAAGATTTTCTTTGTTATTACATGTGTATTTTCACTTATTTCTCTGTATTCAGGTGGTGTCCAAATTATTTTCCACATTGCTACATTGCTAATCGTGTTTTTCAATGTAACCCATCTTTTTTCCTTATTCATTTTTACCCATTCTAACACCCGTAATAGTAATATTGTATTATAATAATTTTTAATATCCGGCACCCCCAGCCCCAAGGGCTTTTTGTCTTTATTCAGTAACGCGAGGCTTATCCTCGGTTTCTTTTTCTGCCATACAAACCTTAGTAATAATGTTTTTATTATGTTAAAATACTTTTGAGGGAGGGGGATTGGCAGCATTTGCATTTTATATGTGATCTTAGGCAAAATTGCCATTTTAAAAATATTTGTCCTGCCTAACCAAGAGAGGTGTCCTGTTGCAGTTTTGCTAATTTCCGTTTTTATTTCATTCTGGAGCGGAATGAAATTTGCTTGGTATATTGTCTCTTCAGATGGTGTTATTTTTACTCCTAAGTATTTTAATTCCTTTTCTTGCCATATAAATGGGGACTCTTGTTGGAATATCTGCGCGTCCTCTTTCTTCACGTTGATATTAAGAATCTCTGATTTAGAGGGGTTCATTTTAAAGTTTGATATTTCTCCATAGGTTTTTAATAGCTTCATTAGATTGGGAAGGTTTACTCTATGTTTGGTGAAGTAAAACAGTATATCATCGACATATGTTTGTTTGCTATGTTAGTTTGTGCTCTTCGTCTCCTATCAAGATCCCCCCTATATCTGAACTCTGTCTGACTGCCACCAAAAGTGGCTCTAACAAGAGAACAAACTATAGGGGGGACAGGGGGCAACCCTGTCTAGTCCCGTTATACATCTCAAAGGACGTAGACACTGTCCCATTGACTTTACCCTAGTTGTTGGATGGTTATACAATGCTTCACTCCAGTTGATCATCTTTGGCCTGCTCCCATTTACCTCTAATGTCTTTATCATGAGTCCCCAGTCTACCCTATCAAATGCTTTCTCCGCATCTATTGAGAGTAGTAGTCCTGGGGACCTACTTTTTTTATTTCCTGCGTGAGTAACAGTGTTCTAACCCCATTATCACTTCCTGGGATTAATCTGACCTTGTGCGCTTGGACCAAGTCGTTCAGTCAGTACCATTTTCAACCTAATCACTAGAACCTTAGCAAGTAGTTTGGTATCTGCATTTAGCAACCAGATAGGTCTATAACTTGTACATCGGGTAGCGTCTTTCCCTTCCTTTGGAACAATAATAATAAGCGCCACTAGAGCAACCCTTCTTATTTTACAACTTGTTTCTATCCCATTCATATAAGTGCAAAGTCTAGGGATTAATATTTCCTTGAACCTCTTATAGTAGAATATCGTCAGCCCATCTGGGCCTGGACTTTTCCCTGAGGCTGTATCTTTTAAGATGCAGCCTATTTCTACTTCTGTATTAGGTTCTTCTAAGACGCTTAATCTGTCTTCTGAGATTTTATTTAGACTTACTTCCCTCAGAAAGGTTTTTGTTTTCTCTATCCTCTCCTTTTCATGCTCTGGGGTCTCTTTCTGTTTTACTGAGTACAGTTCTCCATAATATTTTTGAAATACACCTGCTATCTCCTTTGTAGTAAATACCATTTCCCCTGTACTACTTTGGATTTTCTCTATGAAATTTAGAATTTTTGTCTTTTTAATATTCTTGGGCCCTACTTAACCCCATTTTCATAGTTACTGGGGCATGGTCTGAGAAGGATGTAACTTTTATATTTGTACTAATCACTGACTCCAATACCCTATGTTCAATCAGAAAATAATCTATTCTTGAGTACGTCCCGTGTACAGGGGAGTGGAATGTATAGTCTCATATTTTAGCATGCTGTATCCTCCATGCATCCATCAGCTGATTCTGATGCAGTTTCTTTTTTAGTGGCTTCAATTTGGCATTCCCAGTCCCCTGTACCCGGGACGTACTATCTATCTTAGATTGCATACAGAAATTGAAATCTCCTGCTATGATAACTCCACCTTATTTAAACTCCATTAGTTTCTTGATAACCGTATTTTAGAGTATTTTGTTGGGTTCTTATTTGGGCAATAGATGTTTGCCAGAGTGTAATCCACCTTAATGAGACTACCACTCAGGAACAGGTAACGCCCTTCAGGGTCCACCAACCTCTCCTCTAGTGTGAACCTTACTTCTCTGACAAACCCAATGGGCACTCCCTTAGCCCGTTTTGTTGTAGTATCCGTAGAACCATATTGGAAAGTCCTTTGAGCTTAATTTTATAGTTGTTTCATGGGAGATATGAGTCTCCTGCAGAAAGACTATCTCTCCAGAGAGTTGTTTAATTTCTCTTACGATACTATTTCTTTTTGTAAATGTATTTATCCCCCGTACATTATATGTCAAAAAGTTCACTGCTTTCATCTTTGCTCACTGTACTCCCCACTCCTCATCCTATCTTCTTTACTCTTCCCGACTTCAGATTCAGGATAATTAAATCCGCGTATCGGGGTTTTCTGATTTAGTGTGGGGTTCAACAAGCCCAGAGATAGATCGGCAGCTCCAAGGCATTCCTGTTTCTGAACGGTTCTTCTTCATCCCCTTTCCACCCCCTTCTGTTTGGGAATTTTGGTCATTCATGACCAATGATTCAAGGCCTACCACTCCCTCCTACCTTGTGATTCTCTCCCCTTGAGGTTGAGCTCTGAATTAGCCCTACGGTCTGAGCCGCTACCCTCTGTACTCAGAGGTGCCCCTGAGCCCACCACCCTCCCCAAGTCCTGTTTTTCTCCTTGACTCATTTTCTTTTGTATTACATAGGTATTGCTGGTGATACAGTATCCCCAGGTGGATCCTGAGGACATGGAATGTAATTAATTTTTGATATACAACCAATTCTCTACATGTTTCGTGGTAACAACCGCTTCTTTAGGAGGATTTAATTACTACCATCTGTAGTAAAAACAATACAACAGGTAATAGATTGATAAATACATAGTAATTAACATTGATGGTGGGAAAAAAAGGAGAGTTGTCATTTAGTTGCTTACCCACAGAGAACCAGCAGCCAAATGTAGCAGCAACAGCAGGGGAACCCGAAGGTACTGCCCTACGGCGGACACGGGAGATAGACGCAAACACACGTATCTATAGATTATTTAGAGTAAAAGGGTTTCACTATATATTACATGACTAATCCGTGTCTGTTGGAACACTATCTCACTCTATTGTGAACCCGAAAGGGTAAATGCCCGACTGGGTACCAAAGCCAGAGAAAAAGACATAGAAAAGCTGGAGTGGAAAGGAAAGGAGGGGGGTAGGAAGGGGAAAGGAAGAGGGGAAAGAAAATAGAAAGAAAAGGAGGAAAGGGAAAGGGAAAATAAAATAGGGGGGAAGAAAAGAAGAGAAATGTAGGGAGAGTAAGGAAAAGAAAATAGAGAGGGTATACATATTGTAAATGGTGAACTAGCCTATACAGCAGCACAGTGGTCATGTAAGTCAACCTGGGGGAGGGAGTATTCAACCACAGGCACTGAGCACCCCACCAAGATGGGAAACATGTCAAGGTAGTTCTTATAGTGCATTTAAAGGTGTCTGTATCACACAATCCACTTGCCTGTGACCCAACTATCCAAGTCATATTAGGGCCCCTATGAGATGTACAATATATACAATAAGCCATTGGTAGAACAGTGCCAGCAAAGGATATAGATAAGGGGGAAGAGGCTAGGACATAGATTCTGATAAAGTGACTAAGATATAAATCCATAAATGGTATATACTGTAGATCATCTTAGGGCAAATGGGCTTTAGAAAAAAAAACCCCCAAGGGAAACGCATGTCCACCATAGAGGGAGCCAAACCACCCTTAGCTGGCTGCCCAGCTGTTGGTTCTTCTGAGGCAACAAAAGTCCACAAGGAATTACAATTGTAAACACAACAATGTATAACAACAGCAAATGAATGACAAAAGGTAAACCAAGTATATCTGGTGACACAACAGGCAATATTCAGTAATTTTCAATGTAAAAGTGGTAGCAAGCATTGTTTTATATGTATGGATATATGTCCTTTTTTAACAAATTTTTGTATAAATAAAATACATAATCTACGTTACGTTCTGGGTACGGAGATAGTCCGTTCTCCCCATGCTGGGGTTTTAGTGGGAGTAAACCCTGGCTATATCATTATTGCTATCAACAAGATGATGGTACTCCTTTACCTTGTAGAGACCCAACCATTTTCAGGCATACACTTATTTACAAATAATACCAGAATTGCATAATGTTGCTAAATTACCCGCATGTGTTTCAACATCTTCCAAATATATAAAGAAAGTATCCAAAAGTTATTATCAGTTTCAGAAATAGTAGACAAATGTCCCATAATATCGTAAGTGTGTTGATTGTATGTCTGAATAAACAATTTGTAATATGGTTATTGCAAATAATATATATAGATATATTTATTGATGGGTATTCTGTACACATGGTACAACACAATCCCAGTGTTTCTATGGCTTCCAAGGAAGCAACATTATCATGTTTGCCAGCTTTAGAAAAATATAACTAGCTGACATATTAAATAGAAATATAGTTTTTACTAACTTTAAATTAGAAAATGGCATGTATAGTAGCTATATATGTTATGACAGTTCTTTAAAATATGTAGAGTTTCTACTTTGTTTCTTATATACATTTGTGCTTGAGTCATATATTTTACTTTGTGTATTTAGAGATCTTGCTTTGTGTTGCCTGTACTAGGTTTTTCTCTAGGGCTAGCTGTTGGCCATTGGCATTCTGAACAGAGATATAATCTGTAAAGCTTAAATATAGGAGTTTACATATTTTAGGGTGGGCTGATCTTGACAGGTATTAAACTGTTTAATATCTGCCAAGGTAAACTCATCCTAGACCATGTGCTATCAAGTAGTGAAATGTGAATTCCTACTTACATTCTGTGAGTGGACTTTACTGTCAAATCCTCTGGGGCCTACGTTTTAAGTGAGTCAACCTCCAAGCATCCTCCATGAGGACATGGAAATGGTGTGGTACACAGGATATGCATACAACACTAGTAATCAACATACAAAGTTAACTACAAAATTCTAGTTAAATGTGGTTGAAAAGGCAGTTGTGTCCTGTTTGGTGTAACCCAAACTAGACAGGTATCTAACTATACATAAACTTTAATTCAGAATTCATTACAATCTGAAATTATTCTGTAAAACCATTTCTGCATCTGTGCATCTATAGCTAATGATAATAGTTTAGAACACATTAGCTCTTTCTCCCCTCAGTGAATGCTATGCCTATATCCTCTTTTCATTTTGCAAATATAAACATTGTTTCAAATGCTTTAAAGGAAGGAAATTGGTCTAAAAATTTAATTCCTAAAATTACTCTTTCATAATGAGTCATCTGTGGTTTGTGGTATATTTTAAAGGAGAGTCTTCTGATTGTATTATAGAGGTTAATAGAAATGGGTAATGAAGGAAGGAGTTTATTGAGTTTACAATGAAGGATAAATCCATTAGCATAATAAAGATCTGCTAGACAAAGTTGACATAATCTCTCTAATATATTTACTGGTAAGGTACTGTATAAGGAAAATAGTATACTTAATCCCTATTGGAGTGATTTGAGGAGGTTTTTGGCTATTTTAAAAATCCACTCTAATCCCACATTTGGATAGATTTGTTGTGGGAAGCATTTTTTTAATGTATAGAAGTAAGAATAGATTATGGTGGGCCTGATTTACTAAAGCAAATACCCAAGAGCAGGGATACATTGATACAGAATTTTTGCACCACAGGCCTGCTAAAACACATTTATGAGCATGCATTAATTGCAATTCCTAGGTGATTATACACTGATGTTGAATGCAAATGGTCTGCTTCTAATTTGTTGTAATATGTACATGTGAGCGCTGCAATCAACCAATATAAAACAGTTGGAACCCCAAAAAACATATATATATATATATACCTATATATACCTATATATATATATATAGCTAGCTATATTACAGAGAGGATAACTGCTGGAAGGTATTTTCACAACAAATATAAACAAGCAGACTCTGAGCTGCTAAAGTCCAATTAAAACTAAATGGAGTGAGATAAATTAAAGTCCATGGGAAGCAACTGTAGAAGGCAGCCCTGTGGATAAGGATGAAGCAATCCTCTGGATGCTGGAGAAAAAGAACAACAGTGGCGCCACTCTAAGTGCAGTATTAAAAGCGAATTTTAATATATCTTTAAAATCTGGTACTCACAAAGGTACATGTAAAACAGGCGTGTAGAGTAAGACTGATAGTGCCAGGTGTCCCAGATGAGTTGTCCAGTCATATCATGCGGTAGCGTTCTGACAGGCTGCGCTGCAGGATGTTCGCTGTGTCCTGCCGCTGGAACGATCCGGGGGACGGAGTCACTTCCGGGTCCGTGCAGGGATAAACTTGATTGGCAGACTGATAGGCATAGGCGATCCCTGCACGGACCCGGAAGTGACTCCGTCCCCCGGATCGAAAACTGTGCGTTCCAGCGGCAGGACACAGCGAACATCCTGCAGCGCAGCCTGTCAGAACGCTACCGCATGATATGACTGGACAACTCATCTGGGACACCTGGCACTATCAGTCTTACTCTACACGCCTGTTTTACATGTACCTTTGTGAGTACCAGATTTTAAAGATATATTAAAATTCGCTTTTAATACTGCACTTAGAGTGGCGCCACTGTTGTTCTTTTTCTCCTTTCTAATTTGTTGTACACATCGAATGTAGTTCCTTCTGGTCCTTAAATGCTCTAAGATATTAAGGAAAATAAAAAAAAGGAAAAAACAAATGTAACCAGCTCACTAAGCAATGATGTGTGTGCGCCAAGTAAACAGTTTAAGTTTAAAACAATTCATATATTGCTTATTTGTCATGGGAATTTCCATTTTAGCACCAGAATATGGTATCTTGAATGCTGGCTACTGCATGAATAAAGGCCCTAGTATAAATAGATGCGTAGTGCAATACCCCCCCCCCCCCCCCCCCGTGGTAGATTTGAACTGTGTATGGGCAGGCTGAATGTACCAGGTTGATTGATCAATCAACTTGGGTACAACCTGCTAGCAATAATCACTGTCTGCTCTTGGCAGGGGTGGCTTCCCCTGCCCCCACTGGGAGAATACAATATCTTGGTAGGAGGGATTCACAGTGTCTGTGTTGATGGGGAATCATGCAAAGGTTGCAAGAAAGAAACTTGCACCGTCTTTGACCTGCCTAAGGTATTTTAAAAACTACAGTTTTTTACATCTTCCCTTAATGATAACGGTATGTATTTATGAGTTACAGTAATGGGTAAGTGGAATTGGTGCTGCTAGTGTGAAATGTGCTCTAATGTGTCACAGTAAACATGACATCATACACAAATATACAAATAAGAAAGCATAGGCAAACATAAAAACAACAACAACCCTGGAACAAAAGTGCTAAGTGCAAGTGCAAATTGCATAGGTATTATAAGGCATCATAAGGTATTATAAGGCAAAGTGCTAGTGTGCAATAATGCAATATAATCAACGTGCTACAGTGATTTCTGTGTATACATGATAACATCAAATAAAGTCCATTATTCAAATGAAAGTCCATAAATTCATATCAGAAATAAAATTACTTCAATATTAAAATTAGAGTGTAGTAGGTGCTGCCAAACGTGCATGCAATTGGGCAAAATCTTTGTGTCACACTCGTGCCCCCCCTCTTGATCTGCACTCATCGGATAACACTACTCATCAAAGGGTAACTAGCCTCCACAGTATCAATGACTGTAAATAAGGTCCTTGCGGTCTCCTCCGCCCCAGTAAACTCATGGAAAGACAATAAAAATGCCCATAGCATGACTCCATATAACACTTTTTAATGAGCAAGTAATGTAGTACACTTATAAGAATCCAAGCAATTACAGGTGTTGTATAACAAAAACCAGGACGTCTGGTTCACGGTGTGTTCCACAGACCAAAACCAGATGTGACACAAAAACGCAATAGCTCCGACTTAAGTCTTTCATCACAAAGGCGTCATCAGAAGCGGCGCCATATTGCTACACCATCCAGTTTAAATAGGATGCGGTAGCCTAGCAACCTGAGACCATGTGACCAGCGGCCATCTTTAATAGTGTTCTATTGCGAGTAATCATCTCATTAATATCTGCCAGAAATTATCCCCTAAACCGGGGAAATACTAATTATATGATCTCAAGAGTTTGTACGTCACTGCAGCCATCAACAATGTGTACAGTATGCAAAAAATAAACTAATTTAATACTTTATTATTAAAAGAAATGAAAAATGAAAATATAAGTGAATATAAAAACCACTAATGTATATATGTAATTTAAAATAAGCATAAACAATTGTTTGTGTACATATATGGACTGGGACCAGTTAATAAAAAAAAAAAAAAAAATAAAAACTACTGGACAATAAGTAAAAGGGGGCCTAGTTACGTTGCATAATAGAGAAAATAATGGGTATAAAAAAAATTAAAGAATAATAAAAAATGTATATATGAATGAATATATATAAATATAAATAAGGGAGGTATCAAATTGGGAAAGAGCCTATATGGTCATAAGTGATGAAGGGGGATGAACCCAAGTCACTCATTGTTAGAGTAAGGGGAATGAATATAGGTGGTAGCTTCTAATGAATGATTAAATTAAAACAGTTCAAGTCTATATTTATATTTAGGCCTTCCAGCTGAATATAGTTGGTAGCTTCTAATCAATGATTAGATAAAAACAGTTCAAGTCTATATTTATATTTAGGTCTTCCAGCTGAAGGGAGTTTAACAAAAAAATCCATTTAGTTTCATTTTTAGAAACTTTGATTCTTTTATTGTCTCCACGCCAGTGGCCTTTTACCATGTCTATGGCATAAAACTTCTCTAAAATGTCTAGAGAGACTGTGCTTGGTAAAACCTTTCCTGATATTGTTGATATGCTCTCTAATCCTCACGTACAGTTCCCTTGTGGTTCTGCCCGCGTATTGGTACCGGCACGGTGCACTTATGTTTTTTTTCCCTAAATGGCATGTTAACAACAATTAGAAACCCATGCAGATTTTTGAAAAAAATAATATTTTTATTTACACGTTAAGGTACATTCAGACAACAGAACTTGCATTCGGTAACAAGCCACGCTTGTTAGTAAAGCAGCGTATGCATGCTGTAGCTTGTGTACGTGTGTCTGTGTTTGAGGGAGCATAGTGAACATTGTGAGGATATGGTTTGGTTATTCAAATATATTTGATGTGCCATCATACACTCATATCTTTTAGTAGCTCAGCCACAGAATATAGTTTTAGGCCTATTTTCTGTCTTGTTGACTCAGTTTGGTAAGAAGCGTCTAAATATTTTCTGTTATTCCAGTTTAGAAAACTTGAAGAATGTATAGCTAAATATATGGTAAAATTAGACCTTCTTAATGTTTTTGTTATTGATTATGTCTGGATTTAACGCTTTTCTATATAAAGAAAAAGAGTATGCATTTTACTGAAAAATTTATTTTGGGAATGATATGCAGTATATAGTTTGTGTGTAAATAAAAAAATGTTAAGAAAAATTTTATTTTTGTTAATATTATCTATTCTATGCAGGAAGTAAAACTGGTTTATCCAAATATTAATTTTTTTTTTTTTTCAAAAGAATTTATTGAAATTTTACAGGTTAACATGTAATGTTTGCCATACATCTTAGAGAAAGAAACAAACATACAATCGATGGGCAGCATGCCCTTATAGAACAGCAGAGTATAAACATGAGCCAATATAGACCTTTGTAATCATGCATGAGGCTCAACAGTCTAACAAAGTAGGGATCGCCACTTACAACTATGGAGGCAGATTCAGATAGAGAGAGAGCGGGTGTGGTTTGCAGAGCAGGGCCAGACCGCATTATAAGCAATCCCGTTTCCGTTCACCCCCGACGGGATCTTAGCTGTGAACGAGAACGGGATACCTGACAAGGCATGAATAGTAGTTAACATAACGGTCTGGTGACTGGAATTTAAAACTTGTACGAGGAGGTGAAGTCGTCCAAAGTGTAGGGCGGACCGAGGATGAGTCAGTCGCTCGAAGGGGGAATCTATGAAGTCGCTATTGAGTAAAGGCGTGTATGATATGCATGTATACGGCAAGCATTAGGTTTCCTGAAAATGTCAGGTCTATATCTTTGGTGGGGGGAGGTATAGGGAGAGGGGGGACAGTAGGGGCGGGTGTGTTAACAAAAGTGGACACTAGTGCACTTGTCGTGTGTGCCTCTCAGGGGGTCTGAGGAGTGTGTTGGGCCAAGGCCTGTTGCTTTTGTGAGATTCTATACTGAGTCCAACAGGCCCAAGTGGCCTGAAATTTGGTAGGAGTATCCGCTGCTTGAGAGATGAGTTGTTCCATTTCCGCTATTCGGTCTACCCTGAGAGTCCAGTCTTGAACTGTGGGGGGGGAGGGGTTCCTCCAACGTGCCGGGATGCAAAGGTTGGCTGCATTAATCAGGTGAATAGTTAGGGTCTTTTTGTATGAGGAGGGGGACCCTTGTCTGTGGTGCAATAAGCATCTGGCGGGGGAGAAGTCTGGAGTATATGTGGTGATTCGGGAGATTAGTTCATGAATGTCTGACCAGAAGGGTTGGAGAAGGGGGCATTCCCACCAGATGTGAAGTAGAGTACCTCTAGCGGTATTACACCTCCAGCAGGTAGAAGGGACAGAGGGGTGGAAGTGGTGTATTTTGTCGGGGGTCCGGTACCATTTTGAGAAGATTTTGTATCTATTCTCCTGCGTCGTGACATTAATGGAGCCCTTGTGCATGAGGGTAAATATGTTTTCCCACTCTGAGGGGGTGAGGTCTATGGCTAGGTCCTTTTCCCATTGTTGTGTAAGGGTGTCATCTTTAATTTTGTGGCCTGAGAACAATAGTGCGTAATTTGAGGAAATGAGATGGCCTTGTGGTTCTGATGAGGCGCAAAGCAATTCAGACGGCGTGAGGTCTCGGTGCCAGGGAGAGTTTTGGTTGGAGGGTTGGAGGAAATGTCTTATTTGCAAGTATTTGTAAAAGGGTATGTCGTAGTTAGGTAGAGTAGTTACAAGTGTCGGGAAAGAGAGGAAAGACCCATTTAGGAAGAATTTCTGTGCTCTAGCTGGGGAGCCGAGGGTGTCCGGGGCAGGATCTTTTAGGAAAAGACCCGGGGGAAAGGCTGGGTTGTCATCCAGCGGGGTCATGGGGCCTGGTGTGGGTGTGAGGGCTAGTATTTTGCATGCTCTTTTGAACACTGAAAGTGTGGTCCCAATGAGGGGATGAGTAGTGAATTCCCTGGGAACATTAGTGTGGGTAATCCATGGTGTGTTGGCTAAGGGCAGGTGTGCGAACGATGCTTCTAGTGCAATCCAGTCCTTGGAGGGACGATGTGTATGCCAATCCACCAATCTGGTCAGGTGGCAGGCCCAGTGATATTTTTGGAGGTCTGGGAGACCCAGACCCCCCAGTATTATCCAAATATTAATTAATAATTTAAACCTTAACTTCTTCTAGCTTGTTTTTTTTTCTTTTTTTGTTTTGGATAGAGTTGGAAAATCTTTCTTCTTGAATGGTATTTCTGTGAAACCATTAAGGCATTTGTTAACCCCCCAAAAAATATGCTGCTCCTGTCCCTTTTAATGTTCAAGCTGCAGCTTTTTGCATTACTTCTCTGTATCTCTTACAATACCTGTTTGATCCTGGCAGCTCCTGTCTTCCCCCTGAGAACAGACCACGATTATCAAGGCTGCTGAGTCTTCATCCGCAGATCTCCTCTCTCCTTTCTGCCTGTTTTCAGCTCCCCCTCCCTCTTCCTGCCAACATGTTGTCTGGAGTGAGAAAGACGATCTCCTACACTCCCAGCCACGCTCCTCTCCTCCCCTCTCCCCTCTCTTCTCATACACACTGCATTGACGGCCACAGGGAGAAAGATAAGAGATCCCTCTTCTGACATATCTTGCATACGTAAGAAGAAATCTGTGACCCTCCTACTCAGCTCCCTTGGCTCGGATATAGAGATGAAATAGGACAATTGACAGAGCTAAAAAAGGCTAATAAAAGGTATTTACACAAAAAAAAGAAGATTCTGCAATGCCTGATTAATTGGGGGCCATTGGGTTAACAACCACTTTATAGAGATTTCCTCTAATTTCCTGTCCTTGTGACGCCAGGACAAGAAAGGAGGTAAACGGTTGTCACCAGGGCAGGAAGGCACAAACACACAAACAGCAATATAAATAATTGTCAAAAGTTCAAAGCATTCCTCACTTTAAAGAAAATGTGTTTGTGTTTTCACTGGTATCCATGCTGGAGAATTGTTCCATTATGTCCTGTCTTGACATTGTAAGATGAGATGCTTGTGCTAAATTCTATGTTTCCCTAATTGACTTATAAGTCTATTTTCATATGTCCAATTAATATGTACTGAATTCACATTGGATCTTATGGCAAGTGTGTGTCATCACATTGGAACTTATGGCTAGTATCTTTCAAACAATAACAATTTTGTCTTTGAAACCTGCATGAGAGAAGTTGCAATCCAGCTGCAATCCAGTTCAGGAAGGAAGTTGAACTGAATGGCAGAAAAGGAAAGGAAGTGAGAGGAAAACTCCTCATCCTGGCAGAGTTAAAAAAACCTGATATATATGATACAAATGTGTATGACTGGCTCACAACAGCAGCCACTTGTACACTGTAAACTGTGCCAATGCGCTGATTATGGTTCATCACACTGTTTACTTTTTTCTTTTTTTTTTACTTTATTGGAAAGTCACAAAAATTCATATTTATTTACTTCAGCGTGTTACCATGTAGTGTACAGGCGGTCCCCTAGTTACAAACATCCGACTTACAAATGACTCCTACTTACAAACGGAGGGAGACAACAGGAAGGGAGAGGAAATCTACCCCTAGGAAGGGAAATTCACTCCTGTAAGAGTTATTATGGGAAAAAGGTACCTCCACTGATGCTTTATAACCAAGGCTGGTTTCCACAACAACCCAGAATTTTCAAAATCCAATTGTTATTGGGACAGAAAGTGAGGTGAAATCTTCTGAACAGGGGCGCAGACAGCAAAACAAATGTTACAGGGGTGTTAACCTCTCCCTTTGCTTAAAGCATAAAAATATTTTTTTGGCTGGAGCTACACTTAAAAAATGTACCTATTCCGACTTACAAACAGACTCAACTTAAGAACAAACCTACAGATCTTGTTTGTAAACTCGGGACCACCTGTTGCAGCACAGTGGGGTTGATTTACTAAAACTAGTGCAGCTGTGCATAGTAGCCAATCAGCTTTTACCCTCAGCTTGTTCATTTAAGCTTTTCCAAAAAAATCTGGAAGCTGATTGGTTGCAATGCAGAGCTGTGCCAGATTTTGCACTCTCCAATTTTAGTAAATCAACTCTAGTGCATGGGAAAAAAATGTACTGCATCTCTTACACAGTGTTTTAAACTTAACAAATAGGACATGAGGCAGTTTGTCTTATCTATGTGTCAAGTCTGTGCTGTGCAAGGCTGCCCAGAGCAGCCCAACGCACCCTGCGTGAATTTGCCCTTACAATTTAGAATCAGCCACAGCCTGAGCAGAAAAGCTTGTGTCCTGCTAACATGCTAGCATGCTTCTTACTCTGCTGGCACTAGACAGGATTTTTTACTTAGGCTGCTTTAGAAAAAAATAGTATGACATTATTCACCTTTTATTTTGGTGGGCCTGGAATGCATTTGGTGGATTTAATTGAAGGTCTAGTTGGGCTTTGGAGGCTATTAAATGTCTAGCCTCCTCTTCAACTCCTTATCAGTTGAAAGAAAAGTGGGGCAAAGGTTTGTGGAATTCAGATTATTATTATTATTATTATAGTACAATAGATACATTTACAGTACAATTACAATACAATTCAATACAGTAAAAATCAGAGGGCCCTGCTCGTTAGAGCTTACAATGTAGAAAGGAGGGTCAAGGGATTCAAACAGTAATAGCTATAGAGGATGAGCTGTTGAAGCAAATGAAAGTACAGTTGTTAGGTGGAGGCAGTATAGGCGTCTCTGAAGAAAAAAGTTTTCAGGGATCGCCTCAAAGAGGATAGAGTTGGAGATAGTGGAAAGGATTGGGGCAATTCCAAAGGATGGGAGAGGCTTGTTATAAGTCCTGGAGAAGAGTATGAGAGGGGTGACAAGGGAGATAGAGAGCAGGAGGTCTTGGGAGGAATGAATGGGATGATTTGGTTAGTATTTTGAGACTAGGTTACTGATGTAGCTGGAGCGGAGTTGTGGATGGTTTTGTAAGTTATTGTTAGTATTTTGAATTACATTTTTTGGGTAAGTGGCAGCCAATGGAGGGATTGGCAGAGAGGGGTAGCAGACGCTGAGTGGTTTGTAAGGTTAATGAGTCTGACAGCAGCATTCATGATGGACTGAATAAGGGATAACCTATTTAAAGGTAAGCCAGTCAGGAGGGAGTTGTCGCTCACTTATTGTTATCACTTATTGTACTAAAGCCACCCTTTCAGTGTTTATATTATTTCTATATGTTGGTGGGCATTTTGGTTAGCAAATCAGGTTGCTTCTTCATATCTGAGAATTTAGTGAGTGAGTTTCATAGTTTTGAAATAATTAAAATAATTGAAATATTGTATTCTAGCAGGATAGACCAGGTTGATCTCACAGCTACATTTGTTTAAGAGTATAAACATTTAGTTTAGATTTTTTATTTTGTGAACACAGCATGCTATATTTTGGCATCCTACTTCAGTATCTGTCTGTCAAACATCTATTGCTACATCTTTGTTGAGTAAACTTGGTCAGATGAAGCAAACCCATGAGTTTAATATAACAAGGATAAAGGGTACCATAAATCAGTTGTAAACCATTTTCTTCTGCTCTCTAGCATCATTGTTCTTGTTACAAGGTCACCAGAATGAATTATTTTTTATGGAAACTATCTATAAGCCACCAGCATATAAACATGGCTTTAGCTGTAAATAGATTATTTATTTATCAATGAGAGTAAACACTTTTATAATATGAACTTGGACATTAACCAATTATTTGGGAAACTAAATAATTATATTATAGAATATATAACACTTTATGATTGAGGACCTTGTCTTGACATGAAAGTCTATTTTTAAATGTTCAAGCTGTTACCAAATGTATTTTATTATTTTTGTAACATACTGAGCTCACATAGGAACTGATTGCGGTGTGCACCCATATATTTCAGATAATGATAATCATGCTTTCATGGCAGAAATGTATCATTACTGCAATTTTGAATCATTTGCCCACACACAGCTAAGGTAAAGTCAACAGACTGTAGTTTGTAAATGGATAGAAAACTGGCTAAAATAATGTATTCCAAGAGTAGTGATTAATGAGTCATACCCTGAATGGCCTAAGGTTATTAGTGATGTACCCCAGGGCTCAGTGTTGGGAGTTTTTATTTACAAATGATACAGAGTTTGGGATTAAATGCGCCATTTCAGTGTTTGCATATGACCACTATGCAATGGAATAGTGTCTTTACAGGATGTCTCGAAACTAACAAGCTGACTTCAGTGCACTATTTAATTGGGTGGCAAATGAGATTTAATGTTCATAAATTTAACATTGTGCACTTGGGGGCTAATAACATGCATCATACATTCTAGGAGAAGAACAGCTGGGGGAATCAATTATTGGGAAAGATTCTATGTTTCTGTGTTTCTATACTCGACTTAATAATAGCATGCAATGCCAAGTTGCAGTATCTAAAGCTAGCAAAATGCTTTCTTGTATTAAAAAAGGTATTGACTCTAGAGAGCGATATATCATTTTGCCCTTCTAGAAATCATTAGTAGGACCTCATCTGGAATGTGCAGTTCAGTTTTGGGCATCTGTTCACAAAAAGGATAACAGAGAACTGAAGGTGCAGAGAAGGGCAACCAAATTGTTAAGAGACATGGAGGAGCTCAGCTATGAGGAAAGATTAGCTGAACTGAATGTATTCCCTCTTAGTAAAAAGGTGATTAAGGGGGATATGATCACATGCAAAAATACATAAATGATCCATACAGTGAACTTGGTGTTGAGTTTTTGCTTTCAGGTCATTACAGTGGACAAGGGGGCGCTCTTTACACCTGGAGAAAAAGAGATTTAACCTCCACATAAGGAACTTTTTTTTCACAATAAAAGCTGTGAGAATGTGGAATAGACTCCCTCAAGAATTAGTTTGGGCCAGCTCAGTAGACTAAAAGATGTGTTCTTAAATACTCAAAATTACTATACTAACATTTATAAGTAATAACACCAGGGGTAGTTGATCCAGGGAGTAACCAATTTCCTTGCTGGAACGAATTGGATCAAGCCTTGCTGCCTTTCACTGGATCAACTGTGGGTTAGGATTGTGTATATGGAGGTTTTCTATTAGTTTATTTCTTTCTTTTGGTTGAACTACATTTTTGCCACATTTTTCTGGTTGGAAGAGTGGGGAATTTGAGTGGAGAGTGAAAAACAGTTTTGCTTTTGACTGCTGGTGACTGCTGTGGTTGCAGTTTTAGTTTCTTTGGGGTCGTTACTAACACCTTTTCTTTCACTTTTTTTTGTTATTTCAGATTTTTTTAATTGATTTTTTAAGTACTAAAAGTTTGCTAACAGTGAAATGACATGTTGAAAGTCTTGTTAGGGAATGCCTTGTATGTTGGGATTTGTTCGGATTTTTTCTGCTAAAGGCCCCATTATTAGAGCGAAGATCAATGGGGATAACGGGCAACCCTGTCTTGTTCTGTTCGTTATTTTATAATTTTTGGAGAACATGCCTTCTTTATATACATATGCTGAAGGGGAAGAATACAAGGCTGCAATAGCAGATTGCATTGATCCTCTTATTCCAAATGTTTCCAAAACCTTATGAAGATAACCCCTGTGTACTCTGTCAAAGGCCTTCTCTGCATCCAATGCAAGGAACAGAGAAGGCTCTTTTAACTTTTACATTGAGTGCAGGAGATCAACCATCCTCCTGGTTGCATCTGGTGCTTGGCAACCATGTACAAATCTCACCTGGAACTGATTTAGTAGACTGGGCAGACCCACTTCAGCCATTCTATCAGCTACCGTATATACTCGAGTATAAGTCAAATTTTTCAGCACATTTTTTTGTGCCCCCCTCGACTTATACTTGAGTCAAGCACTTTTCTGCAGCAAAAAAAATCATTTTCCGAACCGACTTTGGGGCCCCGTATCTCAGGGCCACTTGGTGATAGGAACCCCAAATTTGGTGTGCAAACCCAGTTGAACTGGTACATATCCAAAGCTGGGGTTCCTAACACTAAGTGGCCCTGAGATACGGGGCCCCAAAATTGGTTCAGAAAATGTCATTCTCTGCTGCAGAAAAGTGCTTGACATTTTCTGAACTGATTTTTGGGGCCCTGTATCCCGGGGCCACTTAGTGCTAGAAACCCCAACTTTGGAAATTTTGTGGTTCTAGTTCCACTGGGTTTGCACACCAAATTTGGGGTTCTGAGCGCTAAGTGGCCCCGAGATACGAGGCCCCAAATTTGGTCAACTGTGTCCATCTGCAGCAATGTCATTTCGGGACCCTTTGGGTTCAGAGACCCCAAATTTTGGCTGCAGCTAGGGGGCATCTAGGAACCCTTAACTACTGAGTTTGAAGTTCGGGGGACCTATGGCTGCAAATGGGCACAGTGAGGCTGCAAATGGCCATTGTTGACCCTCTTTTCCACTTACAGTAGCTGTGCATTTCTCACCCTCGTCTTATACTCGGGTCAATACGTTTTTCCCATTTTTTTGTGGTAATTTAGGGCCTCGACTTATACTCGGAACGACTTATACTCGAGTATATACGGTATCAATTTAGCGTAATTTTTATTTCCACGTTTAATAAAGAGATTGGCCTGAAGTTCTGTGGTGAATTTGGCTCTTTACCTGGTTAAGCAGGGTGAGTATAGTAGATGTTAACATTTCAGGAGGAAAATTAGCTTTGGAAATTGAAGACCTGTAGCATATGTGGAGCAAGAGAAGATCCAAAGAGTTGGTAATACTCTGTGGAGTAACCATCAGCTCCTGGGAACTTGTTTTTGGGGAGACTTTTAAACACTTTCTGAATTTCTTGAATTGTAAAGGGTTGATTTAGATAAGTTAAGTTAGACTGAGATAGCGCTGATAGAGACACTGATGCTAAGAAGTCAGAGATCAAATCTGATGATGGTTGTGGGGTATTGGTGTCGTTTTTTTAAATTGTAAAGTGATTCATAGAATTTACTGAATGCGTCAGCGATATCTTTCAGGTTAGATACTCTGATACCTGTTTTGGGATTCTGCATATGGGTTATTTTTTGTTTCCTATTTTTTTCTTTTAGTTAGTTGGCAAGTAGTTTCTCTGCACTATTGTCATATCTATAAGAGTGAGCTTTCCTCCAGGGACACTTGCACTTGTATCAACAAAAGCCATGTCGGTGCTCTCGTTGTTCCCCCATTGGGGTTACGTTTGGCTCCACCTCCTCAGCTCCTGTGCTGGATGTTTGTTGCTGCCGCCACCGGTGGAGTCAGTGACTGACAGCCTGGCCCAGACCATTGCTGAGTATGGGGTCCCACAGCCTGACCCCGATGATTACTCCCGATGATTACTACCTTCCTGCCTATTTGATGCAACATACACTCATTCATTTGATTTACTACTTCTATTACAAATTTTGCAAAGCATTTACCCTTGAAGAGCGAGCTCTGTCTTGCGAAACGTCGTCGGGTACTACTCATGCTTGCACATTTCTCTGATGTTTGTATATTGGTACACACTGTTTTACCATGTATGTGGATTGTCTCATGTTCACGTTGTATGCATATTTTATCGGCCTGTATTTGTTGCGGTTGTGTTTCAGAAGCGCAACAATTGTAATAAATCTACATTTTTTTACTTTCATAACATGTTTTTTGACTAACCATATTTACCTCACTCAAAGTCCCAGGGTGAACCCCATGTATATATGTAAACAATTCAGAGAATAAGTTATCTGGGTTAAATTTTTAGGTATTTTATGTTGTAGGCATGTGGATAATATTCTTTATTCATTGTGATAGACATATACTTTTTAATATTGGAATGCTGATATACTGTATAATGTATAGTTTTGGTATTGTTGGCATGGTGTATAGATAGCATTATAGATTGCATTACAGCAAGTCTTTTCCTTGCCAATGTTAATCCAGTCTATAACCTGAGACCAAGTTACCCCCCTGTTGAACATTTCCATCTTTCCTCTTGCATGTCATACACACTTTCAGTCTAGGTTCACATCTATGTGGCTCCGCTTGATACATTTTTCAGGCTCATTTTGTATGAGTTTTTGCATGCAGTTTTCATGCATTTTGCGTATTTAAGTTTTTTTTTCTCTCTTTAAATGCACTGTAAACACATTGTATATAGCTGGTTGCTAAGGAGGGGGCTGGGAAGCCGCCAACTGCATCCTTAACAATCGATAAGTCATCAGCTGTCAGTGGACTTCCCGCTGAAAGCTGTATGTAAAAAAGACAATAATTGCCGAAAATTATTATTATCCCCCCAAATCTCTACCACACCCTTTTCCGAGCATGCTGCCCAGCAGATCAGGAAAGGGAGGGGACGAGTGAGTGCAGCCCCTCCTGACCCATACCAGGCTGCATGCCCTCAACATGGGGGGTGGGTGCTTTGCGCTCCCCACTCCAAAGCACCTTGCCCCTATGTTGATGACAAGGGCTTTTTGCTGACAACCCTGTCTGGTTGTCGGTGTCTGCGGGCGATGGGCTTATCGGAATCTGGAAGCCCCCCTTCAAGAAGGGGGGCCCCCCATGTAAATGGGTATCAGGTACAAAAAGCAGTAAAATGTAAATAAAACTGCCATCGTCTTCTTCTGCCACCATCTTCTCCCCGAGCCGATGTTGGCGTCTTCCTCACCGCCGTCTTCATCGCCGTCGATTACCCACAAAAATATTTTTAAAACCTGGTCTTGTCGTGAAGCTGTCTTTCTCCGTTGTGATGTCCCGCTGTCCGGTACCTCTTATATAGGCATGGGGCATGGCCATCCAATGACATTGTCTGGAGAGCCCGCCCCTTGTAATGTCATAAGGGACAGGCTCTCCGGGCGACGTCATTGGATGGCCATGCCCATATAAGAAGTTCCAATAAGACCCCTGCCCGCAGACCCTGACAACCACCAGCCAGAGTTGTCGGGAAGAGGCCCTTGTCTTCACCAACATGGGGCAAAGCACCCCCCCATGTTGAGAGCATGCGGCCTGGTATGGTTCAGGAGGGGGGGCACTCGCTCGTCCCCTCCCTTTCCTGACCTGCCGGGCGGCATGCTCAGATAAGGGTCTGGTATGGATTTTGGGGGGGACCCAATGCCATTTAAGAAAAACTTGGGCGGGGGGTCCCCTCCGAATCCATACTAGACCTGAAGGGCCTGTTATAGACATGGGGGGACCCCACACTGTTTTTTTCACAATTCTTTTTTTTTTACATTCAGCAGGGAACCACGCTGACAGCTGATGACTCATCAGTTGTTTAGGACGCGGCCTTAGCAACCAGCTATATACAGTGTTAAAATACAAATTGCAAAACACATCAATCATCGCTTCACAAACACAAGACTTGCGCTTTTGGTGCGGTTCCATTGAAGTCTATTACCTGAAAATCGTGGGAAAAAAGTCCCCGACCCTTTCCAAAAACACACCAAAAACTCATAGATGTGAACTTGTACCATAGGAAACCATGTTAAATGGACTGTAGTGCATTTCTGCAAACTGCAAAATGCACTAAAAAAATGCATGGGTGTGAACCTAGGGTCAGGCCACGTCTGTTGTTTACCAATCACGTGTCACTGATCTCTGTATAAATTAGTGAAAAGGAAAAGAGATGGATAAAAACATTAGAAGGCTGACAGCTGTAAAAGACAAAGCAGTCTATCAAGTATGGCTAGAGCTACAGTGTCTCAAGTATATTTCATTTCAGTTACTGTTTATTGACTCACTAGCTCTGCTGAAAGCTTGTTTCCAGCATCACCACTCTCAGTAAAATAATGCCTACCTGAACCATTTTCACAAACTACATTTATTTAAGGGCCGGTTCACACTGGTCTGATATGCGCTCCAACTTCCAGAGTATAAGTCGCATTACATGTCAAAATCAATAGTTTCCTATGAGAACCATCTTAACTGGTCCAACTTGTGTCGGTCTGACTGAAAATGCTTCCTGCAGTACTTTGGTCCGACTTGGGCACGATTTCAGCCCATTGATTTGAATGTAAGCCACATCCAAGTAGGATCATCTTAACTGATCTGACTTGTGGCATGCAACTTGTGCTCTGAGAGGGGGAACCCCACGCCAAAAAAAAAAAAAAAACAGCATGGGATCCCACCAGATCCCTTTGAGTCTGGTATGGATCTTGAGAGGGAACTCCATTTTTTTTTTAAATGGCATGGGGTGCTGCTGACCAGCTTTATGGAGATGCTGATTTCTTTTTCCAACAGGACTTGGCACCTGCCCACACTGCCAAATGTACCAATACCTGGTTTAATGATCATGGTATCACTGTGCTTGATTGGCTAGCAAACTCGCCTGGCCTAAACCCCATAGAGCAGTGGTCATCAACCCTGTCCTCAGGGCCCACTAACAGGCCAGGTTTGCAAGATAACTGAAATACATCACAGGTGATATCATTTGCTGCTCAGTGATTGCAGTATTCTAGTCTGCATCCCCCCAAGGTAATACATAAAACCTGTCCTGTTAGTGGGCCCTGAGGACAGGGTTGATGACCACTGCCATAGAGAATCTGTGGGGTATTGCCAGGAGGAAGATGAGAGACACCAGACCCGACAATGCAGATGAGCTGAAGGTCGCTATCAAAGCAACCTGGGCTTCCATAACACCACAGCTGTGCCACAGGCTGATCGCCTCTATGCCATGGCGTACTGATGCAGTAATTCATGCAAAAGGAGCCCTGACCAAGTATTGAGCGCATACTGTACTGTACATGGCCATACTTTTCAGTAAGCCAGCATCTTCTATTTCTGTATTAAAAATCTATTTTTTTTTATTTTATTGGACTTATGGTAATATTCTGATTTTCTGAGATACAGAATTTTGGGTTTTCACTAGCTATAAGCCATGATCATCAAAATTAAAAGAAAGAAATGCTTGAAATATATCACTCTCTGTATAATGAATCTATATAAGATATAAGTTTCACTTTTTGAATTGATTTACTGAAATTAACTTTTTGATGATATTTTAATTTTTTGAGATGCACCTGTATATATATATATTGGGTCTTTTGGGAATCTTCCACCTGTAATGTGCATTTTTTGGTGTGTGTATGTAAAAAATGAAAACTTCAGTTTGGCCATGTGAGGTTAAGAAGGTGGTAAATATTGTTGCGCTCAGATGCCACCCCCACCCTTGTTCAGTGAGTACTCATGATGGTAAGACATCTTTTACATTGATGCTACCTAAAAGCTGCCTATAGCACACTGCTGTCTGAAACATAGGCAAAAAAAAGCTTTGTTTCTTTATCCCATCAGTATGTCTGCTAGATGAGCACTCAATATCTATGTTTTGACTGGGCACTGCCTGTGCTGTGAAGGTAATTTGTCAGTCAGAAAGTTTTTTTTTTTCTTCCAAGTCTAACTGACATGCCCACTCCCCACCTTATGACAGCACATGTCTCAGGAAAGCATCTGGTGTCAGACAAGTGGTGTCAATCAGTGCTCATTAGCTATTCATGTCCCTTAGAACAGTGTGGTCAAACAGCAGCAGGGGGCATACTGTTAACCATGCTAGCTCAGCATCTACAATACATATAAAGACAAGAAAAGCACTTTGCACCTGGGAGGTGGTGGTGGTGGTGGTGGTGGTGGGGGGGGGGGGACAAGAGGAATTATAGAAAAGCTTGAGACTTTTTTTTAAATTCTTCTCAGCCATAACTGCCAGGGAGGTATAGTTATTATGGCTTGGTGGATACCTAAGCCTCTTTGGAAACGGTTTGAGTGAATATATAACTGAAAATTGAACTGAATTATTTGGGCTTTAGTTTTGCCACAGACTAAGCAGTTGCATTTGGGAGTTGGGTTACAGTGGATGGAGGTTATATTTTTAATTTTTTAAATTTTTTGATAAAGGCAACAACATCTAATCATAATAATTCAGGGTATTTGTGTGGCCTATCTTTGAGAAGTGTTTAGTCTATTTGCTGCCTGTATTATCAGCAGCACATTAAAGAAATTGCACTAACCCACAGCTACCAACTTGACTTGAAAAGTCAGAGAACAAACACCAAGTTTTACAAACAAATACTAAGTGATGACAGCACTTGATGTCAAAACAAGCACCATCAATCATTTAGAGCTTTGAAAACTACCAGTTCCTTGAATAAAATAGACAATTTTCTCTTTCTATTCAGCTCCCATATGTAATTTAAAGTCTTGTGAGAATTCTAAATAGGAAAATGTTTCAATTTAGCACTGCACTAAAGTGAATGAGCTCTGCCTAAAACATAATTTGTGATGTAAATAATGTTGGTAGCACCAACTATTTGCTTAACCACTTCAGCCCCGGAAGGATTTCCCCCCTTCCTGACCAAGCCCTTTTTTGCACTGTGTCGCTTTAAATGATAATTGCGCGGTCATGCGACGTTGTACCTAAATTTTTTTTCTATAAATAGAGCTTTCTTTTGGTAGTATTTGATCACTTCTGCGGTTTTTATTTTTTGTGCTATAAACAAAAAGAGCGACACTTTTGAAAAAAAGCAATATTTTTTACTTTTTGCTATAATAAATATCCCCAAAAAATATATAAATAAATGAATTTCTTCCTCAGTTTAGGCCAATATGTATTCTTCTACATATTTTTGTTAAAAAAAAAAAAGTAATAAGCGTATATTGATTAGTTTGCGCAAAAGTTATAGCGTCTACAAAATAGGGGATAGATTTATGGCATTTTTATTATACATTTTTTTTTATTAGTAAAAGCGGCGATCTGCGATTTGATTTTTTTTTGTGGCTGCTACATTGTGGCGGACAGATCGGACACTTGACATTATTTTGGGTCCATTGGCATTTATACAGCAATCAGTGCTATAAAAATGCACTGATTACTGCGTAAATGTCACTGTCAGGGAAGGGGTTAAACACTAGGGGGGCGATCAAGGGGTTAAGTGTGTTCCCGCAGTGTGTTCTAACTGTAGGGGGGATGGGCTCACTAGAACATGACAGAGATCACTGCTCCCGATCACTGGGAGCAGTACATCCCTGTCATGTTGCTAGACAGAACAGGCCAATGCCTTGTTTACATAGGCATCTCTCTGTTCTGCCTCTTTGTGCTACGATCGCCACGACATCGAGTCTACGGGACTCAGGGGCACGCTCCCGTGGTGCGCGTGTGCTAGCAGCCGATGACAGAATGACGTACGGATATGCCGTTTTGCGCACCTGTGCCACTTTGCCGACGTATATTGGCGTGAGCCGGTCGGCAAGTGGTTAAAGTGCACTTCGTAGGAATCAGCAGGACAATAGATCCTTATTCTTAATAGAAAAAAAAAAATACCATTTTTATTCTTAGCTCCCAGCAAAAGCCAATGTAAATCACATGGTTAAAACATTACTGCAATTTTTTTGTTTGTTTTAATCACAAACTATGCATAGAAATTGGACTTTTTTTATATGCATTAACTTATACATCTAGTCAAAACTTTTTTTTAAATTTAGGTCTGGATAGTGAGAAAGAGTTAGTACCCTGATAGGTTTCCCTGCTCTCTACGACTCTATTAAAAAGATTTTCCCTCACTTCCTACTAACTGTTTCACCAAAAAGGAAGTAAGGGAAAATCTGCAGGGGTAAAGACAGAAAAAAAATCTGACAGAAGTTAGTTATAGCCATTCTCAATTCTTAATAAATGTATGTGCATGTGTTTTTTTATCAAGCCATAAAAATAGCAGAAGATATAATATAGGTAGAAGACATACATAGAGCCCATTTACACTCTGCCATTCTGATGCACGTTAAAGCATGTTATATCACATAAATAACGCACTTAAAATTAAGGACTCTTTTTCTAATGAATGGGTGGGCAATGTACAAGAACAGACAAAAAAATGGACATGGAACATTTTTTCAATGCAGCACACCTCAACACATGGTAATGCTTTACCATGCCTCATGGTGAGCTGCAACACATGTGCATTTGGACCCATTGGGATGGCCAAGCAATGCAACAAACCAGTAAGTGTAAATGTGTCCTTTAAGTGTAACTGGCATGGTTAGTTACAAGACATAAATTATTTTTTACAGTTTTGTCACACTGGGACAAAAGCAACAACAAAAGACTTTTTTTTAATGTTAGAAAATCAAAGGGATGAAAAACAGATTTGCCCACTGTCAGGTCATCTGTAGATGGGCACAGTACAACTGCAAATTAATAAGATGATTGTCTTGACTAAGATAATTTCTAGCTTTTTCTAAAAAGCTGACTGTCAGCTTTCTAGAGAAAGAGGTAGAGGGACTAATGGGGCGTACACATGGTCGGACTTTTCTGCTACAAAAGTCCGATGGACGCCGACGGACCAAATCTGGCGGACAATCCGTTCGTGTGTGGGCTTCCCCGGACTTTCAGCGGACTTTTCTAGTCGCAAATCTGACAGACTTTAGATTTGGAACTTGCTTCAAATCTTTATGTTGTAACTTCGCCGGACCCAGAAATCCGCTCATCTGTATGCTAGTCCGACGGACGCTAGGGCAGCTATTGGCTACTGGCTATCAACTTCCTTATTTTAGTCCGGTGTACGTCATCACGTACGAATCTGTCTGACTTTTGTGTGATCGTATGTAGGCAAGTCTGTTCG
Organism: Lithobates clamitans; assembly: GCA_037952925.1. Classification (NCBI taxonomy): domain Eukaryota; kingdom Metazoa; phylum Chordata; class Amphibia; order Anura; family Ranidae; genus Lithobates; species Lithobates clamitans. Next base: position 16,543,156 of record JBBGZY010000140.1, read on the forward strand.
TTAGAAAGTCCGCCGCAAGTCCGCCAAAAGTCCGTCGAAAGTTTGTCAGACGGGCTGTCGGACTTTTTGTAGCCGAAAAGTCCGACCGTGTGTACGCCCCATAAAAGCCCATGTTCAATTGAGACCAAATGATCTTCTTAATGCCCCTTTTGCATCAGGCAGATCTGCTTTGCTTAGCAGGGGATCTGTCCGTTGATCCCCTGCCGAGCAGAGCGGGTGGATGACAGGTCTGTGTCTGCTCATTTTATGCAGAGCTGACACGGCCCAAGTTCGCTTTGCTCTGTGGGCTTGTTGGGTGTAAACGGACTGGCTGTCTATTTACACCTCTGATCCGATCTGCCTACACAGAGGAGGACAGATGCTCTTCCATTTGCTTTTAGCCGACCAGATGGTATCGGAATTAGGTGGGTGCAAACAGGCACCTATTTACATCATCCAAAGAGATGAATGATCAGGTCTGCCTGAAAAGCAGACAGGCGGACCTGATCAGAATAGTTGTATGAATGGGGCCTAAGGCAGAATTGAAGTCTCCATAATAGAAAACCCCTAACTGTATATTACAACATATACCTTTCTGGCAGCATTAAGGCTCGATTCACATCTATGCATGTTGCTTTTGAGCATTTCTGCAGTGTTTTTTGCGGTGCTTGCCGCGTTTTTGAACAGCATTTTTACAGCGTTTTTGCGGCATTTTTGCTGCGTTTTTGCCACGTTTTCCGTTTTTTTTAAAAGTTTTTTATACTGTATACAGTGTAAAAAAAAAAAAAAGCCAAAAACGCTGCACAAAACGGTGTTAAAACGCTGTACTTGTGTTTTTGATGCTGGTCCATTGAATTCTATTACATGCAAAACGCTGCATTTTGCATGAAAAAAAGTCCCTGGCCCTTTCCAAAAACGCAGAAGCACAAAAATGCATTGATGTGAACATGTTCCATAGGAACCCATGTTAAAAAATTCCCATGAATTTCTGCAAAATGCATCAAAAAACGCATTCGTGTGAATGGAGCCTAACAGTTTTTTTAAATATATATTTTTTGTGGCAATATAGTATGTTCTCAAATTCTGAAAACATGGCAAACTCTTGTAGCTTAGCAAATTCTTGTGCTGGGGCAACATTGCAGCAACATGAAATCTGGAAACTTGACATTGTTTTGGAGCAGATTAGTAGCTTCATTCTGTCCCTGGTAACATGGCTTGGCTTCAGTTACATGGCACTGTTTTGGTACGTTTGGTAACATTGCACTTTGTTATCCACAACATGACCAGAATTCAAATTTTTACTGTCACAATTAAAAGTGACCCATCTCAAAAGTAATTTAGAAACATACAGCATCTGCATATTTGTATTGTTTACTTGGTGCTGCTTTCCCTGAGAGGTTTTAACAATTGTCATTTGAATCTTGTTTGATGGAATTTAGGCATCAGTTAATTAGCTACAAAGGGCTGCATGTCCAGAGTGTCAGGAGCTCTTACAGCCTTACCCCGTTTTGAATGATCTAGGAGGCCATTGTTAAAGTTTTTAAAATGCCAACATGTAGCGATCTACACACACATACATAAACTCACATACATACACGTGTATACATACACACACATACATATAACCTTTTTAAAAAAATGCAGTTTACTGTACCTGGCTAATGCAGTCATATGTCAAAATTCATGTTGGGCACCGGCACTACCAAGGTAAAATGCTTGTGTAGATAGTACTGCATGGTAGAGGGAGGTGGGGCATGTTAGAACTCAGGAAGCAGTTCTACCCCATCCATGGCTCTGCCCTTTTTGCCCTAATCCAGCCCGACTCTGCAGTTCAGTTAATCTCTGTCTCTGAAGGGAGAGAAGCCAGTCAGCCTTTCTCAACTAGGATACTGTGGGACCCCTGATGAACCAAGATGGCACCCCAGTTGAGAAAGGCTGTTCTAATCGATCACCTGAATGCCTGTTTTATCATAAAATATTTCAAACTTACATAGATTTAAAACCAGGCAACTCTCTGCTTGGTCCTAACACCACAGCTTCTCAGGGACACTTCTCCCTTCACATTAGAATGCTCCTATAATTCTGAGACATGGGCAGGACAGTGGGACTGAGAGTTGAGAGCCATCCTCAGGTCCCTCCTAACTTTACAAGATTTGGAGGCTCTCTCTACATGCTCAGACCTAGAGGCAATTCCCCAATGGATTGAGGGAGCACTGCAGCAGGATATTGCAGTGGTTAGGCAGGAGCTCAACACCCTGGACACCCGAGTGGGTTTCCTGGAGATTACCACTTCCATCACCTCCCGCCTGACAGCACTCAAGGACACAGCAGACTCCTACCATAACTGCTTCACCTCCATACTTCTCTGACTTGAAGACACTGAGAAGTGGAGCAGGAGGAACAATTTACACTTCAGGGCCACCATCCAAGTATCACCCTCCTGGACTGACCTCATGAGACAGAATTGGAGCAGGACAGGGTGCAAAGAATGCCCTTGCCGCAGATGAGCCCCCCCCCCCAGACACACCAAGGGCCGTGCTCTGCCTTAATTTTAACTTCTATTTATTTACTCGGCACAACACCATATTTTATATTTTACAAAAAAATGGCTATTATATTGTGTTTGTGTGCATTGCAATTCATTAAAGTGTATTTTCGCAGTAGTGTGTAAATTGCATGCAAAATACTGTTGCGCAATTATGGTGTGAAATAAAAAATTGCAAAAACCCACCATTTTATTCTCTAGGGCCTCTTCTAAAAATATATATAATATCTGCATGTTGGACCTCTCTAAGTGGCTAGGCTGTGAAAAAGTCTCACACATGTGGTATCTCCATATTTAAGAGGAGAGGAATAGCAGAATGTTTTTTGGGGTGTAGTTGCAAGTATACATATGCCTGGTGGGAGAAATAACGTGTTAATATGACATTTCTGTTATTTATTTTCTTAAAATGTCATAGGATTGTGGGAAAAAATTACAACTGCAAAAAATTCACCATGACTCTTACTATATACCTTGTACTGTCTACTTTCCAAAAAAGAGTAATTTGATGGTATTTGTACTGTTCTAGGATGTCAGGGCCTCAAGAAATCAGATAGTCAGTACATCAGGTGTGATACATTTTCAGTGATAGCTACCATAGCTTGTAGGCTCTGTAACTTTCACACAGACCAAATAATATACACTGATTTGGGTTATTTTTACCAAAGAAATATAAAAATATAAATTTTAGTCAACATTTATGAAGAAAAATTACTTTTTTTACAATTTTTTTTAAAAGAAACAAAGAAAGACACATTTGTTTTTTCAAAATGTTTAATCTTTTTTAATTTATAGCGTAAAAAATAAAAAACCCACTGGTGATTAGATACCACCAAAAGAAAGCTCTAAAAAACTGATAAAAATGTCATATAGGTCAGGAGTAATTTTTTATAGGAGTAATTGTCATTCAAAGTGCAACAGCACTGAAAGCTGAAAATCAGCTTGGGCGGGAAGGAGTGAAAGTGTCCAGTACTGAAGTGATTAAAGAGGAATTAGTGACTAGAGATGTGCACAATGGGAAAATGTATTATGTTTCAGATTCATTTGTTAAGTAATTAATGTCATCATATCTGTTGTTAGAATGATTCGTTTTCAGAATTTGTTTTGTATATTCAGATTTGTTTTGTATATTTGTTGTTCTGAATTGATTCATATTTGTGGAAGTTATTTCAGAAGATTGGCTATAATAATTGTAACATGTAATTCATTATTTTGAGAGAGTCCAAGTTCAACTCCAATACAAAAATAATCTTATTAGTATATTCACACTATGCTCACTAGAGTCAAAAGGAATAGATCTGAATCAATTCAGATCATTCATTATGTTGTTACATTATTTCTGATGCTTCAGCTATTAAAAGAGAGGTATAGGTTTTAAAAAATTAAATTATACTCACCTAGGTTGATGCAGCATTGATCTGATGCTGCATCTGTCCCCTGACACTTCTAAGGCTGAGAACTGAGTGATCAAACACTGCTGATAGCTTAGTTTTCAGCCTTCAGTGATCAGAAAGACAGTTCTCTGCTCTGCCCCTCCAGCACTCACTGGAGCGCCTGACTGTGGAGGGGACTGGCTCAGTCTTCCAGAGTCTTGCTGAGAGGCTGAGCCAGTTGCAGGACCAGGCTTCTGGGTGGATCCAGACTAAATTCAGGGACAATTCAGATCCTGAACCTGATGAGTGACATCAGCTGACAGCAGGCATTAGCCTGCTGTTGGCTAAAAATGGTTCCAGGAATGCAAAACGAACTGCACTCCTGGATCCCCAGGAGAAGTATATTCAAAATAGCTTTGGCTATACTTAAACTTTAACAAAAAGCCTAAACTATTGCATCATGTCATCTGAGTGACACAAATAAATTTGAATGAATTTGTTGTTTTCAGTATAATTTATTTTAAATTCAATGAAATTTGTTCTATTAGGATTCGGAGAGTTGGATACATTGGAATCTCTGAATAACAAAAGTTTTTTGCAAATTTTGATTTGCAATAAAATGAATCGCACATGTTTATTAGTCACCAGTACAGGGGGTCCTCTACTTACAAACATCCGACTTACAAACGACTCCTACTTACAAACGGAGGGAGACAACAGGAAGTGAGAGGAAATCTACCCCTAGGAAGGGAAATTCACTCCTGTAAGAGCTATTATGGGGAAAAGGTACCTCCACTGATGCTTTATCACCAGGGCTTGTTTCCACAACAACCCAAAATTTTCAAAATCCAATTGTCATTGGGACAGAAAGTGAAGTGAAATCTTCTGAATAGGGGCACACACAGCAAAACAAACATTACAGGGGTGTTAAACCTTCCCTATGCTATCCAAAAAGCTTAAAAATATTTTTTTTGGCTGGAGCTACACTTAAAAAATGTACAGTACATGTTCCGACTTACAAACAGATTCAACTTAAGAATAAACCTACAGACCCTATCTTGTTTGTAACCCAGGGACCCCCTGTATTGTGGTCTATCTGCAGCTGATCATTTCCCCATTACTGACCTACCATGCTTAGTTCTACACTGTGTCACCGTGTGGAGGCAGCCATGTTTGTAGGGGCAGGACTTTTCTTTCTCATGTCAGAACCTTCAGCAGGAGTACAGTCAATAGCACAGTAGAGATTTAACGGAGGAAAAATGCGCCACTCCATTGTTACCTTGTTCTTTTTATTGTGTTTGCCTGTGGATGAGTTTACCTTTCATATTTTGTAAGTTATTTATTGAAATATTTTGTTACTACTGTAAGTTCATTTTTATGGTGGTGTAATGATGCTGTCACTGTGGTCTTTGAACAACTGTTTGCTTTTTGTAATAGAAAGGCTGCAGAGAATTACAGACAAGTCACTTAGCAACCATGCAGTTTTCGGTCTAGTTTACATTTTTGGTCACTGTTGGCTTTGGATTTACAGTTATGGAAGTTGGATACAGAATGTGTGCAGTTCCTGTCAGTGTGTGTAAGGAAAAGTGTGCCTCTATCAGATGGCAAGAGTATACCGTTTAGCACTGCAGGTAGAATATCAGGTCCCCAGCTGCCAAAGCAAGGGAGACTGACTGAATGTAGCTGAACTCTGCAGTGGCTTCTGGTAGATGGAAGACCATAAATTGCCAGGGCTTTATCACTCTAAACCCTGGTAATACCTAGTATTGTAGGATCATCTCAATTGATTCAGCAGTCAAAAAAATAATAAATGAAATAGTGAATTTCATTGTAATTGCCACATAAATTAATTTTGCTGAATCACATGACCAAACTAAAAATGTATAAAATAAAAAAAGTTTATTTTCTCTAAAACTTTTAATCATGGGACCCACTGGGGGTGAATAAGTTTACCCTGAGCTGTGTTCACTTCAAATACCTATTCAGCTTTAAGATATTTTAAAAAATAGTGTATTCACCATAACTCAGTGTTAACAAAGGTTAGAGTAAAAAAAAAAAATATTTTACTATATCATCTATTTTGCATTCATTTTATATAACATTGCAAATATGAATGATGATATGTAAGTTGCAAGTAATACAAAACAACCAATTGCTGGGGCTTACCCCATTTTGCATACCAGAATGAGTTGCACTTGTTTTGTTGAGTTTGAGCATGTATTCAGCTTTCCACTCTCTGTCTCTTTTTTTTTCTCCCTTCCTCTTTCTCTGACTCTTTCATTTATTCCATTAAAAAACTGTCAAACAGTTTTTAAAACTGGATCAGTCGCTATCAACAGAAAAAAGGTAAAACATGCCTGTAAAATGTAAATTATGTTAAATCTGGCAGAAGTGGAAATCTGAGGTTGAATGCTGCTTTGAATCATTTAATAATCTGCCAAGAAAATATTGCAGTTAAAATGATTGTTCAGTGCAATGTGTGTTTTTTGAACAAAGAAATATTTAGCAAATTATAATCTGTCACCTGCATTTAGCAGAATTGATTCTGAATTGATGAAACAGATGTGTTTTTAACTTTCTGTTGGTTTGGTAACCTGTTGCTTACTCAACTTCTTAATGGAACCAAGCAGACAGGGTGGGTTGGTGTTAAAGGGCCATTCTGGGATTTAAGGAACTGCAGTTATTGCACTGCAGTGACTGTCAGTATAATTACAGCATATACACTTTAAATTACTTTATTTTTCATTTTAATGGTAAGTATGCTAAAGCATAGTACACACGAGCCAAATGTCGGATGACAGTGGCCGGTTCAACAAAACTGGCTGACATTCGGCCTGTGTGTATGACGTCTGGTCCAACAGAAGCTGGCCTTTCAACCGTCATCTGTCGGACGTGCATGCTTGAAAACCAGCAGGCAACCGTCTCCTGATCAGTGCACTCAGCCAATGGATGAGAGCGCTGACTGAAGCGTTCTGTTGGGGGGGGAAGCATCCCCCTGTCAGAACACAATACATCAGCGATGAAGATCATTTCACTAACATCGTCGAATCCACTTCACAGTGGATTCGACCTGCCTCCGAGTTGTTGTCGTTCATGTCACGACATCATTCGGCACAGGCGTAGTACATTCGTAAGTTCCTTCTGCCAAACTTATGATTAATTTGTAAATCCAAGCCTCTGAGCCGCTGTTGGTCATTGTCCGATATCACTCGCCAAAGGCTTCACTGGTTATAAGATTCACTGTCCAGGGGGTTGCCATCTCATCCATTTGGAAGTGAGCATGTATTGTTTGTACGGGTTCTGTGGGTGATTGAGGTGGTAATTAGACCCACCTGGTGCCTTTTCTGCACTTGATTAGCCTGGAGGGTTGGGTGGTTGGTAGGTGTTCGGTTTTAGAGCGAGGGGTGGCATACACTCTTCAACCAATTAGTATCATATTAATTTAATACTCCTTACTACCGATTCGTATCAGATACATTGCATACTTTCTACCATTGTCATTCGCTGTTTCCCCCATGCCGTGTGTTTTAGTTTCCGTAGTGAAACTTACGAATCATTTGTACACTGTTCTTCTCTCATTTATTTACCAAACCAAAGTTATTTTCTGTGCATCATGCACGGTGCCACACCACACTCTTCGGATGTATTGCACACCCGCTGCAGTCCAATGCAAACCCAGTCGCACGGTCACTGTTGCAGGTAGGATTCGTTACCGTGTTTGTCATGTCAAAATTTGTTGCCCATACCATGTGTTCAGTTTCCACAGTGGAACTTACGAACCATTCGTATGCACTTCTCGCGTTCTATTTTTTACACCAAACCTTGTTGTTTTTCCTTATGCAAGGCATCACGCCACACCTTCCCGATAAGTTGCACTCCAGCCACAGTCCTCCACGAACGCGCTTGCATGGCTCACTGTTGCAAGTAAGATTTGTTACCACATTCTTTATGTCCTATCAATTCATTACCATTTGTTCTCTCCCATATCGCTTGTTAGTTTCCCCTACAGAACCTACGAATCATACAGACATTGTCCTTATCCCTTATACTGCTCGCTTAAGGGTACGGTAAGCCTCCAAACAAACCAGGTATTTCTATCCTTTTCTCAGTCACCCAATTCTCATTCATTGAGACCCTTGCAGCCATGCAAAACCATCTCAGCAACCTGTCACTCTTGTTGAGACCCTTGCAAAATGCAATATCGTCTCAGCTTCTCCTCACTCATTAAAAAAAAAAAAATTAAATAATACATAATAAACCTTTGCCGCCATGCAATTTTGGCCCAGCAACCTGACACCTGTTGAGACCCTTGCAACCATGCAAATCGTCTCAGCAGTCTGACACCCTTGTTAAGACACTTGCAAAATGCAACATTGTCTCAGCAAACCTCTCACTCATCAAAAAACAAAAAACAAAAAAAAAAAACTTTGCCACCACGCAATCTCGGCCTAGCAAATGGACACCCTTTGAGACCATTGCAACCATGCAAATCATCTCAGCAGTATGTAATAGCAGTTTGAGAATTTCAGGTAATGTCAGGCATGTTGAAGTCACCTATAATCAAAACCTCTCCCTTCATTGCCATTTGAGTTACTGTACCTCATCAATCAACAAATTGTCATAATCTTCAGTCTGTCCTGGAGGTCTGTATACTACACCAATTCTAGGGGAAGATCCCTCCCTCGTTGGAAGGCAGACCCAGAGGGTTTCGAGTATTTCATTTGTTTTTTTTAATTAGTGTTATGCTATTTTTGACATATATGGCACGCACGTAGGTCTGCGACTGTTCTGCGATTGCACGTAGGTCTGTGAGTACCTGTGTATTGTCTTGTTGTGTACCTGTGTATTGTCTTGAGTATTAGTGCCAGGAAGCTAGCTGTTAGGTAATTTGGGCAGGGTAAAATCCCCAAATCCTCACTAAATTTAATAGGTACGATGCCCGGCGGGTGTGGAGAGGCGACTCTTTGTACATCTTGCGGCATGTATGCATTCCTTGATCATCCGATCGAGGGCGAATACTGCTGTGCAAAATGTAAGCACATTGTTTCCCTGGAAGCCCAGGTTCTGAATCTGGGGAAGCAACTGTCAGCACTGAGAAGTCCCTCCATACTAAAGGTGAGCCAGGAACGTAAACGGCAGGTGTCGGCAGGGGCCAGCACAGAGGTGGGTGGAGACAAAGAGGTGCAGGCACTAGCAAAGAGTAGATGGGTGACAGTCAGGAGGGGTAGAGGGGGAAGTGTCAGAGAGGCCGATCCAGGACTGGAGCATCCCAATAAGTACGCTCCATTGAGTGACATTGGTGAAACCAGTCAGGGATCAGCACTGCTGGAGATGAAGGACTCTCCTAGCTGCCAGGGGAAGAACTCCTCCAGTGAGAGTGGGGGGGCAGCAAAGGGAAAGGAAAGACAGATTCTGGTGGTAGGGGACTCAATTCTTAGAAGGACAGAGAGGGCAATCTGTAACCAAGACCTGAAGCGCCGAACAGTATGTTGTCTACCGGGCGCTCAGGTTCGGCACATCACGGATCTTGTGGAAAGATTACTGGGAGGGGCTGGGGAAGACCCGGCTGTCATGGTGCACGTTGGCACCAATGACAAAGTCAGAGGCAGATGGAGTGTCCTAAAGAACGATTTTAGGGACTTAGGTGCTAAATTGAGGAAAAGGACCTCCAAGGTAGTGTTCTCAGGAATACTACCGGTACATCGAGCCACACCAGAAAGGCAGAGGGAGATTAGGGAAGTAAACAAGTGGCTGAAGAGCTGGTGTAGTAAGGAGGGGTTTGGGTTCCTGGAGGACTGGGCCGACTTCTCAGTCTGTAACCGGTACTATAGAAGGGACAGACTGCACCTAAATGAGAAGGGTGTAGATCTGCTGAGAATGAAGATGGCCAAAAAGTTAGAGGGGTTTTTAAATTAGGCGATGGGGGGGAGGGTCCAGAGACAGTGATAGCCAGCGCGGAAGATATTCCAGAGGGTAGTATTGGGGGCATTAGTGGTAGGTTAACCAAAGCACAAAACACAAGGTGAAAATAGTTGCAAGTCCTAGTTGCAATCTTGAAACACCCAATACGAGGACAATATGCGACCGGTCTAAACTATGTGGCATGTTCACCAATGCCAGGAGCATGGCGGACAAGATGGGTGAACTAGAGATACTGTTGTACAAGGAGGATTTGGATTTTGTGGGAATTTCAGAGACCTGGTTCAACAGCTCTCATGATTGGCTGGCAAACATTCAAGGGTATACCCTATACCGCAAGGATAGAGAGGGTAAAAAAGGGGGAGGGGTATGCCTATATATCAAGAATAATGTCAAAGTGAATGTGAGAGATGACATCACTGAGGGAGCTAGAGGGGAGGTGGAATCCTTATGGGTAGAGCTCCAAAGGGATGAAGCTAACGGGAAAATAATACTGGGAGTATGCTATAGGCCCCCTAACCTGAGGGAGGAAGTGGAGACGGATCTCCTATCACAAATTGGATTAGCAGCAAGGATGGGAAGTGTTATCATAATGGGGGATTTTAATTATCCAGGCATAGACTGGGCGGAGGGAACCGCACATTCATTTAAGGCTCGCCAGTTCCTTAATGTCTTGCAGGACAATTTTATGGGTCAGATGGTAGACACACCAACTAGAAATAAAACATTACTGGATCTACTGATTACCAACAATACAGACCTAATCACAGATGTGGAAATACGGGGCAATTTAGGTAACAGCGATCACAGGTCAATTAGTTTCAGTATAAATCACACAAATAGGAAACATAAGGGGAACACAAAGACACTGAATTTCAAAAGAGCCAACTTCCCTAAACTACAAACCTTGCTAAAAGGCATAAATTGGGATAAAATATTAGGAACAAAGAATACGGAGGAGAGATGGGTTTGCTTTAAGAGCATATTAAATAAGGGCATTAGCCAATGTATCCCATTGGGTGATAAATTTAAAAGAGCGAACAAAAATCCTGGATGGCTTAACTCCAATGTAAAAATGCATATAAAAGCAAAGGAGAAGGCCTTCAAAAAATACAAGGTTGAGGGATCATCCTCAGCATTCAGACCTTATAAAGAATGCAATAAGAAATGTAAGGGTGCAATTAGGACGGCTAAGATAGAACATGAAAGACACATAGCGGAGGAGAGCAAAAAAAATCCCAAGAAATTCTTTAAGTATGTAAACAGTAAAAAAGGGAGAACAGACCATATTGGCCCCATAAAGAATGAGGAAGGACATCTGGTTACAAAGGATGGGGAGATGGCAAAGGTATTGAATTTATTCTTCTCCTCAGTCTTCACGAGTGAATCGGGGGGCTTCAGTAACCAAAACTGCAGTGTTTATCCTCATGACACAACACAGGAAGCACCTCCATGGTTAACAGAGGACGGAATTAAAATTAGACTTGAGAAACTTAACATTAATAAATCACTGGGACCAGATGGCTTGCATCCGAGGGTACTTAGGGAACTCAGTCAGGTGATTGCCAGACCGTTGTTCCTAATTTTTACAGACAGTCTATTGACTGGAATGGTACCAGCTGATTGGAGAAAAGCCAATGTAGCACCAATATTTAAAAAGGGCCCAAAAAACATCCCTGGGAATTACAGACCAGTTAGCCTAACATCAATAGTATGTAAACTCTTGGAGGGGATGATAAGGGACTATATACAAGATTTTAGTAATAAGAACGATATCATTAGCAGTAATCAGCATGGATTCATGAAGAATCGTTCTTGCCAAACCAATCTATTAACCTTCTATGAGGAGGTGAGTTGCCATCTAGATAAAGGAAGGCCCGAAGACGTGGTGTATCTGGATTTTGTAAAAGCATTTGAAACAGTTCCCCATAAACGTTTACTGTACAAAATAAGGTCCGTTGGCATGGACCATAGGGTGAGTACATGGATTGAAAACTGGCTACAAGGGCGTGTTCAGAGGGTGGTGATAAATGGGGAGTACTCAGAATGGTCAGGGGTGGGTAGTGGGGTTCCCCAGGGTTCTGTGCTGGGACCAATCCTATTTAATTTGTTTATAAATGACCTGGAGGATGGGATAAACAGTTCAATCTCTGTATTTGCAGACGATACTAAGCTAAGCAGGGCAATAACTTCTCCGCAGGATGTGGAAACCTTGCAAAAAGACCTGAACAAATTAATGGGGTGGGCGACTACATGGCAAATGAGGTTCAATGTAGAAAAATGTAAAATAATGCATTTGGGTGGCAAAAATATGAATGCAATCTATACACTGGGGGGAGAACCTCTGGGGGAATCCAGGATGGAAAAGGACCTGGGGGTCCTAGTAGATGATAGGCTCAGCAATGGCATGCAATGCCAAGCTGCTGCTAATAAAGCAAACAGAATATTGGCATGCATTAAAAGGGGGATCAACTTCAGAGATAAAACGATAATTTTCCCGCTCTACAAGACTCTGGTCCGGCCGCACCTGGAGTATGCTGTCCAGTTCTGGGCACCAGTCCTCAGGAGGAATGTACTGGAAATTGAGCGAGTACAAAGAAGGGCAACAAAGCTAATAAAGGGTCCGGAGGATCTTAGTTATGAGGAAAGGTTGCGAGCACTGAACTTATTCTCTCTGGAGAAGAGACGCTTGAGAGGGGATATGATTTTAATTTACAAATACTGTACTGGTGACCCCACAATAGGGATAAAACTTTTTCGCAGAAGAGAGTTTAATAAGACTCATGGCCACTCTTTACAATTAGAAGAAAAGAGGTTTAACCTTAAACTACGTAGAGGGTTCTTTACTGTAAGAGCTGCAAGGATGTGGAATTCCCTTCCACAGGCAGTGGTCTCAGCGGGGAGCATTGATAGCTTCAAGAAACTATTAGATAATCACCTGAATGACCGCAACATACAGGGATATGTAATGTAATACTGACACATAATCACACACATAGGTTGGACTTGATGGACTTTGGACTTGTGTCTTTTTTCAACCTCACCTACTATGTAACTATGTAACCTCCCCTCTTCCCTACTCTGTCATTCCTGCATAGTGTGTACCCTTGTACAGTTATTTCCCAGTCATTTGAATCCTTGAACTACATCTCTGTAATTGCAACAATGTCCAAGTTGTCCCTAGACCTAAGAGTTGTCAGCTCACAAAGATTGTTGCCTAAACTACGATCATTTATGCACATGACATGACAAACACTACTATCAACTGCTTTATTTTTACCACCAGAAACTTCAACTGAAGTGACCAGCCCATCAGCCCAGTCATTAGCAACACAAATCCTAACATTTGTTTCAACCTGCTGGGGACAGAAATGCTCCTCAACAATTACATTAGGGATGGAAAGTATGCAGACCCCCTTAAATTTTTCACTCTTTGTATTGCAGCCATTTGCTAAAATCATTTAAGTTATTTTTTTTCCTGATTAATGTACACACAGCACCCCATATTGACAGAAAAACACAGAATTGTTGACATTTTTGCAGATTTATTAAAAAAGAAAAACTGAAATATCACATGGTCCTAAGTATTCAGACCCTTTGCTGTGACACTCATATATTTAACTCAGGTGCTGTCCATTTCTTTTGATCATCCTTGAGATGGTTCTACGCCTTCATTTGAGTCTAGCTGTGTTTGATTATACTGACTGGACTTGATTAGGAAAGCCACACACCTGTCTATATAAGACCTTACAGCTCACAGTGCATGTCAGAGCAAATGAGAATCATGAGGTCAAAGGAACTGCCTAAAGAGCTCAGAGACAGAATTGTGGCAAGGCACAGATCTGGCCAAGGTTACAAAAACATTTCTGCTGTACTTAAGGTGTCTAAGAGCACAGTGGCCTCCATAATCCTTAAATGGAAGACGTTTGGGACGACCAGAACCCTTCCTAGTGCTGGCTGTCCGACCAAACTGAGCTATCAGGGGAGAAGAGCCTTGGTGAGAGGGGTAAAGAAGAACCCAAAGATCACTGTGGCTGAGCTCCAGAGATGCAGTCAGGAGATGGGAGAAAATTGTAGAAAGTCAACCATCACTGCAGCCCTCCACCAGTCGGGGCTTTATGGCCCGATGGAAGCCTCTCCTCAGTGCAAGACACATGAAAGCCCACATGGAGTTTGCTAAAAAAAACACCTGAAGGACTCCAAGATGGTGAGAAATAAGATTCTCTGGTCTGATGAGACCAAGATAGAACTTTTTGGCCTTAATTCTAAGTGGTATGTGTGGAGAAAACCAGGCACTGCTCATCACCTGTTCAACACAGTCCCAACAGTGAAGCATGTTGGTGGCAGCATCATGCTGTGGGGGTGTTTTTCAGCTGCAGGAAAAGGACGACTGGTTGCAATCGAGGGAAAGATGAATGCGGCCAAGTACAGGGATATCCTGGACGAAAACCTTCTCCAGAGTGCTCAGGACCTCAGACTGGGCCGAAGGTTTACCTTCCAACAAGACAACAAGACAATGACCCTAAGCACACAGCTAAAATAATGATGGAGTGGCTTCACAACAACTCTGTGACTGTTCTTGAATGGCCCAGCCAGAGCCCTGACTTAAACCCAATTGAGCATCTCTGGAGAGACCTAAAAATGGCTGTCCACCAATGTTTACTATCCAACCTGACAGAACTGGAGAGGATCTGCAAGGAGGAATGGCAGAGGATCCCCAAATTCAGGTGTGAAAAACTTGTTGCATCTTTCCCAAAAAGACTCATGGCTGTATTAGATCAACAGGGTGCTTCTACTAAATACTGAGGAAAGGGTCTAAATACCGTATATACTTGAGTATAAGTCAAAATTTTCAGCCCTTTTTTTTGGGCTGAAAGTGCCCCCCTCGACTTATACTGGAGTCACCACCATCTGTCTGCATGATCAGCGTGTCATGCAGGCAAACGGCGGCCAGCGTGTGATAATACCATTCAGAGGCTATTCCAGCTTTCAAAAGCCGCGCCTCCTGCTCGTCTGTGATAGGCTGAATACTCCATTTCCCAGCAGTCAGTGTACAGCCTATCACGGACATTCTCTCATCCTCGTCCGTGGTATGAGAATGAGAGAATGTCCGTGATAGGATGACCGCTGACTGCTGAGTGTTCTGCCTATCACAGACGAGGAGGAGGCGTAGCTTTTGAACAGTGGAATGGCCGCCAAAGTGTATTATCACACGCTGATTGGAGGATGGAGATCGCCACAGGGAGGATGGAGTTCGCTACAGGGAGGATGGAGATCGCCACAGGGAGGTTGCACAGGACACAGGTAGGCTGCACAGTGACACAGGACACATGCACACAGGACACATACACATGTACAGGACACATGTACAGGGCACAGGACACATGCACAGGACACAGGACACATGCACAGGACACAGGGACACAGGACACATGCACAGGGACACATACACATGCACAGGACACAGGGACACATACACATGTACAGGACACAGGGACACATACATATGTACAGGACACATGCACAGGACACATACACATGTACAGGACACATGCACATGTTCAGGACACATGCACAGGACACAGGGACACAGGACACATGCACAGGACACAGGGACACATACACATGTACAGGACACATGGACACATACACATGTACAGGACACAGGGACACATACACATGTACAGGACACAGGGACACATACACATGTACAGGACACATGTACAGGACATATGTACAGGACACATGCACAGGACACATACACATGCACAGGACACATACACATGTACAGGAAACAGGATACATGCACATGTACAGGACACATGCACAGGACACAGGGACACAGGACACATGCACAGGACACAGGGACACATACACATGTACAGGACACAGGGACACATACACATGTACAGGACACAGGGACACATACACATGTACAGGACACATGTACAGGACACATGCACAGGACACATACACATGTACAGGACACATGCACAGGACACATACACATGTACAGGACACAGGACACATGCACATGTACAGGACACAGGACACATGCACAGGATACAGGTAGGCTGCACAGGACACAGGGAGGCATGCAGCTGCAGATGGGCATTGTTGACCCTCTTTTTCCACTTACAGTAGCTGCTGCATTTCTCACCCTCGTCTTATACTCGGGTCAATAAGTTTTTCCCAATTTTTTGTGGTAAACTAGGGGCCTTGACTTATACTCGGATCAACTTATACTCGAGTATATACGGTACTTAGGACCATGTGATATTTCCGTTTTTCTTTTTTAATAAATCTGCAAAAATGTCAACAATTCTGTGTTGTTCTGTCAATATGGGGTGCTATGTATACATTAATGAGGAAAAAAAATAATGAACTTAAATGATTTTAGCAAATGGCTGCAATATAACAAAGAGTAAAAAAATTTAAGGGGCTCTGAATACTTTCCGTTCCCCTTGTACATATCTTCCCCCATTTCTCAGTTTAACTACTTGCCAACCGTCCCATAGCCGAATGATGGCTACAGGGCGGTTGCATAAATCTGGGAGGGCGTACAGTGACGTCCTCCCAGAATTCCGGTCTCGCGCGCCCCCTGGGGCGCGCACCTGAGAACATCCGTGACTGCCGGGTCCAGAGGACCCGGCGCATCACGGATCATGGTAAATGGCCGCTGATAGTCAGATGACGGAGCAATCACGATCACTTGTAAACAAACCGGCGTCATGTTGTGATGCCGGTTCCTCTCTTCCCTCTGTGTACCGACTGGTACAGTGTGAGAGGAGAGAGGGAGAGATCGGATGGCAGCAGTGCTGTGGGCTGGATCTGTAGTGCCCACAGCGCTGCTCTGCGACAATTGCAGTCACATCCAGCCATCCATCCATCCATGCTCAGCCATCCCTCCATGCTCAGCCATACTCTGTAACACCCTGCAATACTCTGCAATACCCTGCAATACTCTGCAATACCCTGCAATACTCTGCAATACTCTGAAAAACCCTGCAATACCCAGCAATACCCTGCAATACCAGCAATACTCCGCAATACTCTGCAATACCCTACAATGCCCTGCAATACTCTGCAATACCCGCAATACTCTGCTATACTCTGCAATACCCTGCAATACTCTGCAATACCCTACCATACCCTGCAATACTCTGCAGTACCCCGCGATACCCTGCCATACTCTGCAATACCCTGCAATACTCTGCAATACCCTACCATACCCTGCAATACTCTGCAATACTCTGCAATACCCTGCAATACTCTGCAATACCCTGCCATACCCTGAAAAACCCTGCAATACTCTGCAATACCCTGTAATACCCCGCATACCCTGCAATACTCTGCAATACCCTGCAATATCCTGCAATACCCTGCAATACTCTGCAATACCCTGCCATACTCTGCCATACTCTGCCATACCCTGCAATACTCTGTAATACCCTGCCATACTCTGCAATACCCAGCCATACTCTGCAATACCCAGCCATACTCTGCCATACCCAGTCATACTCCGCAATACCCAGCCATACTCTGCAATACTCAGTTATCCCCATCCATACACTGCCATACCCAGCCATACCCAGTCATGCTCGGCGATACCCTGCAATACCCTGCCATACTCAGCCATACCCAGCCATACCCAGTCATACTCGCGAATACCCTGCCATACTCAGCCATACCCAGCCATGCTTAGCCATACTCGGCCATGTCCGGCCATATTCTGCCATGCTCAGCCATACTCGGCTGTACTCGGCCTCTGTATGTGGCCAGGCTGTGGAAGTCTCACACATGTGATATCGCCGTACACAGGAGGAGTAGGAGAATCTATTTTGGGGTGTCATTTTTGGTATGTACATGTTTTGTGTTAGAAATATTGTATAAATGGACAACCTTGTGTTAACAAAAAAGCTTTTTAACCACTTCCCGCCCGCCATCATATGACGTCCTTGACTTTGTGTGGGGATATCTAAATGATGCCTGCAGCTACAGGCATCATTCAGATATCAGCTTTTTCACCCGGCGACCTTTCTACACCATAAGAATGACCATAGTTGCTGTTCCACTGCTTGATTGTTCTTATGGGAGGTGAGAGGGGATGTCCCCCCCTCCCGCCGCCCTCCGGGGCTTCTTCCGACACACCGCTATGATCTAAGCCAGGATCGTTTTTTTTTTTTTTTATTTCAGGCTTCCCAGCTTAGAGGTGAGATGTGGGGTCTTATTGACCCCATATCTCACTGTAAAGAGGACCTGTCATGCCATATTTCTATTGCAAGGGATGTTTACATTCCTTGTAATAGGAAAAAAAGTGATCAAAAAATGTATTTTTTGGAAAAAAGTGTCAAACTAAAATAAAGTAAAATGAACAATAAAAAAAAAATATTTTTTTTTAAATCGCTCCTGTCCCGGTGTGCTCGCATGCAAAAGCGAACGCATGCGTAAGTCCCGCTCACATATGAAAACGGTGTGCAAACCACACATGTGAGGTATCGCTGCGAACGTTAGAGTGAGAGCAATCATTTGGGCCCTAGACCTCCTCTGTAACTCAAAACATGTAACCAGTGAAAATTTTTATAGCGTTGCCTATGGGAATTTTTAAGTAGCAAAATTTGGCGCCATTCCACGAGCGTGTGCAATTTTTAAGGATGCCATGTTAGGTATCTATTTACTCAGTGTAACTTCATCTTTCACATTAAGCAAAAACATTGGGCTAATGTTACTGTTTTGTTTTTTTTAAGCACAAAACAGTTTTTTTTTTTTTTTAAAAACACGTTCGAAAAATTGCTGCGCAAATACCGTGTAAGATAAAAAGTTGCAACGACCGCCATTGTATTCTCTAGGGTCTTTGATAAAAAAACATATATAATGTTTTGGGATTCTATGTAATTTTCTAGCAAATAAATGGTGATTTTTACATGTAGGAGAGAAATGTCAGAATTGGCCTGGGTGCTCCAGAACGTCTGAAGGTGCTCCCTGCATGTTGGGCCTCTGTATGTGGCCACGCTGTGTAAAAGTCTCACACATGTGGTATCGCCATACTTGGGAGTAATAGCAGAATGTGTTTTGGGGTGAAATTTGTGGTATGCATATGCTGTGTGTGAGAAATAATCTGCTAATATGACAATTTTGTGAAAAAAAAAGAAAAAAAAATCTTGATTTTGCAAAGAATTGTGGGAAAAATGACAACTTCAAAAAACTCACCATGCATCTTTCTAAATACCTTGGAATGTCTTCTTTCCAAAAAGGGGTCATTTGGGGGGTATTTGTACTTTTCTGGCATGTTAGGGTCTAATGAAATTAGATAGGCCGTCAGTACTTCAGGTGTGATCAATTTTCAGATATTGGCACCATAGCTTGTGGACTCTATAACTTTCACAAAGACCAAATAATATACACCAATTTTTACTTATTTTTACCAAAGATGTGTAGCAGTATAAATTTTGGCCAAAATTTATGAAGAAAAATTACTAATTTGCTAAATTTTATAACAGAAACAAAGAAAAATCCATTTTTTTACAAAATTTTCAGTCTTTTTTC
Source organism: Lithobates clamitans (assembly GCA_037952925.1). Classification (NCBI taxonomy): domain Eukaryota; kingdom Metazoa; phylum Chordata; class Amphibia; order Anura; family Ranidae; genus Lithobates; species Lithobates clamitans. The sequence continues at coordinate 16,562,515 of JBBGZY010000140.1, forward strand.
TTTTATAGCACAAAAAATAAAAAACCCAACAGTGATTAAATACCACCAAAAGAAAGCTCTATTTGTGTGAAAAAGGACAAAAATTTCATATGGGTACAGTGTTGTATGACTGAGTAATTGTCATTCAAAATGTGAGAGCACCGAAAGCTGAAAATTGGTCTGGTTAGGAAGGGGGTTTAAGTGCCCAGTGGTCAAGTGGTTAAGTGCATGTCCAAAAAACTCTCAAATTCTTTACTAAGAAGTTCAATGCCCTTGTGTGAGGGATGCACACCATCTCTCTTGTACAGCTCAATGCCAGACCACCTGGCAGCATCATGACTAACATAACCAAAACCTTCAGCTTTGCACCAATTTAACCAAATATTGAACTCTGCTATACAAAGTACTTTCTTGTGTTGTCCATTGTGCAGAGGTAGGACCTCTGAAAATGTAACTATACATCCTAACTGTTGAAGATTCTGGAAATCCTTCTGCACAGAACACATATCATTCTGGGACAAATCATTTGTGCCAAGGTGCACAACAACATCAACATTGCACTCTTCACTAGCTTTTTTGACAATTTTTAAAATGCGCCTTTTATCTCTCAGTAACACCTAACTTCCTTTGACACTTCCACATGATTTCCTAAAGCAACGCCTCTTACAATTAAATCACCAATAAGAAGATGACTTCTCCTTTTAGGAGCCTTATCCACAACACCCGCCTGGTTCGCAACCTCAGATAAAACAGTTATTCTTTGAAGACCCTTCCTGTGCAGAGAAGGGTTGCTAATCTCACAATCAGCTATGTTTGCAGACTTTGTATCTTCTTCTAGCTTGAAAGAACACTATAGGGTTTATGCAGTGTCAAACCAAAAGCTATATGTTTATGGTTCACAGGCATTATTCTTCCAGACCCAACAGTTGTCCACACTGCCCTTGTCCTACGCAGTCTTTGAGGAAGAGTTGGCTTTTTGCAGGGCAGCTCAACAGAACAAACTGGCTTAAACAACCTCCTGATCTCAGACTGCAGGGCACAAACCAAAGAATTTAGACGGGCAATGTCATCACGTAGACTAGAAATACAAATGTTATACATAACTATGATTAATTTATGATGGTCTCTTCATTTGTATGTACATATATTTTTTGGTTCACATGCTGATGATTTTAATGAAGTTAATATTAATCCCCCATGAAATTGTATGAGATCTTTCCCTTGGATCTAGCAAGCGCAGCGTAGAGTGCTGGTGTCTACTAATGTATTATATCATTTTATAAAATCTGTATTTTACAAATAAACATTTTATACTAATTAAACCCATGACACTGGATTTGTAGAACATTTTGGGTTTTAAAAATAGAGATCACAGCAGTAGCTTTTTCCTTTCAGACTTTTTCTCTTTAATTGAAAATCTGTAGAGAGTTGTACAGAGCAAGACAACAGTCAGGAATTATGTGGGATTGCTCCTCTGATGTATTAGGCTACCTGCAAACTTAACATTTTGAAATATTCATAAAGATTATGAATAATGTACATACTCTGATTTGTCTTAAAAGACAGGTTTTTAGTAAAGTTAAGCTAACAATCTAGCTTGAGTGTCATCTCCTTTTCTAAGTTAGAACTCTAGAGAGCCTTCAAAATCCATTGAGAATCCAAATTTTAAAGGGCAGGTGAACCTTTAACTAAACTCTTCCCCAAGCCCTCTGCTTGACTGCACTTACCTTGCCCAGCTACTTACTTAACCTCTGTCACAAAGCTGTGGTCTGCTCTGGTGTTTCCACAGGCTTGAATAGGTTGGTGTATTAAGAATGTAAATCCTTGGTATATGGCATATTTTGTTGCTGTGGCTGCAACTGTGAGGCTGGGTTCACACTATTGCAAATTGGCATAGCAGGTGATTGTGACTGGCTCTCTATAGAGCCGGTTCACACATGTCTGCAGAGGTTCCGGTGTGAAGTGCACAGGAGTCCTTTGCATCTTTTGGTCCATTTCAGGTTCGAATTCAGCCAAATATTCAGGCTAAAATCTGACCTACAATGGTGAATGAGGATGCACCGGACTCCTGCTGTGAACCAAGCGTGCTGCAGTGTGAACCCAGCCTGAAATGGAGCTAAGTAAACAGTTGGGGTGGGGGTTTAATGCAATTTAGCTTAGAAGGTTTAGGGTGGATTAGTTAAAGATAGACCTGTACACCTTATGTTAAAGGAGAAGTGAAAAAAAAAACATACATCCAATGCTGCAGCAGTCCTCTGCTGGCTCTAAGCCTGAGAACTGAACAATCATGTGACTGCTGATTGCTCAGTTGTAGGGTCCACTCTGAGCACAGGTAACTGTCAGTTACCACTCCTTGCTCTGCCCCTTTCCAGTCATTACAAAGCTGTAGAGGGGGTGGAAATGGCTAGCTCTGTTTCTTAGCAGCACGCTGAGAGGCTGAGCCGTTTTTTTTTTTCTCACATTTAAAAAAAAAAAAAAGAAAAATTATATATATATATATATATATATATATATATATATATATATATATATATATACCGTATATACTCGAGTATAAGTCGAATTTTTCAGCACATTTTTTTGTGCTGAAAGTGCCCCCCTCGACTTATACTCGAGTCAAGCACTTTTCTGCAGCAAAAAATTTCATTTTCCGAACCGACTTTGGGCCCCCGTATCTCAGATCAACTTGGAGCTAGGAACCCCAAATTTGGTGTGCAAACCCAGTGGGACTAGCACTACAACATATCCAAAGCTGGGGTTCCTAGCACTAAGTGACCCCGAGATACGGGGCCCCAAAATCGGTTCGGAAAATGTCATTCTTTGCTGCAGAAAAGTGCTTGACATTTTCTGAACCGACTTTGGGCCCCCGTATCTCAGATCAACTTGGAGCTAGGAACCCCAAATTTGGTGTGCAAACCCAGTGGGACTAGCACTACAACATATCCAAAGCTGGGGTTCCTAGCACCAAGTGGCCCTGAGATACGGGGCCCCAAACCCGGTTTGGAAAATGTCATTTTCTGCTGCAGAAAAGTGCTTGACATTTTCTGAACTGATGTTTGGGGCCCTGTATCTCAGGGTCACTTGGAGCTAGTAACCCCAGCTTTGGAAATATTATGGTGCTAGGTCCACTGGGTTTGCACACCAAATTTGGGGTTCTTAGCACTAAGTGGCCCCAAGATACAGGGCCCCACATTCGGTCAACTGTGTCCATCTGCAGTAATGTCATTTCGGGACCCTTTGGGTTCAGAGACCCCAAATTTTGGCTGCAGCTAGGGGGCATCTAGGAACCCTTAACTACCGAGTTTGAAGTTCAGGGGACCTATGGCTGCAAATGGGCACAGTGAGGCATGCAAATGGGAACAGTGATGCTGCAAATGGGCATTGTTGACCCTCTTTTCCACTTACAGTAGCTGTGCATTTCTCACCCTCGTCTTATACTCGGGTCAATAAGTTTTTCCCATTTTTTTGTGGTAAATTAGGGCCTCGACTTATACTCGGAACGACTTATACTCGAGTATATACGGTATATATATATATATATATATATATATATATATATATATATATATATATATATATATATATATATATATATATATATATACATATATATATATATATAATTTTTTTATTTTTATTATTTTTTAAATAACTTTTAAATATTTTTTTCTTTATACAATTATTTTATTTGCTCCTTTTTGGTTTGTTATATATTTACATTATACATATACAGTAATATAATACATTGAAAGTGTTTTATTATATATATTTGATAAATGCTAAAAACAAAACAAAAAAAAGTTGTCCATCCAGCTAGAAATCTTGTGAGGTGATAACTTCCTGTGCTCTCTGCCTCTGGACTGTTATCACTTAGCAATGTTCCCTGCTATCTCTGTTAACTACAAAACACCTACCCCTGTTATAGAGAAGAGAGGGAGGTTTTACATAGTCCTGACATAGTTTTATGTAGTCCTAACACACTCTATGTCCTATGGTGACAATGCTGCTTATAGTTGTCATCCTAGGACAGTAAAGTAAATTGCAGCATTACTATGTTAAAATAAGGGAAAAAGTATGAAAAGTTAAAACTAAAGCAGACCTAAAATCCCCTTAACCACTTGAAGACCAGCATGGGAAACCCTCTTTCTGTGCAGGCCAGTTTTCAGTGTTCAATACTTTGATACTTTGACTAACAATTACTTGGTAATCCAACACTGTACCCAGATAAATTTTATATATATATATTTGAAGACAGAGATTCCTTTTGGTGTTTTTCTTTTTCTTTTTTTACTATTTAAAGTCAAAAGGCCTGAAGATTTAAAAAAACAAATTCTGCTATTAAGCTGTGACACTGTACTGGTGTGGAGCTGACTGGGGACACTGTGGTTGGCTACACTAATCTGGTGACACTGCGCTGGTGTAGCTAGTGATCAAGGACACTAGCTGGCTGCTCTTCTGACATTGTGTCAGTAAAAAAAAAACTGTAGCCGATCACTGTGAGAGGAAACAGAACAATGGCTGCAGAATGCAATCTTCATTTACACATATCATGGATGTAGTTGGTCACAGGTATAACATAGATGATCTGGCCCTGTACTCTGGGTGTACATGAATGGCAGGAGTGGGAAGATGTTTATATACACTCTCCCACTCTCAGGAATTAGCTGTCCAGCCATTTATGTACAATAGTGGTAAAGAGGCTATGTTATTTTTTTTGTAATTGGATTTACCTGGAAAAAAACTCTTCCAGTTTGCCTAGATATAGTTATTTTATTACAGGTTTTGTCAATGTTTAGGAAGTAGTTATATTTTGATGCTTTTTACCTTGGTTTAAAAAGAAGGGGTAATGTAACCTATACTGTGCAGTTATGCTCACACCTAGGCTAAAGGTTTACCAATCCCCCCAGTCATATTTTCAGAGTCAATATATGGAATTCCCTAAAAGTCTACACTTTCCAAAATGTGATGCTCTTTGCCAACAGTATCAAGTAACATATAAATTAGCATGTCTTTACCCATTATTCTGAAAGTGAGATTAGTTTTGTTTTCAGTGATTTAATAATGGTTGTTAAAACTATTGATAAACTTGTGAATACCTTTTGCGATAAAAGGGCTTTTACTACATTATTTATTGTGGTCAGCACTTAGGCTCCTTTTAGTTCAACTCACTATAAAACAAATGAATGTTCTTTGCTCGTATGATGTAATGAACCTTTAGTGATTGCACCTCATAAAATTTATCACATCACTATAATGCTCTCTAATTATCCTTCACTTCACACTTTTTGTCTTATTTTATAGCCAAATGTATTTGAAAGCCTTGCATTGTTATTTATTAACTTCTTTCCAGCTTCCTGCAGTTTAAAATAGTTTTCTATTTTAGTTGCCAAATCACAAGAGTTGAAGTAAAACAAAATGGTAATTAAAAAGAGAGATCTGAGACTACTGCTGGAAATTAACAAGCACGATATAAATAAGATCTAATTGTTTCATTGATAGATGTGATCTAGGCCCAAGTATTTATATTAATTCATTAAATAGGAAGTTAGCCTTTTTTGACTGTATACATAGCTAGTAGAGATTAAATTTGGCTGGTGTTCCTGGCATAATCCTTACCAGTGCTGCTGAAGTAGGCCAGTTGCAGAAAATATGATTGCAAACAGTTTACATTAGGTTTACATTAAGACATCAACCATTACTTGTAAGTTAAAGTGGGACCCCTGACAATGGTTTTCTTTTTAGTTTGTGAAAAGAATGTAAACATATCAGAATCTCTATAAGATTATTATATCTATCTATGTCCCTACTTATGTTACCAGGAAACCTGGCTAACTACTGGCTTCAAAATTGCATAAAAGGCAAAATACCAAACAGGTAACCTTTTCTCTAAGGACATATTCATACCATGTGCTTTGGCCAATGCTTAAATTGACCATGAAAACAAATCTGTCAGATACTTGAATAACAACTTGGTGCTTACCTCTCTCTCTGAAAATGCTATTGCCTAGTTGTTAAACAAATCTAGAGGCTTTAAAATGGTATAAGTCACTGGGCTATGCCAAATGTGGAGTTTATGAATTCTGACTTTACTTTCTGTGTCAAAAGTCAGTGGCCCAGAAAAAATATAAAGCAGACCCTCTCACTGTAAAAATCATGATGATTCTGCCATCTTTAGGTGATTGAACGCAGAAAAAGGCAGGCAATCCCCTCCTATGCATGACCTACCGCTGTTAGGCAAGGCTTCAGATTTTTTGCTGGAATGTTGTATTTAAATGGACTGCTCTTTTGTGAAAGGAACCTTCCTGGTGCTCCACTGTGAAAAAAGTGGTTTTAAGGCCTGAGCCATCCTTTTTGCCTAATAGTATATAGATCTGGCCAAATATTGCTATGTGCTGTCATGCCTTAAATAAATACAGTACATAGAACAGATAGAACAGATACCCCTCTTGGGAATGGGACTATAAAGGCACAAACTAAAAAGTATTAACAATAAAAGGTTTTGGTCATTTATTGGTACAAAAAGTTAAAAAAACATCCTAGAATAGACACCTTAGAATACATATTGTTCATAGAGATTGATATATGTATACATATACATAATATAGAAATTAAATAAAAGAACAGCGATTATAGGGCAGCAGTTACAAAAAGATATAGATGAAGACACTGACGCATTTAGAGGACTCTTCTTCAGAGGTGTCTGTAGCAGGAGAAAGGCAGGAAATCCCCTCCTAGGCATGACCACTCCCTGTAAGGCAGGACTTTCCATTTTTTGTTAATGTTGGAATTGAATTGACTGCTCTTTTTTGTAAGGAGCTCCACTGTGAAAAAGTGGCTTTAAGGCCTGAGCCATCCTTTTTGCCTAAGGTGGTTTCTTTGTTCTATCTGAACCAGGACATTGTGCTACCGTCCTTTTGTCCTTGCCTCAGGTGGACAAGAAAGGCTCTTCACACCTTGGATGTGGTTTGTGTAACTTGAAATCAACTGCTGCTATCTGTTAGTTGGATTTCCTCTTTGTGCTTCCTGAGGGCCCAAGGAAGCTTATGGTTAAAAAGTTCCACCTTTTTCGGTGAATGTTCATTCTACAGGCAGTGTCAGTACTTCCTTGGCTATTCCTCATTAAACTATAGCTAAAGTTTGTAAAGCTGCTACCTGGTCTTTGCTTCATACCTTTATATAGTTTTATCACATGACTGTTAGAGCCACTGAGGATGTTACTTTTGATCGGTGTGTTTTGCTGGCTGCTTGAGGCTCTAGCCTATTCTTATTTATCTGTTTGGGGCATGTTGGCTTGCTGCTCTATTGCCATCCCCTCATATTTAGTGCTTTGGGACATCCCCATTGTAATGAAGGTGAAGATTTCCTATGTCTGGGGATGTGTGATAAAAAAAAAAAATGTGATTTTTGGTAAAACTCTTTTCTCGGAGCACAACACAGGACCCGGGGATCCCATGCCACTGCCTGTGTGGTTTATTGCTTACTTCAAAAACGGAAACCTTGCCTAATGGAGATGGGTTATGTATGGGAGGGGGATTCCTGTCTTTTTTTGACAGTGTCAAATAACCTGAAAATGGCAACATAACCCTATCATTATGGGGATGAAGATTACTTGTGTCTAGTGATGTACTCCAAGGTGATGTACTTATACGTACAACTTCTAACTACAGATTATTTTTATGGGGCATAAGGGGCTGGAAGCATATGAAGACTTTGAATTGTAGTGTAATCTCTGTTTAAAAGTTTTTAAAGTAAAACTTTTTTTTATCATCAAAGTTTATTGAATTGAGAAAAGTGCAACCGTGGAGTCGCAGCTCCACATAGTAAAACTTTTTTATGTTGGATAGCGTATGCAAGGGTTTATAACCCTGTCAGCTTTTTTGCCAGCTGTGTCTTATTGGATAGATTTACCTTTACTTCCTGTCCCATAACCAAAACAGGAAATGCGAGGAAATCCAAAGTGTCACCAGGATCACCAGAACTAGTATCCCCATTGGAAGATTGTCTCCCTATTACTGTTTTGGGGACAACCCAAAGTTTTCAGTTTCAGTAATACTGGTAAAACATGAAAACTAGAGTGGATTATTTTCTCTAATGAGACAAAAACAGCAATAAAAACCTGACAGATTTTAATCCTTCTACACTTTGTCCAAAATTATTTAGAAAAAAAAAGTTTTGCCTTTAGTTATACTTTAAGCCAAACAGGCAGACAATGATTTTAAAAGAGGTTCACTATCTCAAGCTACTTTTTTTGTTTTCTTTTTAATTTTTTTTTTCTAAACTACTTTGAAATAATTTGGCACATTTTGTATTACATTTAATATACATTAATATCATATATTTGATAGGTGTAATATTAATAACACAATATGTATCATGGTTTAAAATTGTATGCTATCCATTTATTTAAGATGTAGATAATATTTGCGAATGTAGCCATAATTGCCAACAGCAGCATGTATAATTTGATGCATTGACTAATACTCTGTAGTCAGGAGTAAATGTGTTCCTTTTCCTGCCAGATGGAATGCATTTTTTCACTGTAAAGGCTTCTTAAAAAACATTGGTGCAGTTGTCAGCTAAATTGACTTTTTGACGAGAGGGCTAAATAAGATATATCATCTCTTTCCCTGTTGAAAAGATCAAACCGCATAATTGAATTATACCACATGGCCCAGCAACTGCTATCCTAATATCACAAGTTATCACGTTGACAATACAGGTGATTCTGGGTTATCAAATTTTACCCTATTTGTTTAAGTCTAAAGAGGATACACAGCATAAAACATAATAACAGAGATATTTTCTCTAAGTGCTAATTCTCTGTGGGGTTTGCTGGACTGAATCCTGAGCTGGCAGCTGCAGCACAGTGCTGGAGACGCAAATGAAGCAGTTCTCTACAGGCATCATATGGATTGTTGAACAACACGTATGACTATTACAAGCAACAGAAGCACAAGGGTTGCAGTGCAATTGAAGTACTATAAATACAGAATATTTCATGTAAAAGGCATATTTGCACAGACTGACTTTCTCTGCATTATAAGGATAGTCCCACATAGTGGCAGGCATTGACTGCAGAGGAATCGTGTATCTCTGCCTTTTGCTCAGTGGAGAACACAATTCTGCAAATTTCTTTTGGTTGAAAATGTTGTGCCTTTTTTTATAAGGTTTCTATCCAAATTGCTAATGCCCCTGCCACATGTTTTCACTCACCATACAGTTGTGCCACATATATTTTATTCTCATTATGTCTGCTCACTATCTATGATGTTACCAGTTCTTATATAGCCTGCAAGGTGTTCCCCGAACACATACAGACATCACTTATTGATAACATTTTATGTCCCACTTTGACAGTCCATGTTGCTCACAGGCTGTGTCTCAAGGCTCATTTTCTTTACGCAGGTCATCAAATTATTATTATTATTTTTTTTTAAAAGGAGTTATAATTTACAGTATCTGCATCTAACCAGAAGAATCACATGAAGGCATGATACATTTAGGAGATAATACCTCCAACAGTGGAGCTTACATTGTTGGCAATGAAATCACAGTTACTTCAACCCCCATCCTCCGTTCATAATCATATGGTTAAGTTATGGTTGGAGTCAAACTACTTTAGGGGGTCAATTTAAAAAGTTTTTTAACTCAAAATTCACAGTTTTTTCCCAGACTCACACATGCATCTAATTCGATTTAACTGGAAAAAATGTGAAAATCTAGAGAGAAAATTGTGTGAACACATTTACAAATAGACCCTTAAGTGTAATCAAAGCAGCTAAAGATTTGGAGTTTATTGATCCCTCTAGATGGCTATAATATCACCACTGACAGTTTTCTGAATGAATGACAAGTGTATTGGTACACTACTATCTGCAATATATAGTAAGGGATGTAAACAGAACTCCAGTGTACATTCAGCTATACTAATGTGGTGATAACATTCCTATCTTGTAGTAGATCAGTTGTTATTTTCTACACTTGCCTTTGTAATAACTCTTATTTTGTATTGAGTAATACCCTGCATTTTAACCTGCTCTTTTTTACTTAAGACCCCTTTCACACCAAGGGCGTTTTGCAGGCGCTATATCATAAAAAATAGCGCCTGCAATCCGCCCTCAAACAGCTGCTCCATCGTCTCCAATGAGAATACATCTCGTAGTGTGATTCCTTTGATAGAATGCATTATAACAAAATTTGAAAACTCACCGACAAAAGTAGAGATAAATCAAAACATGCAGTAAATGGTGTGTCTGGGATCCCTTGTGTTCCACGTGCTGAAGAACTGGAAACCGTAACTGACGTTATGTACTTGGCAAGGCAGCTGTGATTAATCAGAGCTGAATTGCTGGGTACTGGGACAGGGAGGGATCCCGGTAGCAGGGCAGGAGGACTGGATGTACTAGACACGCCCTGTGTACAATGATGACATATTTTTGGGTGTGTCCAGTACGCACAGAGTCAGCAACTGGTTAAAGTGACAGTACACAGTTATTCCGTTCACTTTTTATTTTCATTACATTTTATTTCTTCATGGATGTTACATACTCTCTTTCTATCCACATTATGTCTACTCCCCTTCGATGGGACATTTTAGGTAAGGCAGCAGCCAAATTATAGGCCCATAGCACAAAATCTAATATGCGATCTCGTGCACGAGAGCCAGCACAGGGATTTGTGTGTGTAAACACACAAATGCCTGTTCTGTCAGGGGAGAGGAGACATATTGTTTGTTCCTACTGAGTAGGAATAACGATATGTCTCCTCCCCCAGTCAGTCCTATTCCCATACAGTTAGAACACATATAGGGAACACACATTTAACCCCTTGATCGCCCCCTAGTGTTAACCCCTTCAATAATAGTGACATTTACACGGTAATCAGTGCATATTTATAGCAGTGATCGCTGTATAAATGTCAATGGTCCCAAAAATGTGTCCGATTTGTCCGTTGCTGTGTAGATGCTATAAGCTATAACTTTTGTGCAAACCAATCAATATACACTTATTGCGTTTTTTTTTTTTTTACCAAAAATGTGTAGAAGAATATATATTTATTTATATATATTTATTTATATATAATTTTTTTTTTTAACCGCTTCCCGACCGGCTCACGCCGATGTACGTCGGCAGAATGGCATGGCTGGACAAATCGGCGAACCTGTACGTCCATTTGAATTCCCCGCCGTGCCATTGCGTGCGCGCCACCGGCGGCGCGCGTGCGCCGGCCGGGAGCTTCGTGAGTCGGGTTGCGGGTCCCACGGACTCGATCGCCACGGGGATACCCGCGATCGCCTCACGGAAAGGACGAACGGGGAGATGCTGATGTAAACAGCATCTCCCCGTTCTGCCTAGTGACAGTGTCACTGGATCTCTGCTCCCTGTCATCGGAGCAGAGATCAGTGTACTGACACATACAGCCCCTCCCCCCTACAGTTAGAAAACACTCCCCTAGTACTGATTAACCCCTCTCCACCCCCTAGTGGATAACCCCTTCACTGCCAGTGTCATTTACACAGTAATCAGTGCATTTTTAGATTTAACAATTTTTATTTATCAAAACATTTTCAAAACAAAAACATACACTTAATCAACTTATATTTATATACATCCATGTAACAAGACGTTTTTTCCATTGTTTAACAAAGCATCATTCAAAATTATTTCTATATTTTAATTCTTCTTCCTTTTAAGTCAGGGATGTATATGCTATACTAAAAACCTGTTTATCTACCCATCTCCCCGCATTCATACCCATTCATACTAAAAGAAAAAAAAAAAAAAAAAAAAATTTTTTAATTTATTATGTTCTTTACTAATCTTATGCTGTCCTCAAGAGTAATGAAGAGGCTCTGAACTCTTCCCATTTGGTCCAAATACTTTGTTTTGGCATTTTTACCCTTTCTTCTATTATCATTCTTTCCTCTAGGGTACGCATCTCCGTCAACTCACATTCCCATTCTGCAATAGACGGTGCTATTGTGTTTTTCCATTTTCTCGCTATTACCGTTCGTGCTGCTGTCAGAAAATATTTCAGAATTCCCTTTTTAATCTTTTTTATTGAACCTGGAATCATAGATAAAATTGCTACTTGTATTTCTGGATATATTTTTATCCCGGTCATTGTTCTATAAATTTCAAATATTTTTTGCCAGAATGGTTGGATTTCAGAGCAATAGTACCAAATATGTGACATTGTACCTTGGGTTAAATGGCATCTCCAACACCTGTCTGTGTTATCTGGGTTTATTTTGTGTAGATCTACAGGGCATCTATACCATCTGGCTAAGATTTTATAGTTTCTTTCTTGATGTTTGGCCGATATTGAGAGTTTATGGGTCGCTATAAATGCTTTTCCCCATATTTCTCTAGGAAATTCTATTCCGATCTCTGCTTCCCATTTTTTTACATATGGTAGTGTTTGTCTGTTGTTCTCTGAGATTAGATATTTATAGATTTTAGATAGGACATGGGTGGGTCTTACTTCTTGCACAAAGATCTTTTCTAAGTTTGTCATAGGTCTATCTATTATAGATTCTTTTGTTAAGGAATCTATATACCGTCGGAGAAGGCCATGTTGCATCCATTTATTTTTGTGTTCTATCCCTATTTTTTCTAATGGGAGCAGTTTATTTTCTTCCATCGTTTCTATAATTCTAGTGTCCCCATTTCTTTTCCATTTCAGGAACGTTTTAGCTGTGAGTGCCAGTGGGAATTCTGGATTGCTAAATAACGGGGTCATTGGACCTCTATAAGTAGATCCGCTCCCTTTTTTTATCATTTTATCCCATGCTTTTAATGTTGCTACCACTAGGGAGGGCATTTCTCTTTCTGGTGGTCTTTGTGCTTTCTTAATCCAAGGAAGGGACTTTAGCTTAAGAGTTGTAATATCCTCTTCTAATTTTACCCATTGTTTATTATCTCTGTTGTGGAACCAGTCTACTATTCTGGTTATCATTATTGCACTGAGGTATGTACCCATATCCGGGAGAGCAAGGCCGCCGTCTTCTTTTGTTTTATTTAACACTGTTCTTTTAATTCTAGGTGTCCTGCCTCCCCAAATGAATTTTCCTATTAGTCTGTGTAATTTATCCATATTTTTTGTTGCAGGAAAAATGGGTATTGTCTGTAGGACATATAATATTTTGGGTAGTATGTCCATCTTTACTATATTTATTCTACCGAGCCAGGAGAACATTCCCTTTTCATAATTTTGTAGCGTTCTCGCAATTCTCTGTACCATTGGGACATAGTTATACTCCTGTAACTTATCCAAATCAGTTGGAATATAGGCACCCAGATATTTAATTGTATTCTCTTGCCATTTAAATGGGAAGTCTTTTTTAAGGAGTTCTACCATATCTCTTGATAGATTAATATTTAAGGCTTCGGATTTACTATAGTTTACTTTGAAATTGCTTAATGTACCAAACCGATTGAATTCTGCTATCAAATTTGGTATTGATATTAATGGATTTGTGATGTACATTAGGATATCGTCTGCATATACAGACATTTTATATTCTTTATCTCCTACTTTGATCCCCTGTATATCTAGATTTTTCCTAATCGCTATTAATAGATGTTCCATCACCAGTGTATACAGTATTGGGGATAGTGGGCAGCCCTGGCGGGTTCCGTTTGTTATGGGGATTATATCTGATAAATCCCCGTTCGCCCGTATCTTAGCTGTTGAATTCTTATATAGAGCCATTATTTTGTCCAGAAGTATAGGACCCAGTCCCCACTGTATTAAAGTTTCTCTAAGGAAACTCCATCCCACCCTGTCAAACGCTTTCTCAGCATCAATTGTCAATAGGCAGGATGGGATGGAGTTCCTTTTTGCATGTTCCATCAGTGTAATTGTTTTTAGAGTATTATCTCTAGCTTCTCTTCCTTCCACAAACCCCACTTGATCTAGATGTATAGATATTGGCATTAGGGGAGCGAGTCTATTGGCAATTATTTTGGCATATAATCTCATGTCAATGTTTGTCAGGGAGATTGGTCTATAGTTTCCACATAAGGTATGATCCTTATCTGGTTTAGGTATTAGTGTGATATAGGCCTGCATACTTTGTGGACCAAAAGGTAGTGGTGAAGATATTGCGTTAAATGTTTGTGTCATAATAGGGATTAGTTCTTCCTTAAATATTTTATAGAATCTTGGGGTGAAGCCGTCAGGGCCTGGGCTCTTCCCCAATACTAATGCCTCGATTACCCTTTGCGTTTCTATCTCTGTAAAGTCCTGATCTAGTTGTGTCTTATCTGTCGAGGTCAATACAGGAAGTGCCGTTTCTCTCACATACTGCTCTATGTTATGTTGAGTTGCTTCTGTGGCATTATCTGTGGCATGATTGTGGATATTATATAATTTTGTGTAAAAAATTTGAAACTCTTTCAATATCTCTTTTGGGTCGTATTTGATGTCACCCTTATCTGATTTTATCTTAACAATGGGTTGTACGTTTCCCCGATGGCGTAGAGCGTTTGCAAGGAGTTTACTTGGTTTGTTACCTTGGTGGTAATATAGGGCACGATTGCTGTCTCTTATTCGTAGGGTTTGCTCATTTATCAGTGCCTTTAATTCTGTCTTCTTTTCTGTTAATTCTATTAACCTTTCCCGCCCTGGATTTTGTTTATATTGAGCTTCAATTTTGGGTATCTCATTTAGCAGTTGGGTCTTTCTGTTCCCTTTTACCTTTTTCAATCTAGCCCCATGTTTTATGAGTAGACCTCGGATTACACATTTTAATGTTTCCCATTTGATCGGTAGAGAAGTGGTGTCCTCTCTATGATCAAATAAGAAATCTGATATTGCCCTCCTTATTTCTGTCACACAGGTCTCATCATGTAGTAGATTATCGTTGAGCTTCCAATTTCTCTTAATGTTGTTACCCTTAAGCAGGTCCAAAACCAAAAATATTGGTGCATGGTCTGACCATAATGAGCTGCCTATTTCGGAGGATAGGGTTTCAGCCATCCCTTTTTGGTTGATCAAAAAAAAATCTAATCTATGATATGTCTTATGTGCCGCTGAGTGGAATGTGAAATCTTTTTCTGTTGGGTGTAATACCCTCCAGATATCAATCAACTGATGTTTTGCCAGCATATCTAAAAAAAATCTTTTCTCTCTCCCTGTCTGCATTAATGAGGGTGCCGTTGTGTCCATTTCCCTATCTAGGACCATATTGAAGTCACCTCCAATTATTATTATCCCCTCGGCTTTTTCCATTAACTGTTTCAATATTTGTGTTCCTATTTTATATTGTTCCTGGTTAGGTAGATATACATTGATAAATGTATATTTTTTGCCATATATTATAAGTTTGAGTAATATTGCTCTTCCATCCTTATTGTACCATTCTTCTATCACCTGATAAGGTATTGTTTTATGTATTGCTATGGAGACTCCCTTTGATTTTGAGTATCGAAAAGAGTCATGATACCAGGTAGTGTAGAATCTATTTTGTAGCTTTGGGATGTGGTCTGTACGGAAATGCGTCTCCTGAAAAAAGATTATTCCCACTTTTTGTTTATGGAGAGAGTATAGGACCTGTGACCTTTTTGTTGCTGAGTTGAGGCCTCTAATATTGTATGAACATATTTTCATATCCTAGGACTGAATAGAACACCAGAGAAAAAAAAGAAAAAAAAAAAAAAAAAAAAAAAAAAAGAGAAAAAACAAATAAATAAACCCCCCCCCACACACTCACTCCTCACACTTAATCTATTGACTAAAAAAAAAAAATAGTCTTTCTTACTATCTAAGTAAGTTCCCTATTATGGGGGTTTTGAGTCTGGTGGCCAAGGGTCGCCTCGCGGCCGTTGGACTCCCACCGCATTTCATCATTCCTCTACTTTTACTCCAGTTTTGGGTCTCTTTCTTCTTAGATTCCTTTGATTCTCTTCTCCCTTCCCACCCCCCTCCTTCTTAGGGAGGGGTATAGGGGGGGCGGGTCACTATAGTCTCTTCTAAATAACCATTTCTTTAATCTCATGAACTTCTCTCCCCCTCCTCCCCTCCCCCCCCCCCACCCGGGCGGTACAGGAAGAGGGGGAGAAGAGAGAGAGAGAGAGAGAGAGAAAAAAAAAAAAAAAATACAGAAAAAAGAAAATCTCATTTATCTAAACTTATGAAAACTGTTATCTATTTTTGTGTATATTACATATCTTATGGTGCAAACAGTAAACATCTCTAAAAAAAAAAAAAAAAAAAAAAAAAAAAAAAAAAAAAAAAAAAAAAAAACATTTCTTATTTCTATATACATTACTATTTCATGTGCCTAATTTTAACATTTATAAAAACTTTTATCTGTCTATGAGTATCTGTGAATATATTCTTTTAGTGCAATCAATACTCAGAGGGAGAAAGAGAGAAAAAAAAAAAAAAAAAAAAAAAAAAAAGAAAAAAAAAAAAAAAAAAAAAATTCTTTTCTTTTCCTTTTTCCTTTATCTATATCCATTATTATTTCATGTGAGTTAACTAATACATATATACATATAAAAACTTTTATCTATCTGTGAGTATTATTACATTTCTCTTAGTGCAATCAATACCGAGAAAAAAAAAAAAAAAAAAAAAAAAAAAAAAAAAAAAAAAAAAAAGAAAGAGACCGTTTCTTATTTCTATATCCATATACTTTACCATTTCATGTGCATAACTTATAAAAACTTTTATCTATCTATGAATATCTGTGAATATATTTACGTTTCTTTTAGTGCAATCAGTACCCAGGAAAAAATTAAAAAAAAAAAAAAAAAAAAAAAAAAAAAAAAAAAAATATTTTTTTCTTATTTCTGTCTCCATATACAATACCATTCCGTGCCCCTAAATTTATAACACCTTTTATCTATCTATAAAAATCTGTGAATATATCTACATTTCTTTTAGTGCAATTAATACCCAGGGGGAAAAAAAAAAAAAAAAAAAAAAAAAAAAAAAAAAAAAATTTTTTATCTGCATCCATTATCATCTCACGTGAATTAACTAATACATATGTACATATAAAAACTTTTATCTATCTATGAGTATTATTACGTTTCTCTTAGTGCAATCAATACCAAAAAAAAAAAAAAAAAAAAAAAAAAAGAGATTTCTAGTTCAAGACCATAATTGATTTTCTTATCTTATCTTATGCCCCCCCCCTCCCTCACCCCCCCCCTCGGGCCCCATTATTTTTTTCCATATGTTTGCATATATTCTATAGGCCAGTCTGGCAATACAAGTTCCGTAATTCCTATAGTCGCTAAAACTTCCGGTAGATCTTCCATGTCTCTGAATAAGGTAGTCTGTCCTTCTTTTTGGATTTGCAACTGAAATGGATATTTCCATCTATATTGAATTTTCTTTTTTATTAGTTGCTCTACCAGGGGCCTCAGTGCTCTTCTGCGATCCAATGTGTATTTTGATATATCTTGAAAGAGCAGAAGAGGTTCTCCTTCAAATTGAATATTTTTGTTTTGGCGGGCTGCAAGCATGATTTTATCCTTAATATGAGCATAATGCATTTTGCAAATAATGTCTCGAGGTTTATTAGTGTCTGATTTTCTTATTCCTGCCGTCCGGTGTGCTCTTTCAATAATTAGATCTTTTATATCGATATCTTGAGTAATTTCCTGAAATATTTTTTGTAGTGTTATTATAAGATCTTTTGGGCCCACTGATTCTTTTAGACCTCTTATTCTTATGTTGGATCTTCTGCTTCTATTCTCTTGTTCATCAAGGTTGTTTATTATTTGTTTTAATTGAGCTTCTTGTTTCTGTGTTTTTTCCTTTATTTTTACCAGTTCCTGTTCTGTTTTTAACATTCTCTTATCGATATTATCTGTCTTTTCTTGCATATTTTTTGTAGATATTTTAAGTTCTTGGATCTCTTCTTTATATGATTTTTCTAATCTATGTACGTATTGGTCCATGTCTGCCCTGGTGGGCAGCGAGCGAATATAGGCTCTTATATCCCCTTTTTCTTTATCTTCCTCTTTGTGTTCACTTGAGGACCCTGTTGTGTCCATTAATGAGCTATTTCTAGGGTGTCTTAATTGCTCTTCCCCTGATGATCTAGATGTTTCTATTGGTTCCGTTATATTTAGTAGATCATGTGATGATTGTAAAAGTCTTTCCTGGGGAGGGTGTATCTGCAACTGTAATTGTTGAAAAAATTCTTTGATGTCAGTTGTTTGTATAGGTTGTGTCCCTGTAGTGTTTTTACTCGTGTCCTCTGTTTTGTCTTTTTTACTTTTTTGGGATTGCGGGGTTTTATTGCTCTTCTTAGGAGCCATACTTCTTTCCTTTCCTTACTCCCCCCTCTTTATTTCCTTTTGTTTTATCTCTTAGTCCCTGGGACAGGGAAGCGGGGGGATATTATATGTTTAAAGTTTTTATCCCGTTTTTTATTTTCCAGCGTAAGACATATATTTCCAGTAACTCAAAAGGAAAAGAAAAAACCGACGGAAGAAAAAAAAAAAAACAGCTTTTCAGGGGATAACGCAGAAAACACTGGGGGCAGGGCCCCTATGTCATGCCTGAAGTTCCAGTCCTTCACTCCCTTCACTCCCTTTCAGTTCAGCAATTTCAATAATGTTCGACAGATTAATATCTTAACGGTAGTTTTAGTTTCAGAGATAGGCGGCTAACCTTTATGGTTTGGAGATCCTGGGGTCCTGGGTTTGGCTTCTCCCTGCCGTTTCCGTGTCTGCTGTTTCTGCCGGGGAGGACGCTCACCAGCGAGAACCGCTGCCGTCCGCTCTCGCAGACTCACAGGGGCTCCCGCCTTCCCGCGTCCGCTGTCTCCCGGCTCACGGTTCTTCCACGGCTTAAACTTTCGTTCCGTCTCCTGTAGGTCTCCGCAGGTCTCCGCTCCTTATAATTCCAGGTATGCCTTTTTCGATCCGTGTTGCATTCGCTGCCGCCTTGTACTAGTCGGTATTCGGATCAGGGGGGCATGGAGTGAAATACTCAGCATGGGTTCGATATCATGTCGGAAGCTTATCCCAGCTGGATGTACGTCAGACGCTCTGTCTTAGCAGCATGGCAGTCCACGGTCTGCCTAGGCGGCCATCTTGGTCAGCAACTCCTCCCCCTCACTCGATCTCCACCTCAGCATTAGAGCTTTAGAAGGACCCGACTAACCATAATCAGTGCATTTTTAATCGCACTGATCGCTGTATAAATGACAATGGTCCCAAAAATGTGTCAAAAATGTCCGATGTGTCCGCCATAACATCGCAGTCACAATAAAAATCGCTGATCGCCCCCATTACTAGTAAAAAAAAAATATTAATAAAAATGCCATAAAACTATCCCCTATTTAGTAAACACTATAACTTTTGCGCAAACCAATCAATAAACACTTATTGCGATTTTTTTTTACCAGAAATATGTAGAAGAATACGTATCGGACTAAACTGAGGAAAACATATTTTTTTTATATATTTTTGGGGGATATTTATAATAGCAAAATGTAAAAAAAATGCATTTTTTTTCAAAATTGTCGCTCTTATTTTGTTTATAGCGCAAAAAATAAAAATTGCAGAGGTGATTAAATACCACAGAAAGAAAGCTCTATTTGTGGGAAAAAAAGAACGTCAATTTTGTTTGAGAGCCACGTCGCACGACCGCGCAATTGTCAGTTAAAGCGACGCAGTGCCGAATCGCAAAAAGTGCTCTGGTCAGGAAGGGGGTAAATCCTTCCGGGGCTGAAGTGGTTAAATGGGGGATATTTATTATAGCAAAAAGTAAAAAAATGTGTTTGTTTTTTTTTTTCAAAATTGACGCTCTTTTTTTGTTTATAGCGTAAACAATAAAAAATAAAAAGTGCAGAAGTGATCAAAAACCATCAAAAGAAAGCTCTGTTTGTGGGGAAAAAAAGGACCCAAATTTTGTTTGGGTACAGCATTGCATGACTGCGCAATTGTCAGTTAAAGCGATACAGCGCCAAGTTGTAAAAAGTGCTCTGATCAGGAAGGGGGTAAAATCTTCCAGGGCTGAAAGCGGAGTTCCACCCAAAAATGGAACTTCTAGTTTTCGAAATCCCCCCCTCCAGTGTCACATTTGGCACCTTTCAAGGGAAAGGGGGGAGCAGATACCTGTATAATCCAGGTATTTGCTCCCACTTCCGGGCATAGATAGCCACAGTATCCGCGGATATCTACTCCATGTCCGGTGCCTCCTCCATCCACCCTGCTATCTTCTGGGAGACACACACTTCCCAGAAGACAGCAGGGACCAGTGGGATAGTGCTGCATGACTTGCGCATGCGCAGTAGGGAACCAGGCTTTGAAGCTTCAAGGCTTCACTTCCTGATTCCCATAAGGAAGATGGCGGCACCTCCACCCGAGACCTGAGGGACAGATCGGCTTCGGGTGCAGACACTTTGTGGGCACCCTGGACAGCTAAGTGTCCATATTTTAAAAGTCAGCAGCTGCAGTATTTGTAGCTGCTGACTTAAAAAAAAAATGGCGGATATCAGCTTGAGTTGGTTAAAACAAATCTGTCAGATCCTTGAATAACAGCTTATTTTCAAAGAAAATGTACTTATGTAGGCTGCTATTACCTAGTTGTTATACAAATCCAGAGACTTTAAAATTGTATAAGTCACTGCGCTATGCCAAATGTGGAGTTCATGAGTTATGACTTTACTTTCTGTGTCAAACGTCACTGGCTCTGAAAAAATTTAAAGCCGACCTTACAGTAAAATGCAAGGTCTGCCTATACTGTCTGGTCCCCTCTCACTGTAAAAATCACCTGCTGCCACCATGCCTGGCAATGCAAAAGAAAGCGGTAAGTTATGCTGCCATCTTCAGGTGATTGGACACTTGCAAAAAAGGCAGGAAATCCCCTCCTAGGCATGACCTCTCTCTGTTAAGCAGGGCTTCAGATTTTTGCTAATGTTGGAATTGAATTGACTGCTCTTTCGTGTAAGGAACCTTCCTTGTGCTCCACTGTGAAAATGTGGTTTCAAGGCCTGAGCCATCCTTTTTGACTAAGGTGGTTTCTTTGTTCCATCTGAGCGAGGACACTGTTTTACTGTTCTTTTGTCCTTTGCCACAAATGAAGGTATTGTTTGTGCTATCGGGTGTACCTTGAAGTCGACAGCTGCTATTCGTCAGTTGGATTCCCTCTTTGTGCTTCCTGAGGGTCCAAGGAAGCTTATGGTTAAAAAGTTCCACTTTTTTCAGTGATTGCTCATTCTACAAGCAGTGTTGGTGCCTACGGGGCTATTCATCATCAAACATTTGTAAAGCTGTTACCTGGTCTTTGGTTCATACTTTTATAAAGTTTTACCACGTGAATGGCAGAGCCACTGAGGACGTTACTTTTGGTCGGTGTATCTGGCAGGCTGCTGCGTAAAGCTCTAGTCTATTCTTATTTATCTGTTTGGGGCATGTTGGCTTGTTGTTGTATTGCCCTCCCCTCATAGTCAGTGCTCTGGGACATCCCTATTGTAATGACAAAATTAGATTTTTGGTAAAACTCTTTTCTTGGAGCACAACACAGATTTTTATTTTGGGATAGGGTCTAGGTTTTAGACGTATTTAATATTAGTGTTGTTTACTTCAATTGTCAAAAATTGAAAACTCAAACCAACGCGCCCTTCTTGAGTTCTCACCACTGCGCTCGATGCCAGATGAAGGGGTGTGACCCCCTGTGAAGGGTGTAAACTGACACTGTGTGTGAAACACCTGTGTAAAATAAACTAATAAAGTAAATCCAAAGCTGCCACTTATTAAATGATCAGTGCAAAAAACTTCCTATTGATTCCAAGAGCCCAAGGCGACCCCTGTGAAGCAATATAAGCGGCGCTAAATGACAGTGATAAACATCCAAAACAGGATTCTAGTGCATCTATCTATCCAGAAGAAAATAAATGAATATAAAATAAATGAAAATATATAAAATTACATGTGGTAATCTATATAAACACTGTTCAGTGTACAGTAAACCAGTGAATCTATTAAAAATCCTAACAGTGTATGTTAAAGTGTATCATACACCCAGTAATATCAATTTGCAAATAAATCAAAAGGTGAAATCAGGAAGTATAGTCCATATAAAGTCCATAGACAGGACACCGTGCAGGAAAGGTGATATACTTGAAAAACGTCCACCAATTCACTTAGTGTCAGTGCCTCCACTCCCCTTGAATTCAACACTCACCGACTCAAAATGCCTCACACTCTCGTGTTTTGGCAAAAAGGCATGGGTATGTAGCAGGTCAGCTGAGGGTATGAGCTTCCGAACTCCTTATAATTCCAGTGTCACCTTTTGCCACAGCTGGGTAGCGAGGAAACCGCATCAGAGTCTCCTGGTCATTTTCCTGCAGGGGTCGTTGTTGCTCAGAAATTTCTGATTCAGCCAAACTAGTCGAAGTGTCTTCTCTGCTGAGCTCAGAAGAGGAGGATGAGGAGGAAGGAGTTTCTCCCTGTTCCCATGCTAACATGTTAGATGTTAGCATGGGAACAGGGAGAAACTCCTTCCTCCTCATCCTCCTCTTCTGAGCTCAGCAGAGAAGACACTTCGACTAGTTTGGCTGAATCAGAAATTTCTGAGCAACAACGACCCCTGCAGGAAAATGACCAGGAGACTCTGATGCGGTTTCCTCGCTACCCAGCTGTGGCAAAAGGTGACACTGGAATTATAAGGAGTTCGGAAGCTCATACCCTCAGCTGACCTGCTACATACCCATGCCTTTTTGCCAAAACACGAGAGTGTGAGGCATTTTGAGTCGGTGAGTGTTGAATTCAAGGGGAGTGGAGGCACTGACACTAAGTGAATTGGTGGACGTTTTTCAAGTATATCACCTTTCCTGCACGGTGTCCTGTCTATGGACTTTATATGGACTATACTTCCTGATTTCACCTTTTGATTTATTTGCAAATTGATATTACTGGGTGTATGATACACTTTAACATACACTGTTAGGATTTTTAATAGATTCACTGGTTTACTGTACACTGAACAGTGTTTATATAGATTACCACATGTAATTTTATATATTTTCATTTATTTTATATTCATTTATTTTCTTCTGGATAGATAGATGCACTAGAATCCTGTTTTGGATGTTTATCACTGTCATTTAGCGCCGCTTATATTGCTTCACAGGGGTCGCCTTGGGCTCTTGGAATCAATAGGAAGTTTTTTGTTTACTTCAATGTTGTTGCATATGGGTCATTAGAACAGACTGGGCACAGGGCTGCAAAGATGATGTTTTGCTTTAAACATATTATCAGTTTGTTCTCTTAGCATTGTGTGTGCTTGGGACAGGGCAGCTCTTTGAGAGCAATGTGTACTCTTTCCCTAAGACCCAGCTGTCTTCTATGTTGTCAATGGCTCATGATGCTGTCACTCACAGTAATTCCTTTGTGCCACTAGATACTGCCATTTTTGTCAGTTGATTGATGGCTTTCAACTCACTTCCACTGAGACTAAGCTGTCATGGACCTGTCCCCTGGGTCACTAATATCATGCAAACTGGGCTTAGAGAACTACGGTATTGGATAACAGTCACGCGTCATTTCATGTGTGCCATTTATTGTAAGGAGTAAGGACCTTTATCCACCAGAGAAAAAAAAAGATGAAAAAAAGGTATGTCTTTATATAAAAATGCTAGGGGGGGGGGGCAGACTGAAGAAGTGTGTGTGGGGAGGGGTGGGGGGTGGGTTCTGGAAATTAACTTTGATAAGCACATGAACAGTCCACATAGTGGTAATTAGCACATTTATTGTACATGCCAAAAATGTTCTATCCCAGCAACAATTTCTGAGCATGTACTATAGCTTTAGAATTCAAAGATAATTTTATTTAGTACTGAAAGATTACTTTCAGGCTTTTGCACATCTCTTCATACAATGGCAGCTGACCATCAAACTTAGAAATGAAGGCTGATTTAGTAAAGAAATTGAGAATATTTACACAATAAACTGTGTAAATATTATCTAAGCAGAAGAAATAAGTAAAAAGGAATTTGCTTTTCACATGATTGGCTAATTAAAGTGAATATTCAAACAGTTTATTGTGTGAACATTTTCAAGTTCTTAAAGTGGTTGTAAAGGCTCAATGTTTTTACCTTCATACATCTATGCATGAAGGTAAAAAACCTTCTGTGCAGCAGCCCCCTCAGCCCCCCCTAATATTTACCTGAGCCCCGTCGCGATCCAGAGATGTGCACGAGAGCCTCAGCTCTCCGGGAAATCTCCCTCCTCATTGGCTGAGACAGAAGCAGCTTTGTGTAAATGGACACACAAAGCAGTGGCAAGCTGCTTGCTCTGGGGGCAATCAGCAGAAGGGAGGGGCGCCAGCGGGGGACCCAAGAAGAAGAGGATCGGGGCTGCTCTGTGCAATACTGCTACACAGAGCAGGTAAGTGTATCATGTTTGTTATTTTAAAAAAAATGCATTTAATATAACTTTAAGCCTTATAATGTGACTGAGCAAAATTCTTCAATAGGATGGGATGATAGCATAAATGGTTTAAAGTATTTTAATATCAAGTAATTTTGAGGCTTAATAATATGTCTGCTCTCAAAAGCTGACTATGGAACATCTCCAAAATATAAAAAAATGATTGCCATAAATCTGTTATTTCATATGGGTACGTGGCTGTTATTTTGAGACAGAACATAATGAAATGTAGTTATTTTGTTAAAATGTATGGTTAGAATAGGTCTTTTTTATATTAAAACAGCCTTCTTTGTAACTATTATGTACTTTCTAGGATACTGTTGTTTTTGTACATTGGTCCAATTCGAAATCAGGTTAGCTTGAAACAGCCTGTAATGTCTAGGCCTGCTGTTTAAAATTGTTTATGTACTTTGGAAAGTTAAAAAGCCTGTTTTTCTTGCTCACAGCATAATTCATGCTGGGGCTGATATATAAAAACTGAAAAAAATATTTCTTCTGCCCTTAGTAATCAATTAGGGCCTGTGAGTTATTTTAGAAAAGTAATACAAGTATGCCCAGGCAATCAAAAAGTTAAATAGCATTATTACACAGATGATCAAGTACACAAAACTAAATTACCCTACTGTGACCAGTAAGGAAGTGGTTTGTTGCACACAGTGGAGAAGTGCATTGAAATCAGGAGAGAAATGTGTGCAGTGCAGTGGCGGTCAGTAATTGCTAAGTGGTTGAAAGTCTGCATAGCCCTGGGCATTGCACTGCTAACAATTCTCTGTCAACAGAGCCATTCACCCTCATATTGCCAAGGACCCCATTTTAGCAGGCATTACGTGCAAGAGCAGATAAGTCAATGTACAAAGAAATACTATTTGCAAAATGCAATAACTATTAGTAACAATCTAGATGTCATATTAGCGTAGTTTAGTCAGTTAAAAATAATTGTGGGTCTATTGCTGTGAATTAAGGCAAACTTTAAGCCATCAGCCTATTTACCACTTTTCTAAATTAACTGGATACCCATCTCTATCTTCCAGTGTACAAAAGAAAAAAGTCAGCTCTGTTGCTTGTTTTGTTTTAAGTGGATTTCAAAGAACACATGACATTGCAAAGGACAATTAAACATCATTTGGCATCATTTCAATGGAGTGTAACATCTACCTGGGGATATGATGATGTATATTCCAAATGTTTTGCATTCAGGACATCTGAAAAGAATTCCCAATAAGCTTAACGTTTTTCGGACATTAAACAAACATCAGGGAGTACATCTTAGTTATTGTCTAAAGGTTTGACGATTGCCTGGATATGTGCCAATCATTAAAACTTAGCATTTGCCAGTAGAACTCTGATGATAGAGGAAAAAAAATACTGTACAATACTGGCAAACCTTTTGGTTCCCATGACAACCATTTTCTGAAATGTTAATATTAGAACATATCAAAATGGAATAAGACACTTTAGTGAAATTATTGCAGTGTGCAATGCTTTTATATGGTACTTTGTTGGTGCTAAAATTTATATTAGTAATATTGCATGATACAGGGACACTTTGACATGTAAAAAGATATTTGCAAAGGAGCCCTTGTTTTGAAACCAAGAACAGAATAGGCTGACCCCTTTGTTGATTGGTAAGGTTGGCACTGGGAACAATTTTGTGCTATGTTTTCCTATGCACTAAATAGTTACATAGGTAGTCTGGATGAAAAAAGATACAAGTTCATCCAGTTCAACCAATAGAAGGGGAAAAAAATTAAATCCTATACCCACAGTTGAACCAGAGGAAGGCAAAAAAAAAAACAATATAGCACGAACCAATTTGCTCCAGCAGGGGAAAAAACCTTCCTGATCCCCCAAGAGGCAATTGGATATTTCCTCGATAAACGTTACTTTTAAATATTAGTATCCAGTTATATTATGTGTATCTAGGAAAGGATATAGGCCTTTTTTAAAACAATCTACTGGGCTAGCCCGAAACCAGCTCTTGAGTAAGTTGATTCTACATTTTCACAGCCCTTACTGTGAAGAAGCCTTTCCATATTTGGAGATTTACATCTATTTTCCTCCAGATGTAAAGAGTGCCCCCTTGTCCTCTTTGGTTATCCTAAAGTGAATAACTCAACACCAAGTTCACTATGTTGACCTCCTATGTATTTATAAATGTTGATCACATCCCCCTTAATCTCTTTTCAAGAGAGAATAATTTTAGTTCAGCTAATATTTTCTCATAGCTGAGCTCCTCCATGCCTTTTATCAGTTTGGTTGCCCTTCTCTGAACTTTCTCCAGTTCCCCAATATCCTTTTTTGTGAACTGGTGCCCAAAACTGAACTGTATATTCCAGATGAGGTCTTACTAATGATTTCTACAGGGGCAACATGATGTCTCTCTCTGCAGTCTATACCTCGCTTAATATAAGAAAGGATTTTGCTCACTTTAGAAACCGCTAGGTGGCATTGCATACTGTTATTAAACCTGTGATCTACCAGAACACCCAGTTAAACAGTGCATTGAGGTTGGCTTGTAAGTTGGAGACATCTTGTAAGGATGTTATTCCACTGCTAAACTTGGTGTCATCTGCAAACACTGAAATTATACTTTTAATCCCAGGTCTCTATATCATTTATACATATATTAAAAGGTAAGGGTTCCAACATTGAACCTTGGGGTACACCACTGATGACCTTAGACCATTCAGAGTATGAATCATTAGCCAATACTCTCTGAATATGGCCTTTTTAGCCAGAATTTCTATTCATTTACAAAATGATTTTTCCAAGCCTGTAGACTTTACCTTATGCATTAGCCGTGGGTGGGGAACTGTGTCAAACGCTTTTGCAAAATCAAAGTATACTTAGCAAGAACTCACCTACAGTATCTCACAAAAGTAAGCACACCCTCACATTTTTGTAAATAATTTATTATATCGTTTCATGTGACAACACTGAAGAAATGACACTTTGCTACAATGTAAAGTAGTGAGTGTACAGCTTGTAAAAGTGTAAATTTGCTGTCCCCTCAAAATAACTCAACACACAGTCATTAATGTCTAAACCGCTGGCAACAAAAGTGAGTACACCCCTAAGTGAAAATGTCCAAATTGGGCCCAATTAGCCATTTTCCCTCCCCAGTGTCATGTTACTCGTTAGTGTTACAAGGTCTCAGGTGTAGATGGGGAGCAGGTGTGTTAAATTTGGTCGTATCGCTCTCACTCTCTCATACTGATCACTTTAAGTTCAACATGGCACCTCATGGCAAAGAACTCTCTGAGGATCTGAACAAAAGAATTGTTGCTCTACATAAAGAATTACAAACAAGGCCTGGGGAATGCCCAGGACAACATCCAAGCCTACTTACCACCAGCTCGCAGACAACCAAATTAACCTGTTTAACAGTATGTGTTAAAAACAGGGGTTTAGTCTGCACGCATTTGCAAACGCATGCGTAAGCCACAGCCTCGTCACGGCACCTTGATATCTGTGGTCCTAACACTAAAATATGAGTGTCCCCACAGTGGAGGCACATGCATTCTGATGGATAAATGAGAGCAGGTGGACTGAAGGACAGCCCATCCCTTCTTAAAGGTACAGGAGCACACCAGATACCCAGCAAATAGCACTATGGCTGCAAAGGTGCTGGTGCGTTGCTGGACCAATACACACACCAAGGTCATCTCAAAAAAGAATGCTTAGGATATAAGAAGACCCTGAAACTGAGCTGCAGCATGGTGGCCAAGACCATACAGAGGTTTAACAGGACAGGTACCACGCAGAACAGGCCTCGCCATGGTCGACCAAAGAAGTTGAGTGCACATGCTCAGCGTCATATCCAGAGGTTGTCTTTGGGAAATAGATGTATGAGTGCTGCCAGCACTGCTGCAGAGGTTGAAGGGGTGGGGGGTCAGCCTGTCAGTGCTCAGACCATACGCACTGCATCAAATTGGTCTGCATGGCTGTCATCCCTGAAGGAAGCCTCTTCTAAAGATGATGCACAAGAAAGCCAGTAAACTGTTTGCTGGAGGCAAGCAGACTAAGGACATGGATTACTGGAACTATGTCCTGTGGTCTGATGAGACCAAGATAACCGTATTTGGTTCAGATGGTGTCAAGCGTGTGTGGCGGCAACCAGGTGAGGAGTACAAAGACAAAGGTGTCTTACCTACAGTCAAGCATGGTGGTGGGAGTGTCATGTTCTAGGGCTGCATGAGTGCTGCCGGCACTGGGGAGCTACAGTTCATTGAGGGAACCATGAATACCCACATGTACTGTGACATACTGAAGGGGAGCATGATCCCCTCCCTTTAGAGACTGGGCCGCAAGGCAGCATAATGACCCCAAACACACCTCCAAGACAACCACTGCCTTGCTAAAGAAGCTGAGGGTAAAGACTATGGACTGGCCAAGCATGTCTCCAGACCTAAACCCTATTGAGCATCTGCGGGGCATCCCCAAATGGAAGGTGGAGGAGTGCAAGGTCTCTAACATCCACCAGCTCCATGATGTCACCATGGAGAAGAGGAAGAGGACTCCAGTGGCAACCTGTAAAGCTCTGGTGAATCCATGCCCAAGAGGGTTAATGCAGTGCTGCAAAATAATGGTGTCCACACAAAATATTGACACTTTGGGCCCAATTTGGACATTTTCACTTAGGGATGTACTCACTTTTGTTGCCAGTGGTTTAGACATTAATAGCTGTGTGTTGAGTTATTTTGAGGGGACAGCAAATTTACACTGTTATACAAGCTGTACACTCACTAATTTACATTGTAGCAAAGTGTAATTTCTTCAGTGTTGTCACATGAAAAGATATAATAAAATATTTACAAAAATTTGAGGGGTGTGCTCACTTTTGTGAGATACTGTATGTGGTCTTTTATTAAACTCTCATGTATCTTCCCGACTATAGAAGTTAAACTAACAGGTCTGTAGTTACTTGGTAAAGACTTTGATCCCTTTTTAAATATAGGCAGCACATTGGCCTTACACCAATCCAGTGGTACTATGCCAGTCATTAAAGAGTCCCTAAAAACTTTATTCTGTCTAAATCTTTCTGGATCATATCAATTTTGGGCCATAATGATTCTTCTGGGGCTAAATCAATATAATTCTCATTATGGACTTGAGCTTCCCCATGCTCCTTTGTATACACAAAGCTGATATATTTAACCTAAAGAATGAACAGTTGACAGACAGAAAACTTTACTATAACAACTGCATTTTGATTTCCCAGGTCTACACTGTGAAGAAGTCAGAAAAGATGACTAAAGTTATTTAAACATTCAGAATTACATACAGTCAGGTCCATAAATATTGGGACATTGACACAATTATAATCTTTTTGGCTCTATACACCACGACAATGAATTTGAAATGAAACAAAGAAGATGTGCTTTAACTGCAGACTTTCAGCTTTATTTTGAGGGTATTTACATCCAAATCAGGTGAACGGTGTAGGAATTACACATTTTTGTATATGTACCTCCCACTTTTTAAGGGACCAAAAGTAATGGGACAGATTAACAATCATCCATCAAACTTTCACTTTTCATACTTGGTTGCAAATCCTTTGCAGTCAATTACAGCCTGAAGTCTGGAATGCATAGACATCACCAGATGCTGGGTTTCATCCCTGGTGATGCTCTGCCAGGCCTCTACTGCAACTGTCTTCAGTTCCTGCTTATTCTTGAGGCATTATCCCTTCAGTTTTGTCTTCAGCAAGTGAAATGCATGCTCAATCGGATTCAGGTCAGGTGATTGACTTGGCCATTGCATAACATTCCACTTCTTTCCCTTAAAAAAACTCTTTGGTTGCTTTCACAGTATGCGTCGGGTCATTGTCCATCTGCACTGTGAAGCGCCGTCCAATGAGTTCTGAAGCATTTTGCTGAATATGAGCAGATAATATTGCCCGAAACACTTCAGAATTCACCCTGCTTCTTTTGTCAGCAGTCACATCATCAATAAATACAAGAGAACCAGTTCCATTGGCAGCCATACATGCCCACGCCATGACACTACCACCACCATGCTTCACTGATGAGGTGGTATGCTTTGGATCATGAGCAGTTCCTTTCCTTCTCCATACTCTTCTCTTCCCATCACTCTGGTACAAGTTGATCTCATCTGTCCATAGGATGTGAAGGCTTTTTTAGATGTTGTTTGGCAAACTCTAATCTGGTCTTCCTGTTTTTGAGGCTCACCAATGGCTTACATCTTGTGGTAAACCCTCTGTATTCACTCTGATGAAGTCTTCTCTGTATTGTTGAGTTTGACACACATACACCTACCTCCTGGAGAGTGTTCTTGATCTGGCCAACTGTTGTGTAGGGTGTTTTCTTCACCAGGGAAAGAATTCTTTGGTCATCCACCACAGTTGTTTTCCGTGGTCTTCCGGGTCTTTTGGTGTTGCTGAGCTCACCGATGCGTTTCTTTCTTTCTTTTTTTCTTCTCTTGGTCCCATTAAAAGTGGGAGGCACATATACAAACTGTTGTTATTCCTACACCGTTCACCTGATTTGGATGTAAATACCCTAAAATTAAAGATGAAAGTCTGCAGTTAAAGCACATGTTGTTTGTTTCATTTCAAATCCATTGTGATGGTGTATAGAGTCAAAAAGATTAGAATTGTGTTGATGTCCCAATGTTTATGGACCTGACTGTAGCTATTTATTTAGAAAAAATATCAACCTATCAACTTCAGCCTCATGGCATAACTTTACTCTTACCAACAATGAATTTCATCTGTAATTTAACTGCCCATAAGGCCCTTTTGTTAAGATTCTTCCGTAATCATTCTTCTTTATTTAAATACCCCTATCATATTTTGTTTCATCCAAGAAAATTGCTATCTTACTTTATATTCCTTTCCAGAACATTGATTAAAAGAGGAAATAGAACAACCACCAAAGCCAAACCTTGGGGAACGCCCTTCAGACCCCATTCACATCTGAGCTAATTTTCTGAAGCTCAACATCAAGATTCCCATTGTATTCAAGCGCTCCTGTACACATGAGTATTGTGTCACTTAAAGTTTGAAAAAATACATGAACTTTGGAGCAGATATGTGTATTTTTGGCCCCAATAGACTGTAATGTCTCTGAAAAATGCCTCAAAATGCATTTAATGTGCATTTTTATTAATGGCTAAAACAAGAATTTGTAAAAAAAACCTCTTAAAACCCCTGAAAAATGCAGGCACAAATATACAGAAAGGAGAGCTAAAAAAAACTTCTTAAAACACCCATGCTAAAGTGTAAATAAAGGCTCAGACTTCAGTCCTGTTGACAACTAATATTTGCCCTCTAGCCGGCAAATTACTAATGTATACAGGCTCACTAGTCCTTACATATTCAACTTGTGTAGCATGCTTCTCTATAAAAGTGTCAAATTAGTTTTAAAAAGCTAGATATATTACATCCACAGCATTTCCAACAGTGATATTTGAACTTTAGTAATGATAAAAGTTAGTCATGTTAAACATGACCTACCTTTTATAAAACCATATTGATTTTTCATTATTAGATCATTCTTTTTTATATATTTTTGTTTACAATCCCTCAGAATTCCCTCAAATAACAAAAGAAGTAAGCTTTGTGGTCTATTGTTTTCTAGATTTAACATTTCTTGTATTATTAACCACTTCGGCCCGAGCCTCTTTTTGAGACTTGTTTACAAGTTAAAAGCATTTTTTTTTTGCTAGAACCCCCAAACAATATATATCTATTTTTTCAGACACCCTAGAGAATAAAATGGTGGTCATTGCAATACTTTATGTCACACCGTATTTGCGCAGCGGTCTTACAAGCAAAATTTTTTGGGGAAAAAAATAAAATTTTTTGAAAAAAAAAAATAAGACTACAGTAAAGTTAGCCCAGTTTTTTCTATATTGTGAAAGATAATATTACGCAGAGTAAATTGATACCCAAACATGTCACACTTCAAAATTGTGCCTGCTCGTGGATTGGCGATAAACTTTGGCACTTAAAAATCTCCATTACACTTTGATAACTACCATATGGACTGCAGTCTAATGCACAGCAATGATCATTTTTCCTTTTCTGTATGTGTTAAAATGCCTTTAAATAAAGAATTTATGTTAAAAAAATGTATAAATATGCTTCAAAATGGTTCACAATGTTTATTTAAAATTCTATGTACTCATTGTTTTGTAAACACCTAAAATCGTTACAAGATCCCCATCTAAATTTATTTTTATTACGCCTGTTTCTACAATGCATTCTGCTCTCTCAATATCTCCCTTTGCAACCATCCATTCAGATGTACTGAGAGGAGAGGCTACAAGTGTAAGGGATGACTAGTGATGAGCCTGAGTGAAAGAGTGCAACCCTGGAAACCCTTAATGTGAGAATACTTCTGTTAGCCACTAAATTGTACAGACTTTAGCTGTGCTGATGAGTTGTTTGATTACTGTTCCAGAAGCAGGTCTTATAGAACGTAATCAGTTCCCTCCCTGGAACACGCACATCTAAAGGGTGCTAATGTATCACCCCTTGTTGGCTGAAGAGTCAGAAAGAAATAACAGCAGCAACAGCTAGAGGGATGGACTGGGGATATGCACCCATGTTATAGTAATAAAAAAATGCTTCAATAATACTAATAAAGCATTTTGAGTCAGGGATTAATGCTCTTTTTTAATACTAAATATAATGAATTTGACTTTAGTACTCCTTTAACCACTTGCCGACTAGCCGCCGTCATTACACTGCGGCAGGTTGGCACGGCTGCGCGAATCACCGTAGGTGTATGTTGGCTGTTATAAGAGCGATAGAGGGTGTGCACAAACGCCTGCGGCACAACGCTGGAGCCGATGCATGTGGCTGGCAGCTGCGGTGTCCGCCAGCCACCCTTAATCACTCCTCAGAGAGCCAGAACGGTTATCCGTCAATGAAAACAGACTGATCCCCGTTCTGACAGGGGAGTAGAGAAAGATCTGCTGTTCCTAGTGATCAGGAACAGCGATCTCCTCATGTAGTCAGTACACTGCCCCCACAGTTAGAAACACCTCCCTAGTCAACACGTAATCCCTTGATCGCCACCTAGTGTTAACGCCTTCCCTGCCAGTGACATTTATACAGTAATCAGTGGCTATTTTTAGCTCTGATTGCTTTATAAATGTCAGTGGTCCCAAAAAAGTGTCAAAAGTGTCCGATCTGCCTGCCGCAATGCTACAGTCCCACTAATAATCGCAGATCACTGCCATTACTAGTAAAAAACAAATAAATAATAAAAAATGCCATAAATCTATCCCCTATTTTGTAGACGCTATAACTTTTGTGCAAACCAATCAATATACGCTTATTGCAATTTGTTTGCCAAAAATATGAGGAAGAATACATATTGGTCTAAACTTATGAAGACATTTTTTATTTTATTTTTTGGGGATATTAATTATAGCAAAAAATATTTTTTTTTTTCAAAATTGTCAGTCCCTTTTTGTTGTTTATAGCGCAAAAAATAAAAACTACAGAGGTGATTAAATACCACCAAAAGAAAGCTCCATTTGTGGGGAAAAAAAGGAAATACACTTTGTTTGGGTATGTCGCACGACCGCGCAATTGTCAGTTTAAGCGACGCAGTGCTGTACCACAAAAAAATGGCCTGGTCATTAAGGGGTCAAATCCTTCCGGTCCTTAAGTGGTTAAGTAAAGTTACCACATGAGCTGCATGTCATCCTTACAGACCTGACCCAGGAAAATACAAGCTACACAAATTATTATTAGTTGTTGACATAACTGTGCTTTATTTCTTTACTCTTTACTCTTGAGAATGAATGACACATAGACTGGATGCACTATTGATCCTTATGTTTTTGAAGCATAATCACACCCTTTCCTGTATTAGGTAAGTATTGAGTGGAGGATATTGACTGCATTTTCCCACAATGTTATCTGTCTTAAGTAAACTTTTTGTGAACACCAGTGATGAGCAAACCTGCCCTGGTTTTACTTGCAGGGGGGTTCTATGGGGGCAAGTCCAGCCACGGTGTGTGTGAATTTAGAAGGGTGTAGTTGTTACGCTGCCTTTTATTTTGTCATTTTATATCTTTTCTGTTTTGTTAGTGTAATCCTGCACCTAAACTTTTCATGGGGGGTGGGGTGGTGAGAGTTGTTATACCCTAAAATGTTTGACATGGTTAGTGCTCATCTTATTTTTGTCCTTGCTGTACACTATGAAATTGAAGGTGTGTCCAATTTAAGCGTTTCTCTTTTAGATTGTAAGCTCTTTGGAGCAGGGCTCTTCTAACCATATTGTAAAGTGCTGTGAAAAATGTTGCAACATTAAATGCCAGTCAATTTTTTGGGCAAAGTAACTATGTACAAAGTAGTGTTCCTATTGTCCAAATAAAATGTAGAAATCGGTTTTGAATATTTTTTTAGTTTTTTTGTTGAGGATTAATAAAATATTTTCTAAGCGGAATGTATTGTTAACACACCTTCCAATCTTTATTAAATATACTTTGCTACAAAATAATTTTATTCTGCACACATGAAAGTCATTAAATAGAGAAAAAAGTGTAAATCCAAAACTAAAAGAGCAAGCCTTTAACAGCTCCAATCCTAATTTTCCTCCCCATTCCTCGCAATGCTGACTTTTGCTATGTTTCTTTAGAATGCTTCATCTCTTTAAGGTATGTAGATATTAGACATAGACGTCAATAAGACACAGGAAGGCATTCATCAGCTGACCTCGTTAGCACACACCTGTGGCTGCGTTCCTTCCTTCCAGCAGATCGCAACCACCCCCAGCTAGGTGCACGGTTTTCTAATTAAATTAATCAGTGATCACTGGTCTCACAGGCATTTTTTTTTTGCATTCTCAAATGCATGCAATGGTATGTTATTTCACAAAAATATCATTGTGTGGCAATAAAATAATCAAAACACTAGTGAACACACAGGGTGTTAGCATGGTTGGGATTTGAACTCAGGACCTAAGTGCTTTTTGTTCATCAGTCATGCATAATAGTTTAGTATGATTAAAAAATGAACATAGATAATTAGAACTCTAAAATCTCCTAAAAACGAAATGTAACTTTTTTTTTTTTTACATATAACAGATATGTAACTGTAAATGATAAATACATGTACAGAATAGCAGACATTACTCTGTAATAATCATTCAGAACAGCATTTGTTAGCAAAAGAAGAAAACAAACTATGCGCAATTATTGTAATACACATAAATAGCCACACACAAGGTAGAGCACATCCCATACAAGAACGGTTTATTGGCATACATGTACACACATGATCATAACTAAATACTGCAGTGCAGTTCCATATAGGAAACTTGTTGGCAATTGCCAGTTATGGAACCCCGACTATGCCGAATTGGAATTTACCAATGCTCACTCACTTTTCCATCCGCATGTTCACCTAGTTGAGGTCTTAATTGGCTTAATTGGGAGTACCTAGATGTAGAGTGGCTATTTTTTCTCCTTATTCTTAGTGAATTAGGCCCTATGTAACTATATTAGCAAAACTACAGTTTATTAAATAACCATTTTGAACAGTGCAAGTTCTATAATTCTGTTAGCATTTACTGTAAACAGAGATCTCACGATTCCATTATGATGCTGTCACTAACATCTAAGTTCTATAACGGTGTAGAATATTACAGTATAGTATATGACACAATCACTTTGTGGCCACTGGTAAT
Source organism: Lithobates clamitans (assembly GCA_037952925.1). Taxonomy (NCBI): domain Eukaryota; kingdom Metazoa; phylum Chordata; class Amphibia; order Anura; family Ranidae; genus Lithobates; species Lithobates clamitans. The sequence continues at coordinate 16,598,567 of JBBGZY010000140.1, forward strand.
GACACTGCAAGAGTATCATGTGTCCTTACACCTGTTCTGGTCAAAGTGTAACACAGTTGTAAGCTGGCTGTGATAGTTACAGTATGTATATGGGCAGGCTTTTTTTAACAACTAATATTGCAATTCCCTTGTGTTTATTTCCACCGAGTAGCATAGGGAAACAGACAGAAGCCTTCTGCAGTTTAAACAAGTCTGTAACAGACTAGCTGCCTACAAGAGGAATATTGGCAGTTGAGGTAAAGTAATCTGGCAGCAGCAATTCAAATGAATTAAAGTGGACTGAAGTGCAAAGAGATGTGTATGAGGCAGGCTGATGATAAGAAGATTCATAGCACTTGAGAAATGATGAGGAGAAAGTATTACGCATTAAAATCTTGGCTGTTGGAAGAAAATTGGCAAAATTTAAATATATAAAACATGAAGGCAAAGGGATTTATAAAGAAGTAAGATGCTGTCCTGGCTTGATGGTAAAAAATATTACAACTGTTGAAATGAAAATGTCAGTGGCAATGATGTAATGAATATAAACAAACAGAGCTTTAGTTAGGGATCATTTCACTGACCAGCCATTTGGAGATGGCCTTTGTTATTTAGGCTTTTTAAATGACTATCAGAGAGAAAGGGTGCCAATAGACAGGGGGGCATAAACTGAATGAGACCCTCAATAAAAAGAGGATATACGTATGTACATCACTGAAAAGTGATGTACATCACTGAATGTACTGAATGTACTGAATGTACGTATGTACATGTACATCACTGAATAGTTATACTGGGATGATGCCTGCAGCTGCAAGCATCATCCCGGTATTGTTTTTTAGAGCTGACGGTTGGCTCTCTTGTAAATGCACTACATTTATTCTCGCTGGAGAAGTGATGCTTGAGAGGGGAGATGAAAGTGATTTACAAATACCCCAATGGTGATCTCAGCATAGGAGAAGAAAATATTCAGTTTCAGGGAGTGTAAGAGGACACGGGCCACACAATGAAATTAAGGGAGAAGTGGTTTAAACTTAAGCTGCGCATGGGGGTTTTTCACTGTCAGGGCAATAAGGATGTGGAACTCTCTTCTACAATTGGTGGTGTCAGATATTTTAAAAAGACTCTTGTATATGCATCTTAAAGAACACAACATCAAGGGATATTGTTATTAAATATAAACACTGACACATGTACACCTACACAGGTTGAACTGGATGGACTATTGTCTTTTTTTAACCTTACCTATTATGTAACTATGTAAAAGCAATCCTAGCAGCTAGTTAGACACTGGATTACTTTTACACGCAGCAGGAGGGGACTTCCCCTCTCCCTTCATCTTCCAGATCTTTACCAGGATCTTCCGACCAGCTGGCAGAAGTTCGGCCATAGAGCCCAACAAAGACCAGATCGGCTTTGTTAGGCACTATAATATAGTAACCCTGAAGAGATGACATCACATCACTTCCAGTTTACTCAGATGTAAACGGTACCATTTTTAAAAATCAAAAGCATTTGATTTCACCAATATTGGTGTAATCATTTATGTAATAATGTATTCATAGTTAGTCTGGTTGAAAAAAGACACATGTCCATCCAGTTCAACCAATTAAAGGGGGGGAAAAAATCGAATGCTTTTAAGGCAGCGGAGGTATTTGGAGTCTCATACACCCCAGATCTTTCCATAAAGATTACCTGCCACATGTCTATTGCTGTCACAAGGAATGCTTACATTTCTTGGGACAGCAATAAAAGTGATAAAATAATATTAAAGCAAGAGTGTAAAATAAAAAAAAACATTTTTAGGTCCCCCTGTGCTTGCACGCAAAGGTGAACACAAGCGTTGGTTCTGCACATACACAAACCTCAGATCATGGGCAATAATTCTATCACTAGACCTCCTGTGTAAATCTAAAGTGGTAACGTGTAAATGCTTTGTAAAGCGTTGTCTAAGGATAGTAAAATGTATGTTATTTGTCATCGTTGCATGGGCATGCGCAATTTTGAAGTGTGACATGTTTGCCATCTATTTATTCAGCATAACATTATCTTTTACATTTTACCAACAAAAATTGGTTTATGTGTCCATGATCCACCACACACGGGACAAATAAGGCAAGCTTTTCTCCAGAAATAAGGATATAGTCAAACAATTTGAAACGTTCTACTCCAAGTTTTTTAACCTATCGCATGACCACCCAGACCCCAATCCTCCAAACTCCCGTACCATGCAACTACAGGACTTTATAGCCCAATTTTGCCCCAAGCCAATCCCCACCCAACAGGCTGAAGATTTGGAAAGCCCTCTTGCTGCGGATGGACTAAAAACGGCTATCTACCAAATGAAAGTAGGGAAAAGCCCCGGGCCTGACAGTCTTCCACTCCAATATTACAAGTGCTTCCTAGATTATCACCTAAGATGCTAACAACCTTCAACACCCTTGCCCACCTTCAAACCTCCCCAGGCAGAATGTTAGACGCCCATATAGCTGTCATCCCGAAGGACGGTAAAGACCCAACACAAGTCTACAGCTACAGACCCATATCATTGCTGAATGTGGACATAAAACTATATGCCAAAATACTAGCCAACAGGTTACTACCCCTCATACCAAGCCTTATATCCTCCAATCAAGTAGGTTTCATACCAGGTAGGGAGGCAAGAAATAACACCATGTGCACACTAAACTTACATCATTGGCTTATTTAATCCAAGACTCAGGGTTTCCTCTTCTCCCTAGATGCAGAGAAGGCGTTCAACAGAGTGGCCTGGGATTACATGCAAGAGGTACTGAAAGGAATCGGCCTCCAATCACGCATGTACACTCATATAACAGCATTATATTCCAACCCCTCAGCGAGGGTGAAAGTAAATGGCCACCTGTCCAACGCCTTTACCATCAGCAACGGGACACTAGAACCCCTTTTGAAAAAATTCAGATATTAAGGGGATCACCATAGCAAATAGAGACTTCAAAGTCACGGCGTTCACCGATGATATCCTACTATCACTACAATTACCTTGTGTTTCCCTACCAAACCTACTAGAAGACATAAAGCAGTTCGGAGACGTATCAAATTTCAAAGTCAATTATTCCAAATCACATGCCCTGAACATCTCACTTCCCCAACAAGAAGTAACTCATTGCCAGGAGTCCTTCCCATTCGTGTGAAAGAAGGACTCCATTCCCCACCTGGGCATCCACATAACCGGGAGATTGTCCGACCTCTATCACCACAATTTCTTACCTATACTCACCAGGATCCAATCAAATCTGAAAGAATGGTTTGGACGCTCAGCCCTAGTAAAAATGATCATTCTTCCCCACTTACTCTATCTAATGCAGACAATCCCAATTCACCTTCCCCTGTCCTTTCTTGCACTATACAAAAAAGCTTGCACGGCTTTCATTTGGAAGAACAATGCCCCATGTATTGAATACACACGCCTCACACGTGCTAAGACTAAAGGTGGGATCGGACTACCTGATATCTACAAGTACTACCTAGCTTGTCACTTGAACAGAGTTGTGGACTGGAGGGCCCACAGGTCTGGGAAAGCTTGGGTTACCTTAGAAAACTCATTTACGCAAACTCCAACACATGTATTCCCCTGGCTGAAACCCTCACTCTGGCCCCAGAACCTGAAGAGACACCCCCTTATTTAGCCCTCATTAGTAGCCTTCAAAACGACTATGGGCTTTTTCAAACTTTCACCATACTCAGGCACGTTGACACCTCTGTGGGAAAACCCTGACTCCCCCCCTCCCCCCGGAGAATCCAACATGTTCCTACAACAGGAATGGCCATATGAGGAAGTACTTGCATGCCAATTTTTCCATAAAGGACATATACGCTCCTATGAAGACTTGGTGTCCTCATCATGTACCAACGCATTCCCCTTCTGGACTTACAGACAATTGGGACACTTTCTTACAACACAAGCTCCTTCGACCACATGGAACAGACAACATACACCCTTCAAAACCTTATACACACGTACAAAACCACAAAGACATCTAATATTATTAATTTACACCTTACTCCAGGAGGACTCCCCCCCAAAAGGATGCTTTGTGTTTGTCGTGGGAAAGAGACCTACAACTAACCTTCACTGATGAAAATTGGGATGACATATACGGGTGCACACACAAAGGTTCACTGAATGTGGCAATTCAGGAAAAATGCTACAAAAACGCAACCAAATGGTATAGAACCCCTGCTCGACTACACAAATTTTCCCTTACAATCCCTAACATTTGCTGGAGATGCAAGAAAGCAGAAGGTTCGATGCTCCATATTTGGAGGAAGTATGCTCTACAACAGTTTTGGAAAGAAGTACACGCTCTAACAACACGAGTCATCACATACACTTTAGATTACAGCCTGGCTCAATATTTCTTACACCACACGACTAAGAAGCACTATTACAAATCGCGTGGCATGCATATGATTAATGTAGCTATACTCTGTATTCCTGTCCACTGGTGATCCACAGATATACCATCTATAAGAGAATGGCTAATCAGGATCTCTAAGTTTGAGGAGATGGAGGAATTGATCCATATTTCCCAAGAACGCTTACAAAAATTCACAACTGTCTGGGAATGCTGGGCTCATTTCAAGTCTACCGAAAGCTATAGCTCCTACTTCCCATCTCCTGCCATGACTACCTAAATAACCTAATAGGAGACCCTATATGCTTGTTTTGGATGGGGGCTGGGGTCGGAAAGTGGTCCCTACCCCCCTATGCCCATTCCTTCTCCCCCTTTTCTTTACTCTCTTTCCTCTCACTCCCCTCCCCTCCTCCCTTTACATCCCTTCCCCTTTCCCCATCTACACACATGACCAGACTCTACATCACATCACTATCCATTAGGATCCATAACACAAGATAGGGGCCGACCCTACCAGCATCAATACTACCACTGTCAGACCTGTTTATATTGGTCTCAGTGGTACTACCCCCATTATCTGAATTGGTTGGCTCTGGAATGAACAAGTTCTCCACATGTTTCTTTTTGTTTTATGTCAATGCAGGATTAACAGATCTGCGTGTCAAACTACCACCAAATGACTTTATCAGTTATCCATACCATGTCTTATGGGTCGTTAATAACATGTATCACATAATTGTACTGTCTTGTCATGGAACACATTTCAAATGATATGTTGACTGTACTGTATTGTAAACTCAACTTCTTTATCTCCAATAAAATTTCAAAAAAATTGAATTATGTATTTTTTTTGCATTAAATTCAAATAAAATAAATTGTGTTTGAAAAGCCGCTGTGAAAATACCATGTGACATAATAAAATTGCAATGGTCGCCATTTTATTCCCTAGGGTCTCTGTTAATATATATATATATATATATATATATATATATATATATATATATATATATATATATATATATATATATATATATATATATATATATATATATATATAAAATGTTTGGGGGTAATAAGTAATTTTCTAGATCGTACCAATCCTGTTTAATTTGTACATAAACGACCTGGAGGATGGAGTAAACAGTTCAATCTCTGTATTTGCTGGTGATACTAAGCTAAGCGGGGCAATAAATTCTCCACAGGATGTGGAAACCTTGCAAAAAGATCTGAACAAATTAATGGGGTGAGCAACTACATGGCAAATAAGGTTCAATGTACAAAAATGTAAAATAATGCAGTTGGGTGGCAAAAATATTAATGCAATCTATACACTGAGGGGAGAACCTCTGGGGGAATCTAGGATGGAAAAGGACCTGGGGGTCCTAGTAGATGATAGGCTCAGCAATGACATGCAATGCCAAGCTGCTGCTAACAAAGCAAACAGAATATTGGCATGCATTAAAAAGGGGATTAATTCCAGAGATAAAACGCTCTACAAGACTCTGGTCCGGCCGCACCTAGAGTACGCTGTCCAGTTCTAGGCACCAGTTCTCAGGAAGGATGTATTGGAAATAGAGCGAGTACAAAGAAGGGCAACAAAGCTAATAAAGGGTCTGGAGGATATTAGTTATGAGGAAAGGTTGCAAGCACTGAACTTATTCTCTCTGGAGAAGAGACGCTTGAAAGGGGATATGATTTTAATATACAAATACCATACTGGTGACCCCACAATAGGGATAAAACTTTTTTGCGGAAGGAAGTTTAACAAGACTCGTGGCCACTCATTAAAATTAGAAGAAAAGAGGTTTAACCTTAAACCACGTCTACGGGCCTTTCCTTATCTTGATGGCAGCTTACCTCCTCATGAAGGTTAGCAGATTGGTTTGGCAAGAACGATTCTTCATGAATCCATGCTGATTACTGCTAATCATACCATTTTCATTACTCCCTTATCATCCCCTCCAAGCGCTTGCATACTATTGATGTTAGGTAAACTGGTCTGTAATTCCCATGTATTTTGGCCCTTTTTTAAATATTGGTGCTACATTGGCTTTTCTCCAATCAGCTGGTATCATTCCAGTCAGTAGACTGTCAGTAAAAATTAGGAACAATGGTCTGGCAATTACTTGACTAAGTTCCCTAAGGACTCTCGGGTGCAAGCCATCTGGCCCCGGTGACTTATTAATATTAAGTTTTCCAAGTCTATTTCTAATTCTGTCCTCTGTTAGCCATGAGGGTGCTTCCTGAGATGTGTCATGAGGATAAACACTGCAGTTTTGGTTACTGAAGCCCCCCGATTCCCCCCCGAGAATAAATTCAATACCTTCGCCATCTCTCCATCCTTAGTAACTAGATTCCCTTCATCAATCTTTATGGGGCCAATAAGGTCTGTCCTCCCTCTTTTACTGTTTATATACTCAACCACCTCAATACAGGGCACTTACACCCCCTTCCTGCCTGATGAGGCAGCACTAATGGGCACTGATAGGCTGCACTGAGGGGCACTAATGAGGTGGCACTTATGGGCACTGATGAGGTGGCACTTATGGGCACTGATTAGGTGGCACTGATGAGGAGGCACGAATATGCCACACTTATGGGCACTGATAGTTGGCACTGATATGTGGCACTGAGGAGCACTGATAGGCGGCACTGATGGGTGGCACTGGTTGGCACTGGGCACAGATAGGCAGCACTGGTGGGCACAGATAGGCGGCACGGATAGGCAGCACTGATGGGCATTGATGGGTGACATTAATGGGAAGCATTGATGGGCAGCAGTGATGGGCATTGATGGGCAGCACTGATAGCCAGAACTGACTGGCATCACTGATGGCCACTGATTGCTGGCACTTGTGGGCACTGATTGATGACACTTGTGGGCACAGATTGGTGCCCACAAGTGCCATCAATCAGGCCAATTCCAATTCCTCAGCACTCTCTGCCTTCTCAGCTACTACCTTCAGCCTTATCCATCATGGTAGAGGTAGGGAAACTCACACACGTCCTCTCACTCTCGCCTCACATCTCCCCGCATCTCACGTCCGGCCACACTCCCATAAAAGCATTTCTGATCATACAGAGTTTAGGGGTCTGGGGTGTAGAGGCCAGGAGAAAGGTCTCGTTCACATGGTTATACTTAAGTGTGCAATTGTGTGAGATGGTTGCACAGACACAGCCGCTGCTCCCAATTTGACATCTGTGTTGATGCGGGTCCCTGAATGCAAACAAGGATGAACACCTGTGCGTCCCCATGTGGACAAACACGGCACTCGCATGGGCATACACTTAAAGCGAAGTTCCACCCAAAAGTGGAACTTCCACTCATTTGTCTCCTCCCCCCCTGTGGTACCACATTTGGCACCTTTCGGGGGGAGCAGATACCTGTTTTTGACAGGTACCCTTCCCCACTTCCGGGAGACAGGGCTGGGGCGCATTACATCAGCAGTTTGGCTCCCTCCTTCTTCCTCCTCCTTCCCCCACTGCTGGGCCAGTAGGAGAGCACAGCGGTGCTTTGTGCATGCAAAGTAGGGACCCGGCGTGAAGCCGTAATGCTGCTTGCAGGACTTTTCCGCACATCCCGCAAGCGCACCGCCTGGGTGTGAAAGCACCCATTGCAGAGAATGGGAGGCAGTTTTCAGGCACTTTACAGGCACTATTTCTAGCAATAAAACACCTGAAAACTGCCTCAGTGTGAAAGGGGTCTTATTCACATGCATATAGCCTTTTCAAGAACTGCAATTTACTGTATCTGACTGATGCAGTTATCTACTCTGCTTGACTGACATTAATGTACTGAATAGTAGGGGGAGGTGGAGCAGGTTGAGACTCACAGGTCTGCCCATTACTGTTCTAATCAGGCTCCCAATCTGCTGTTCAGTGCTTCTCTGCCTCCACAGCCTTTCTCAACCAGGATGCTGAAGGACCCAGGCAGCACCCCATTTGAGCAAGGCTGATTTATACAGTCACTGCTGCACATCCCACTTTGAAGAACTTAAACTAGACCTTTTTGTGAAATGCTTTGTCCCAGAGAGTGAACAGTCTTTAATCCAATTAAGCTGTCATTAAGCACAGGGCTGACTCCATATTTCTTGATCCTAAATCACTACCAGTATTTAATGTTAAAGGTGAAAAATCATTATAGTTGTTGCCAATAACAAATGAAATAATAAACACAGAATATATTGCACTAACTTTATCTACAATGCAGTAAGTCCTAACCTCTTCTTCTGCAATGAGGGCATGGGAAAGCTGCTACTAGAGTGGGTTCACCTTGTGCGTGTAATCTGGTACATTTTATCATAGTAATTCAATAATTCAATTGCTTTTTAACAAACCCTGTAAGGCCTAGGACAGGCAGCACACACAGTCTTGTACCATTGATGTTGTTGTCTGCTTCTATTCTATTCTATTCTTATCTTAAGACTGAACAAATTGTGCTCCAGTTATTTGCATGTCAGGCAATGCCCTCAGTTCAGTCAATAATGCAGGTGCTGTCTGTCTTGGACAATGTAAGAGGCTGTTTTAATTGTAACCAAAAGAGCACAGTTGTTTTAGAAAGCTTGCTTTTTTTGCTTGTGTTTTTATAAAAACAAAAATGGAAATAAATGATGTTATTCAAAAAGTATACTGAGATTTTTTTAAAATAAACTTATCATGCTATAAAAGATTTATGTCCATATTCCTATACTTTGTAACATGAATATAGCACACTAAAGTGCTTATAGCAGAGATTGGGATAGACCAGTAGCTTTAAACAGAATGCAGTAAAATTACATAAATTTATATTGTGTTGCCATAGTAACTGACAAGGAGAATTGTTAGTGAGTATTCTGTTGGAGATGTGCATCGGCTTCTCAGGAAAATAATTTTGCTATACATGGTACTTAGGATGAAAATTTAATTATAAATACTTTTCATATACCTAAATATACTTTGACCTGCTTAATGTTACACAGGAGGCTTATTCACAACTACTTGTCATTTAGTGTAAGTATACTGTGTTTTCATCTCATTGACAGGTCTGTGGATGGTGCTTTTGCATTACTATAGCAAAATGCCCTTTACTGAAATAAAATTATAGTTACTGACTTACTGCTTAAGATTTAATGCAATTTACACTGGCTATTACTTTTGCAACAGACTCCACAGGGGACATTAATTTACATCTACTGTGACTGCTACTTTACCTAGCTTTAGTAAAATACATCAGAAGATTAGTTGCCATTACAACCTACTTTGATGGGAATTCCAACTTATTCTTCCATGATATTTTTGAACAATACAAGAGTGCCCAAAATATTAGATATATTTAAACATATTCTAGCTTCTTCTGCTTGCTGATGAATATAATATATATGCAATGAGAATTGCCAGTAGTGTCTACTACAAAACAGCACCATGTTGCAGGATTGTATAAATGGAGTTCAAAGGGCTCCAAAACTTGCTGTTTGTACAGTAATTGGTACCAATTGCCAAATGGGTACTGGGTTGCGAAGCAAGAAAAAATTTAAAGGAAAATTGGAATGGGAGGGTAGGAGAAGTTTGGCAAGAGAAAGCAAGGCAGAGCTGACAAAACTCAGTCCACTAAAATACCATTTGTTGTCAGCCCACAACAGGAGCTGACTGCATTTCTGACTGATCAACAGGTATTTTTTCAGTATTTGAATTTTAAATTGATAAAACATAAGAACATCAACACATATTGCAGATATTTAATGTTTTTCCCCTGAAACACAGTTTAATTGTTATAAAGAAGTGCTACAACAGTTGCCACGTTAGATACATGGTTACTAACCATGTTTTGCAGGTATCTGGAATTGTATTATGTCGTCAAAAACACTGAAAGTAAAAGTATAATAAGCAATTGTAATTGCACGTTCGATTGCCATTTGGATGAAATCTGTTGAGCAAGGGATTGGTTTGTTGAGAAACAGTGCCTTGTTCTATAGGTTGTTTCTATAAGTTTTATTTGAAATAGAAAAAAAAAGTAGGCCTAGGTGAGGAGTCCACAGTATACATTAATGTAACAAAGAAGAAAGGAAGAACAACTCCTTATGGGCCTACAACAGGCCATGACCAACAAATGTGTATCCCAAACTAAAAAATAAATACATCTATTTACAGCTGTTTTCATTTTAATTTTTATGGTACCAAAACGTATTTAAAAACCATGGTATGTCCTATTAGTTTAAATACAATATCTCTTCTACGTGTCTCAAAAACCCTCCCATATAATGTGTAATGACCCTGATTAATACCTGGAGTCACCACAAGCAAGGATTCCTACACACTAATCATAAACAGCCACTATATATAGTGCACATGTTGGCTTTAAAAGGACAACAATCATTTATGAACTTTGAGCCATATGAGTCTTTCTATCACTTCATAATCATCCTCAAAGGGAAAGACTGTATGGCACATAAACTGCACACTGTAAAGTTCACATATATAAAGTTGGTATATAAGTAAATTAGCATTGAATCCTTAGAACAAAGTATAACTACAAGAAAATGATGCATGGCCACACACAGGATCAGCAGACTGTAAAGCTAAAGTAGTGAAAGATGATGAGACTTGGCTTCAGCTCAGTTCTCTATCGATAGAAGAACCCCCCAATGCATTTTCCCAAGTGGGGTTTAGTCACAGAGGCCAGCTGTTCCGATTCTTAATTTAGTCTACATTATTAGAAAAAAAGTAAATACTGTACATATCCAAGAATAAGCTTGAAAGGTTCCAAAAAATTCAAAATTTGTAGACAGTCTCCAGGGATTCCACATCAGCCACCCACGGGGAGTGCAAATGGTATATAGCAATAATGTTACTTTCAAACTTGCATACAGTGCTGTTATATAAAGTTTTTCTCCATTGTAATTAAAACCTCTCACATGAGAGAATATGCTTGAATAGATCACACATCCGATGACTTTCATGTGGTCCTCCACAGCATAGGTTGTGTGTGGCAGCTATTTATTGATCCTGGCAAATGCCCACTTGTTTACAGATTCTGCCTCTCCAAACAAGATGCCACTGTCAAATCCAAATCCATGGGTAGATGAATATGTGACCCAAATTGTTGTATAAGAAACAGCATCCAAAAAACTGGAACATAATCCATAAAATGGTATCATACTGTCAGGTGCAAACTTAATACTTTTTATATATTTTCAACCTCCCCATGCAAGATATAAAGCTACAGCCATTTGCAGCATTGAACAATTCATTTACTTCACACAAGTGTATGTGAAACCTTCTGAAACATGGCTTGAATATCCGTAAAACAATTAAGTTAATATATCTGAAAGTTACAAAAAATAACTGATGAGAATGTTGTCTGTAGTTGCCAAGTTCCCTTGCTTTCTCTCTGTAGTACTAGCTTATCAAAGTCACCTTTACGTGGACTTGGGGTAACCTTCTCAAACACCCACATGTTCAAAAAATTCCAGCTGACCATTATGTTCAAATATAAAGTGTCTTTCTACTAGTGACCTTAAATAATATGTAGGTATTGTATATCATATATATTATGTAGTTCTTTTTCTAACCATCCTGATGGTCTTACCAATATAAAACACACTACAAGTGCAAATCAACACATGAACAACTTCCTGGGTATCAAACAGCTCAATTGTTTCCCAAAGGATAACCTCAAAGTGTTCCCTTTCAATCTTAACGTGGTAGTAGTGACTCCCATCTTTTCTTTTAATTGGGGCTTATGTTGTTGAATACTACTGTGTACCAAAGTCACAAAATTCTCAATCCGGTCATTATCAGTTAGCAAATGCCCATATTTTTTGCAAATAATACCTATCTTTTGGGAGACACCTGTGTACTGTAAGCACAATCTAGTTGTCAGATGATTACTCTTTCTGTGTATATTTATTCGTCTTCTGATAAGCATCCTTTAGCTGTTTATTTTTGTATCTACATTTCAAAAACCTATTCATCAAAACCTTTGCTTTTACCTCAGAATCCTTTATGTGGGTACAGTTTCTTTGCATCCACAGTTACGGTCCCTTTGGTATACTCTTAACTAAAGGTTTTAGATGGAAACTGCCAGCATGCAATAAACTGTTGGTTGTCATGGGTTTCTTAAAAATTGTGTTGTCAGGAGGTTGTTTATCACAAATGTCAAGTCTAAAAATGTGACCGGCCTTTTATCTCATGTGCTTGTAAATTTAAGATTAAATGGGTTATCCCCTAATAAGTTTTTGTGTTGTCAATCTCCTCTGTGATCACACTTTCACCTATATGCTTCACCTATAAAAGCAAAACTTTTCATTTCATTTTGAGCTTATAAAACGCAGTCAGATGTATTCTGTTCCCATCGCTTGTCTGTTAGGAAGCTGACATCTGTACAAAAAATACATTATTTAAATGGGAGTTAATTAGGCATTTTAAATTGCGTTCATATCACTTATCTTCTTTCGGTTTTAAATGTATTCTGCTGCAAACTTAATATCTGTTTTTCCTTTTTCTTTTTTATATCATTCTGACAATAAAAGTCAAAGGCCTTGAAAAAATGTATATATCTTAATATGCACACATAATGAAATATTATTATTATTTTTCAGAAACCTAACCAACTAGTGGTTTTGTAACGCATTCCATCAAGCTAAATTTTTGTATATATAATTTGTGGAATAATGGGTCCCCAGAGTTCAATAATGGAAAATGTTGTGTAAAGTAAATATGCAACTCCAGCATTCTTTACATAATATTAATAAGGAAATATTATTATTATTATTATTAGTAGTAGTAGTAGTATTGTTATTATTTTTAAACAAAAAATGGTGCTGAAAATGGACGTATCACCATAACATTAAAACCCCTTTTTGAAATCCCCAAGGGACAAAGTACGCATAGCACTTGGTCCAGTTCTAAAATATGACAGTTTTGCGCAATAAAAGCACATCGTTATGCCTGTTTGCACTGACTGTCAGGTCCTCTCCAGGCTCAAGCCCAATTTATAGACATTCCTGTGGTCGAGCTACAGCACAGCACTGTAGCCACCACCCCTATTCAAGATTCTTGTTTCTCAAAACAAGTTCTAAACAAGAAAGCATCACTGGAAAAGATTAGTACATGCTATAATAGTGGACTATGTATACCAAGAAACCTCCTGTGCTCAGTGTAAAATATATTGGTATCTGCTCCAAAAAAACGTCCAATAATGTATGAATAAAATATGTGATAATCACTTGAAACAAAAGGATTAAATAAGGCACACTGCACACTGTGTAATGTTAGAATAAATAACATTAAAGAGATCACAGAACCATATAGGTGTGCTGCCTCTTTAAATCATGTATCATAAAATGTGGTAAATTTACTTTTGATTATTATACATATAATATACAGTATATGTATAATATACAATATATAACCACCATATAGTGATATGCGTGCCACAACATGAACAGTGCAATATAAATTCCACACAAATAAAAATAAATATGGGAGGTGCCTTAACGATCCCCATGCTCCTTTGACACATATAGGCCTCTATCTGCTTACTAGAGATATTGACCCCAAACAATAAGAGGTCATTAGCGCATGAGCATGAGCCAAACTAAAGCAAGAACCGCCAGCTTCTTAACTTCTCAACCTCTAGTAAATGCCTGTGATTTTAGATGCCAGATGTCTAAGGCTCATAGCAGAATCATACCAAACCACAGTCACAATACAAGCCCCAGTCTGGGGATGATGCTAGTGTAGGATTTCCTGCAGTCTCATGTAAAGTAAAGCCCAGAGCCCTGGTTGCCCATCAGGGATTCTGAGTCTTTTCCACACTTCAATAAACTGAGATAGTATTTGCTATACGACAAACTATACCAGAATCATGAGGTACAGACTAAAACTGCACAGTTGTTTGTATATCCATTTCTGAAGAAGTGTTCAGCTTTTTTCTCTATATACTGAGCTTTGGCCCCCAGAGCCAGAACCACAACACAAAACACCAGTCACACTACAGATGACTATAAATGTCTCTCTTATAAGGCTCCATTTATTATCATGCTTATTTTATTGTTATATGTAGTGATAACTACAAAGTATATTTACATATAGGGAGCACTGTAACACATTGCATCTTATAAGACTGGCTTTCACTAGGGATCCCCCAAGATCCTACTTGCCTGCTCTGATGCTTCCTATACCCAAATAAGAAGTGAGGAAGCTTGTGTGGCAGAGGTAGAAGAGGTGGCTGAGCCAAGCTATCCCTCATCACAGCACTCATTCTTGCCAAGACTGAACAGCGATCTCCTCTGCCCCAGCATTGAGTTATCAACAAGTATCCTCTAACTTCTATCCTGTATTCCTGCTCCTATTTCCAGTGGATGTTTACAAACTTAATGCAGATTGATCACACAGCCCACCAGGATCCTACTATGTACTTGCAATATAAAGGGTCAGTCAGCGCTGTTGGGGCTGTGTAATCCACTGGATGGTGATGCTTCATCTTTAAAGCTGGTGGGTCAGCAAAATAACCAATCAACTAGTATTTTTCAATGGTTGTCCCCATTCTCAGCTAGATTTCTGGATTGAGTTACATTCCTAAGTGCAGCCAACAACTAATTCTAGTGGGCTTCAGCATGGAATGGAAGTACACCAGTTCAGTAACTTTCAGGACCAGGACCAATGAAGAGAAGGTATACACATTGTTACACATTACCACAGCCATGGAATGTTGTGCATATGCTCTATTCTTAGTCCTATTCTTTACTAGCTCACTCTAACTCACATAAACTTGATCATCTATCATTCCATTGTTCTCTTGCAGCCATTGGAAATACGTGTCACTTTTAGACTTGGAGGAGCATGTGATCATCCCCAATGATGCAATGCCCTGGCCTGAGCAGCCAATCATTAGGCTTGTACACTGTTACCTAATATTACCCAATGTGGAGTACAACATTGTCCACCCTTTGTAACTTCTGGCACTATACAGTACATAATGGTGCTTAGACATCATTTGATCCCTAGAGCAATGGAGAGCAGAGAAAGTCAGTATACTTTGGGCAGGGAGGGGAGTGTATAATAAGAACATAAGCAATGTAACAGAATCTGTTCAAGGCAGCAAGTTGTATGCCTATAAGATTGGACTATATTGCTGCACAAAGGAGTCAGAAATCTCAAACTTTTAACAGCATGGCTAAATATTTATAATTTGCACTGAAACATTTATTAGTTAATTGAATTCTATAATTCATGAAAAGGCTGTAAAATTCTATGTGGACTATATAAACTAAAGTATTGCATGTAGCACTGTATATAATAAAATCACAAGTGATCATTAGTCGTACCATTATTGCATGAAAGTGATATATTTCCATATCCTTTTTAAAGCTGTTAAAGCTTGAGAAAGTGATGTTTATTAACTTTATGTATGAACTCAACCGGGTTTACTGATCAAGAATGCTCATGTACAGCACCTTAGAGGACAGCACTGACCACACTCAAGGGAATTGATCGTCATATGCTTTAAATATTTAAAATTTATGTGACTGTAGATAGATGACATTGTGATCAGATGAAAGATATCAATGCTGGGGCTAGCTCATGAGGAACGAACAATAGCAGTCAGTTTTTGAACCTGTCTAAAGTTTTGGTTTCTCCAGACAGTGGCCAACAGCATTTACAAGTATTGTAGTCATGAGATCCTCTCCCAGTGTAGCACTGAATGGCCAGGTTAGGTCAATTTTATGTCTAAAGCCTCGTACACACGATTGGATTTTCCGCAGACAAAGCGTCAGATATTTGTCGAAGGGCGTGTGCCTGGATTTTGTCTTGCATACAAACGGTACACAATTGTCGGCCAACAAACCTGGACGTAGTGACTTACTAGACATACTACGAGCCGATAAGGAGGAAGTTCAATTGTCAGGCGTCACCCTTTGGGCTCCTTCTGCTAATTTCATGTTAGTAGAAGTTTGGTGAGTGTTTTTCATTTTGCGCTTTTCATTTTGCGCTTTTCAGTTTGTTTCTGAACGGCCGTTCATCAACCAGGCATGCTGCGGAATAGGAGGAGATAATATGTTATTTATTATTGGCCTTGGAGTTATTACTTTAACCCAAGTCCAGTCCAGGAACAGGAGGAGGAGGATTTCTTGGACCAAAAATTGGTTGCTTTGTTAATCGTGACCAATTATGTCATATGTCTTTGCTGCGGGAGCCCCAGGAGAATAATCTGGATGATTTTCGGAATTATCTCCGCATGACTGACACCTGCTTTCACTAACTCTTGGCATTGTTGACCCCCTATATTTAGAAGCAGGACACATGCATGAGGCTATATTTTTGGATGCATATAATGCACTTTTTGGTTAAGTTCTATTGGAACATTGAAAATCCAACAACAATTGTCCAATGGAGAGTACAAATGGTCAGATTTTAGGTCAACAGTCTGTCAACACACAGTTCCCGTTGGAAAATTTGATTGTTTGTACGAGGCTTAAGGATACCTTAAAGTGGCCATGCCACCACTAATGAATTAAATACCAGCTTCCTGTTTTTTAATGTCTATAACACTATATGCAAAACCTTAGTCATCAAGGCCAAAAAAGATAAAGTCATCAAGAAAAAGGAGTAGCTTTTTTCTCAAAACTTTTTATCATGTACCTTATTTTTAAGACCTCATTAATCCACTCAGAAGACCCATTGTTGCCTCCATGGGCAGCGTGACATATGGGCTGGCTCAATATATTGACCTTTTCCGCCAACCCTTGGTACAAGAATTATCATCCTATATCTGTGACTCCAGTTATCTCATCAATACTCATCAAAAGTATACATGGGAACCAACCTACTGCTGGATATCCGTAGACAACAGCTCACTATAAACATCCATATCCCCCTCAATAGGCCTCTAAGCAGTCAAATATTTTCTTATTCACCATTCTTACCTCCATTACAAACCAGTCAAATTCATTCTCAATGCTACTAAATACTGCCTTGACCATTTCCTCAACGAGGAAATCAAAACCAACACTATCATATAACTCATGTGCAATAATCTGTTCAATTATCTGCTCTGTCATCCATCTGTACATTTTACATTTTCACCTGTATACGACATATCCACCTGTACACAAAATTCTTGGAACCACTTACATACCACTAATTAGCCATTACACCGCCCCCTCCTGTTTTTTGTACCTTTATACATTTTTTTGTTCCTATATACATCCATCTGTACACAGTAACACATATCACTTCTTCTTGGCTGATCTACAGGGATCACCTTGATATTATATATTTCACTCAAATCCCTTTTCCCCTAAAAATATTTATCTATCTGTACTAAGATGTCCATATGTACCTTCTGGGTTTTTGTCCCCTGTGTAACTGTCATAATTTTATATACGTCTTTCTGGCATACATTCCTTTTTCCACTTTTCCATTTTTATCATCCTTCCCATCCTCTTATTCTTCTCTTTTGATTGATCTTTTCCCAAAAACACATTTATCCATCTGTACCAAAATGTCCAAAAGTATTTTTTTAGGCTTTTGTCCCTTGTGCAACTGCCACATTTCAATATACCCTATTCTAACATTCATTTAATTATCCTTCCGCATCATACCTATAACCACTAGTAATAAATTTGTCCCTTTTCTTTTTTGACAACTTCTAAAAGGTGAAACATTAACAGCACATATGAACATCTGTTGCGTTCAAATTGGATTATCAAATCCTCCCCTTTTTCTTTTTGCTTATCCCTGCCCAGCCCACTCCCCTTTTGTCTTTGTAAGCACTCAAGCCCATTGGTCTGTGTGGTTTGACAAAGGGGCAGTCCTTGTTGCCTAAAAATGCATAGCCACGCCTCTACACCATCCACGTCCTCCTCCTGGAACTTGTGAATTTTGGAACACTGCCACCGTGCCGCTCCAGTTTACTCCTGGACATCAGCTCTACAATCCCAGCCTGCTGACATGACTACTATCTCTGCACTGCATCCAGCTAGCCAATTGCTACAGACTCCTGACGCCACTGCCACATGGCTGATCAGTCGCCACTCCCAGAGTCTCCATCAGCAGAGTCACCACAGCCTGCCGACTGGACCTCCATCCCCTCGGTACATTCTCTAAGCTGATCTCCACAGTCTCCTGCTGTCTCCATCTTGTGGCTGACCTGCCACCATCCACAGCACCTTCCCAGCCAAATGAATGTCCTCTCCCAGCAGCTCCTTCAGCCTGATTGTAGAGACCCAGCCATGACCCTGCCCAGCTCTGCATAGTTTCCACCAGGATACATGTTTTTACAATTTCACTAAATATGAGTGCCACCTTTTATTTATCTCTGGCTTCAATTGTTTTTAGACAAATTGCACTTAGATGGCAGTGCTTCCCACTCCCTGTTGTATACACAAACCCTAAGGTTTCCAACCCTTTCTTGGGCCAGCTGCAGCCTGAATCGTGGTGTTTTTATGATACTGTCTCCCAACACATTATTGCTTTTTAAATTTTTACCCCAATAAACAAGTCCCCCCCCCCCCCCGCACTCCAGGAAGATCCAGGAACTTGTGGAAAGAGATGGCCCGCAGACAGGCATCCCAACAACGTTAAAGGAGATTTTTCATGTAAGCTATATTGGATTGTCAAATATAATTATTGTTTGTATTGCTATTAAAATGCTGATGTTATAAAATGAAAGTGTATGCTATGACCATAGAGCTCCCCCTTAATTTACAAGTTTGCTAGTTTTAACAGGTCACATGTTAAAGGCACATTATGCTGTATATGCTATGATGGGAATGTCCCCCAAATAAATGAAAGGACTCAAAATATCCCTGCCCCTTAATGAATATGTTGCCTTTAAAATGTCTCAACTCACAGACCTCAATATTGACACAGCTGTACTAGGTCCATGTATACATTGAATGATGGCAAAACCTTAAAATTGAGATGGATTAGAACACCTATTAAGTTTTTTTTCCTCTCCCTATATGTCCTGTTTACCACTGTCATTGAAAGTGAAAGTTAAAGAAAATCCCATGTGTAAGTAAATGTTGAATACCTGCAACATTCAGTTCACCACCAGGATGAAGAAATCTTTTTTCTTGAGTTCTTGATTTCTTGAGTTTTGTGCAAAAAACTGAAGTGACAGATAGAAAATTCCCTTAAAATATTAATAATTTTTGTTAAATGTACCAACATCAAAAGAAGGCAGGAACTTTAATGGTGCACCAGTATAAACCCAAGGAACAAAGAGTATGCATCCAACATAAAATATTACAAATGCTTTATTAATGCATACATTAAAAATATATACAAAATAAAAAGGATGTCCCACCCATTCCTGGGATAGACACTAGTTCCTTCAAGATCTCATTATAATTGTGCATACAAAATAGGATACCCTTATCATAGTACTCCTATAAATCTTCAAAACAATAGAAACATAGTGGGGTTACATACTCACATACAACAGAATAATTCAATGTGCGTGTGGCATCACATCCAGGGAATAGCCCAATTAAATCCAATAACAAATATATACTTGCCTAAGAGTATGTCCCAAGATTAGAACAATACTGGAGATGTTGCCGATGGCCAAATGGAGCCTCTCAACAAGGAATCCAGAACCTAGTATGGATAACAAAAAATACTTGTGGGGCTATATGTTGGTATAGATTGTAAAGAGAAAATTGCATGAGCAATGTTCCTCCCTACCTCGTTTTTTGTTATCCATACTAGGTTCTGGGTTCCTTTTTGATGCTGGTATGATTCTTTTTTTAAAATTGTTTATTCTTTATTACATTTTTCCTCTGTTACAAAACTTCATAATAATAAAAGAAAAAAAGAATCTAAAAGACATTACAATCAAGATACAGCATCTCACAAAAGTGAGTACACCCCTCACATTTTTGTAAATATTTTACTATATCTTTTAATGTGACAACACTGAAGAAATTACACTTTACTACAATGTAAAGTAGCGAGTGTACCGTTTGTATAACAGTGTAAATTTGCAGTCCCCTCAAAATAACTTAAAACACAGCCATTAATGTCTGAACTGCTGGCAACAAAAGTGAGTACATCCCTAAGTGAAAATGTCCAAATTGGGCCCAAACTGTCAATACTTTGTGTGGCCACCATTATTTTCCAGCACTGCCTTAACCCTCTTGGGCATGGAGTTCACCAGAGCTTCAAAGGTTGCAACTGGAGTCCTCTTCCACTCCTTCATGACAACATCACGGAGCTGGTGGATGTTAGAAACCTTGCGCTCATCCACCTTCCTTTTGAGGATGCCCCACAGATGTTCAATAGGATTTAGGTCTGGAGACATGCTTGGCCAGTCCATCCATCACCTTTACCCTCAGTTTCTTAGCAAGGCAATGGTCATCTTGGAGGTGTGTTTGGGGTCGTTATCATGTTGGAATACTGCCGTGCGGCCCAGTCTCCGAAGGGAAGGGATCATGCTCTGCTTCAATATGTCATAGTACATGTTGGCATTCATAGTTTCCTCTATGAACTGTAGCTCCCCAGTGCTGGCAGCACTCATGCAGCCCCAGACCATGACACTCCCACCACCATGCTTGACTGTAGGCAAGACACCCTTGTCTTTGTACTCCTCACCTGGTTGCCGCCACACACACTTGACACCATCTGAACCAAATACGTTTATCTTGGTCTCATCAGACCACAGGACATGGTTTCAGTAATCCATGTCCTTAGGCTGCTTGTCTTCACCAACCTGTTTGCAGGCTTTCTTGTGCATCTCTAGAAGAGGCTTCCTTCTGGGATGACAGCCATGCAGACCAGTTTGATGCAGTGTGCGGCGTATGGTCTGAGCACTGACAGGTTGACCCCCCACCCCTCCAACCTCTGCAGCAATTCTGGCAGCACTTATACGACTATTTCCCTAAAACAACCTCTGGATATGACGCTGAGCATATGCACTCAATTTCTTTGTTCGACCATGGCAAGGCCTGTTCTGAGTGGAACCTGTCCTGTTAAACCACTGTATGGTCTTGACCACCATGCTGCAGCTCAGTTTCAGGGTCTTGGTAATCTTCTTATAGCCTAGGCCATCTTTATGTAGAGCAACAATTTATTTTTTTTAGCTCCTCAGAGAGTTCTTTGCCGTGAGGTGCCATGTTGAACTTCCAGTGACCAGTATGAGAGCGTGAGAGTAATAACACCACATTTAACACACCTGCTTCCCATTCACACCTGAGACCTTGTAACACTAACAAGTCACGTGACACCGGGGAGGGAAAATGGCTAATTGGGCCCAATTTGGATATTTTCACTTAGGGGTGTACTCACTTTTGTTGCTAGTGGTTTAGACATTAATGGCTGTATGTTGAGTTATTTTGATGGGACAGCAAATTGACACTGTTATACAAGCTGTACACTCACTACTTTACATTGTAGCAAAGTATCATTCTTCAGTGTTGTCACATGAAAAGATATAATAAGATATTTACAAAAATGTGAGGGGTGTACTCACTTTTGTGAGATACTGTATTTTCCAATAATTTCTTTTTTTTTTTTTTTTTTCCACATCATATTACTTACCAACCTACTTTATCCCCTCCCCTCCCTCCTCCTCCCATCTTTTTATCACCCCCTTAACTTACTATCTTATTTCATTCTTAGCTCCATGGTTATTTTTATGTATACCAGTGCACATTAACTATTTTATGCTGGATATCATGTCCTATAAGAATATTTTTCAGTGCGTCTTCGACAGCTTATCTAAAGTATATTTACAAACCTGTCCCATTTCCTACATTTTACCCCGGTATTTATCCTTCTCCTTCCCTCTTTAAGGGATATCCTATTTCATCCAACCATGGCCTCCACATCTTTTCAAATTCTCTGAGGTTTCCTCTTTTTATATAAACTGCTATCCTCTTCCAAATTACCTCACTTATAGTATGGATCCATTCACTCACTGACAGGGGTCTCTTTGATTGCCACCTCAGCGCATTCAGTTTCTTTGCTTGGAATAAACACCGTAGCACTGCTACTGTGGTACTCCTCCCTTCCCCCAACACCCTCCTGTATCCCAGCACACAAAGCCTAGGATCCAACTCCAATGTCATCCCACAGATTTTATTTACGGTATCATGAACCCCTACCCAATATCGAAATAACTTTGGGCATCTCCACACCACATGTATAAGGTCTACAGTCCCCTGGCATCTAGGACAATTAGCATCAGTTCTTTTACCAAACGAGAAAATCTCTTGGGTGTATAATAAGCTCTGTGTATCAACATCAAGTGTGATACTTTTTGCGAGGGGGAAACTGATACCAACGGCCCCAGCTCCAGTATCCCGTATGATTCTAGTAGTTTGGGATGTGGTGCCGAATTTAAGTCAGGCCGTCTATCTGTTGCTTAATTTTTTGTTGAAATTCACATTTTTAAGCATGAAGATTTGGTAAACTACCAAAACATATACTTTCTGAAAGCAGAGATCTTGGAGAATAAAATGATGGTAGTATCAATGTTTATTTCCCACAATATTAGCAACACACAAACAAAACATTATATTAGCAACCATGAAAATATATAAACTATTAGGTTGTGTTGCGCAAATAGATATCATGTCAAGCCTTAAAATTGTGTACACCCATGAAACAGTGAAAAAACTACAGTTCTTCAGAATTGTCCATAGGTGATGTTTTAAGAGCCTTTACAGGTCATCAATTTGGAGTTAAACTGTCACTTCCATTGTGTTATCACATGGAGGGCTGAAAAACCCTCTATGCATTAGTACAATAAAGGTGGGCATATTTAACTGGGCTAACACTGGTCAGCATATTTAACTGGGCAGGATCTCTTTAAGATCCCTTTAACACTTATACGACTTGTCCCACGATTTTGGACTGCAAAATCGCATGACAAGTCATTCTCCATGATTTTGAATGACTACCATTCATATTGGCACGACTGTAAGTCGTGCCGACTTCAAAGTAATTCCTGCACTACTTTTTTTCTGAAGTCGGATCAAAGTCGGATTCCATATTAACTGATCCGACTTTGGCATATGACTTGTGCATAAAGGGGAACTCCACGCCATTTTTTTTTAAAGAAAAAAACGGCATGGGTTACCCCTTCATGAGCATACCAGGCCCTTCGGTCTGTTATGGATTTTAAGTGGAAACCCCACGCTGTGGGGTCCCCCAAAATCCATACCAGACCTTTATCCAGGCACCAGCCTGGCCGGTCAGGAAAGGGGGTGGGGATGAGCGAGCACCCCCCCTCCTGAGCCGTTCCAGGCCGCATGCCCTCAACATGGGGGGTGGGTGCTTTTGGGCAAGGGGGGCCTGCGCCCTCCCACCCAAAGCACCTTGCCCCCATGATGATGAGGACAAGTGCCCCTTCCCGACAACCCTGGCTGTTGGTTGTTGCGGTCTGCGGGTGGGGGGCTTATCGGAATCTGGGAGCCCCCTTTAATAAGGGGCCCCCAGATCCCAGCCCCCCACCCTGTGTGAATGAGTATGGGGTACATCGTAGCCCTACCCATTCACCTGGGGGAAAAAAGTGTTTTTAAAGTAATTTATTAGGCAGCTCCGGGGGTCTTCTTCCGACTTTGGGGGTCTCTTCCGCTCTCTTCTCCCACTCTCTGGTGTCTTCTCCTGCTCTCCGATTCTTCTCCCGCTCTCCGGTGCCTTCTGCCGGGCTCCTCCGCTATCTTCTTCCAGCTCTTTTACTAGCATTGGCCCAGTCTTCTCCATCATCTTCTTCCCTCTTCTCTTCTTCCGATGTTGACACGACACTCTCTCCCGCTGTAATGCCGTGTGCGCAATGCGCAATGATTTATATAGGCATGGGGCGTGGTCACCAGGTGATGTCACCCAATGACCCCGTCCCTTATGACATCGCAGCCCAGGGCATGATGGCACTCTGACATCATAAGGGGGCGGGGTCACTGGGTGACATCACCCGGTGACCATGCCCCATGCCTATATAAATCGTTGCACACCGCTCACATGGCATTACAGCGGCAGAGAGCGTTGTGTCAACATCGGAAGAAGAGAAGAGGGAAGAAGATGACAGAGAAGACTGGGCCAACGCTAGTAAAAGAGCTGGAAGAACATAGCAGAGGAGCCCGGCAGAAGGCAGAAGGCACCGGAGAGCAGGAGAAGAATCGGAGAGCGGGAGAAGACATCGGAGAGTGGGAGAAGACCCCCAGAGCTGCCTAATAAATTACTTTAAAAACCTGTCTAGTGTGTTTTTTTTATTGACACTTCCCCCCCCAGGTGAATGGGTAGGGGTATGATGTACCCCATACTCATTCACATAGTGTGGGGGGACGGGATTTGGGGGCCTCTTATTAAAGGGGGCTCCCAGATTCCGATAAGCTCC
This sequence comes from Lithobates clamitans, assembly GCA_037952925.1. Taxonomy (NCBI): domain Eukaryota; kingdom Metazoa; phylum Chordata; class Amphibia; order Anura; family Ranidae; genus Lithobates; species Lithobates clamitans. The sequence continues at coordinate 16,623,266 of JBBGZY010000140.1, forward strand.
CCTGCCCGCAGATGCCGACAACCAATGGCCAGGGTTGTCGGGAAGGGGTCCTTGTCCTCATCAACATGGGGGCAAGGTGTTTTGGGGTAGGGGGGTGCAGGGCCCCCCCTGCCCCAAAGTACCCACCCCCCATGTTGAGGTCATTCGGCCTGGTACGGCTCAGGAGGGGGGGCACTCGCTCGTCCCCACCCCCTTTCCTGCCTGGCCAGGCTGGTGCTCGGATAAGGGTCTGGTATGGATTTTGGGGGCGACCCCACTTTTTTTGGCGTGGGGGTTCCCCTTAAAATCCATACCAGACCGAAGGGCCTGGTATGCCCATGAAGGTGAAACCCATGCGGTTTTTTTTTCTTTTTAAATTGCCGTGGAGTTCTCCCTAATTATTTGGTAAACAAAGTCGCGTCCCTGCTCATTGAAGTTGTACTTCAAGTTGTGGGGCAAAGTCAGATCCACAGTCATATGACTGACTTGCCAAAATCGCGGCCGGTTCACATATCTCTGTTGCGGCTGTGGAGCGCACTGCACAGAAACACTGTGCGTCTTTGGCTCAGTTACAGGGCCAAATTCAGGCATAGATTTGGCCCTGATTCGTCCCTCAAACAGGGAACAGGGATGCACAGCGCTCCTGTGCGATCTGCAGCCGGTTCCAGTGTGAACCCGGCCTCAATGAACTACCACAGCGCTCCACAGGGGCATGGCAGTTCATTGAGAACTACAAGCCAACAGCTGCTAAGGATTTTTGGCTTGTAGTTCATTCGTACACACAGCTGTGCGTATGAATGACGTGGCGTGTGTAAGCATAAACCTTATGTCGGTGGCAGTGCAAGCGTTAAGGGGAATAAGAGGATTTAATTTATCTATGGTAGAGGTTTATATTCACAGACTCTTGTCAGCTCATATAAGTTAGTAAGAGTTGAGTGCATCAGGTGTCTGGTAAAATGATTTGAGCAGCTGTATTGATGAGCACTGCTGAGAGCTCTATCTCTGCTAACGAAGACCCAGGAGTTCTTTGGACTCTGATATCCCTTTTGCAGGTAAAAATCCATGAGTCTGTGTTTTTGTTTTGTTTTTTGTGCAGAAGACAAGCTGGTTTTCATTTTGCTGCTGTGTTAAAGAAAATACTTTTCTGCTTCTATTTTGCTGTTGGAAGCATTTTTTTGTATGCCTTTCACCAAAAATCCACTGGTGATGAATCAATCATTGTCTTTTAAAACACATGTACTTGGCAAATTCACTTCCAGTCAATGTTTGGTGAATGTAAGATTCCCCGCTTTATAAATATGCCCCTAAGTACTCTCTTGCCAGTTTTTTCTAGTAAGTATCTCTCCTCTTCAAAAGACAATTAGGCTTTCTATCAGTTTCAACAGCCTGGAAGCCAGCATGAAAGCAATGATGTGTAGTTAGTTAAAATTGTCTTTTCACTTTATTGCTTTTAGCTCCCTTCACTATGTCTGACACATCAGAGAGAGAAAACACTTATTAAAGGTACATGCTGTAGCACAGGACACTAATGTTCTACTTGTTTTTGGCTGTTTGTTGATCTATTACTGTCAAAGGATAGAAAAATCCTTTAGGGCTAATTTACGCATATATGCATTTTGGGAATGCATGTTACATTGTGTTGGGGCACAGTTCACTTTAAATGATGCCCCAACTCCATAACACTTTGCCACAGTGCTAAGCAATGCACCATAGTTTGCTGTGTTAAAAATTGTGTGGTACGTCCAATTTTTGGGACATGTTGGTGCATTGGTAGCCCATTGATTTTAATGGGCTGCTTTAAAGCAATACATGCTAATGCACTGCACAAATGTATATGGGCTCTTATATAATGGTGAACCTCTAACTTAGTGCCTTAGAATTCAGTATTCTGTTAATTGTCAAGTGCCTTGGTATGGATATAAAGCTGGGGGAAGATTCTGCAGGAGCCTGGTATTGCTCCAGCAATTCACTGATTGTAGGTGCAATGCTTTGGAGGTCCTTGTACATATAAATAAATAAATACATGCACGTAATGTACATGAGCAATTCGTTATATATTTTGCTGTAAAAGGTGAACTTCACTTTAAAAAGCAGTCTTTAAGGAAGAAATCCAGCTTTTCCTCTCCAAATCAACAAATGCATTGTGGAAGTAAATGAATCACAACCCCACTGTCAGTTTATGTGTAACTTGCCTCCTTTACCTGTATATAGCAGGTTTCTGTCTCTGTGATGTCAATCCTCTTCCTGGCTGAATTTCTAAGTTCTCCGACTTCCTGTTTTCTTCTTTTTCCAGTCCTGATACTACATCTCCCATGATCCTTTGAGCCTGTGTAGCTTCAGGGCAGGCTATAGGAGTCATCTGTACCAGTTCTGGGAGTTTTGTTCAATAAGTTTTTATTGAAAAGAATAATAGAAACATTACAACAATGGAACATGTGTTCCGTAGCATAACATGGTCAGTTAAGGAACAGATGTACATATCATGAAACTTTAACTTGGACAAAGTGCCATTCTTACACACCAATAACATAATGCGAAAGGTTAAAGGAAAAGAAAAAGGATAGGAAAAGAGAGGAAAAAGAGGAGGAGTGGGTGGGGTTAGGACTTAAGTGGAGTAGGAGGTGGGGGGGTTTCCTCATGTTCATATAACATATCTATAACAGTGAATGAATATGACATATATGATCTTTTTTAGTCAGGCTTAGACATAATTTCTGAAAAGGCAGCAGAGAACTTATAGGCAAACCAGCAGGCCCATATTTTATTGGGGGTGGCGGATTGATTTCTGAAGTCATACGTAAGGTCTTCCATGTAGTAAATATGCTATACTACTTGAAGCCAGTGTTGTATTGTGGGAATGTTAGGTTGTTTCCAAAACTTGGATATAAGTGTTTTTGCAGCGTTCAGTAAATAGGGAGTAATGGATTTTTTATATCGACCTACTGGTTCGCCCCTACAGGGGAACAATACAACCCAAGGGTCATTGAGGACAGGAAAACCTTGTATTACATTAATGCAGTGTAGTACAGCTGACCAGAAAGGGCGAATGAGAAGGCACAGCCACCATATGTGAGCATGCGTGACTGTGGCCCCGCATCCTCTCCAGCAAAGCTTTGTAGTGTCTGTAAAAGCTCTATGTAGAGACACTGGTGTGTAGTGCCATCTGGTCAAAATCTTATAATTAGTCTCTGCGCTTTTTGAGGAAATAGAGGATGTATGAGCCAGTTGAAGGTTTATAGAGTGGTTGGCATCTGTTAGAGGCTGCTGTAGGTTTTTTTCCCACTTTGTTAAGAATTTGCGACGGGTTTTAGGTTCCAGAGACAGCAGAGCTTTATAAGATAGAGAACTACTTTTTTACGGTGGTTGTGTGGTAGCCAAAATGTCTTCCACAGTCGATCATCCTGTGAGTGTACGCAGAGGTTTTAAAAGGGATTTAATAAACATAGACAGTTGGCTATATCTCCAATAGTCCATAGTTGTTATGGGGGTGTTTTTGACTAGCGAGGTTAAAGGAATTAGTCCATTTGGAAATAGAACATGATGCAGAAGCCAGCTATGAAATTGAAGATCAAGTTCTCCAGGTGGAAAAAAATGAATGGCCTGTCAAATACATCAGGGGAGAGTTATAGAGCCAACCATGTTGTTTATGGAGGGAGTCCCAAATCATAAAGGTGGATCTTACCATAGGGGATGTGTTCTCAGACAGAGAGCGATAAAAGCCGGGTGAATAGATCTGAGTTACTAAGGTCATATTCTAATTGTACCCAGAGCTTGGAGCTCTAATGATGTAACCAGTTCTGGGAGTTGATTTGGGTGGGTCCTAGGGTTACTGTGGATGGTTCTGGGCCTTTATGTGGGTGGTGAAAGATGTAAATGTGTCACACCTCCTTCTGTGTCACTCCTGACTTGCAGCCTGACAAAAAATAAGTGCTTACTGCAAGACTGCAGAGGAAGAGCTATGGGAGATTATTATTATGAAGATGTTTTCATCATATGTAAATGAATCAATTTACAGAGAGCAGGGATCTGAGGGGTAGGACTCTCCCTGTTCACACTGGTCATCACATTTACCTCGGCAGGATTGAATTCTAATTGTGATCTATGCAATCCTGCCTAGCAGCAGCACAGCTAGCTTTCATAACAGGCTGTGTATGAAGGTGTTTCCTTCTTGAATAATGCTCTGATCTGACAGATAGGACTTAGGAGGTTTTGACTCTTCCTGTATATGTGACTGGGTGGCATTGAATGCTTCTTAGGATGTATTTAATCCCACCCACCATCAGCGTTGTGAGGGAGGTAACATAATTTACAGAGTCTAATAGACTACAAAAGGGGAGTGTTACAGACTCCAGCTGCAGCAGGAATTGGCTGTGGAAGAGACAGTGTCTATCAGCAGGATATACAGAGTGTCACATGATACAAAGCCACAACTAAACCCAGGATATCAGGGGATCTGCAGACAACAGAGCAACAAGGTACAGAGGTAAGATCTATGCTGGGATTTATCATTTCATTCAGTTTTAGTGAAAAAAAATTTAAAACCAACAAACAAATCAGCAACAAAAGGAGGTTAGTTAGAGCTCACTGGTATTAGATTAAAAATATTTAATATTAATTTTAGGGACCTAATGAATACAATAAAAGTAATGGTAGTAAAAGTCCATATAGTCCATGATCAGCTGAAAAAGTAATTGTAATCAGGGAAAAGCCAAAAGTCATTTATTCAACAGGTGATAAATGGGAAAGGTACACAAAAGCCGGCAGCTCCTATAGAGATTTGGGATTCCCTCAGAGACAGAAAGTAAAGGTAGAAAAGGTTGCCAGGTCAGTGTGGGTAAAAACAACATCAATTTATTAGTATCCACTTACATGAAAGAAACTGGCAAGCTGCGTGCAGAGGTAGAGTTGTGCTGTAAACACAGGCAGTAGGCAGGATAGACTGGACAACCAGCGGTGTCTGTGAGCTCCACAATCGCCATTATCAGATAGCCAAGGAATAAGAGAATCAAAATGTAAGATGGGAGAGTGGCTGCTCACACAAGCCAAACCTTCCGCCGGAGGTGGCTGGCAAGTCGGCCGTGTCACACGGCTCTCACACACCGCTGCTAGCTGCAACAAGACACAGATATGGGAGGGCAGGGCTGCAATGCATTTTTGAGGCCCCGTCTCCTTCTTCAGGCTCTGAGCCTTGTGGAGCTCACAGACACTGTCAATCTGTTTGGAGAGAAAATATTGATAGTCTTATTATCTCAATGAGTATTTTAGGAGAAAGGGGGTTTTCTTGGTTTGGAAACCTTTAATTAGTCTCATAATCATCAAATAATTAATATTTGTAATTTGTATTACTTTGCAAGATGTATCCAACATGGTAATTATGTATATATTTTTTTAAATCAATAGTGTACGGTATTCTGTTTGCATGGTATTGGCTTAGTTTGAAAAAGGACACATTTTATCACAGAATTATCTCTCCCATGTAGCAGATTTGATTATTTATGACAGTACTGTAAATGTTATTGCTTTTGTTTTCCACAGAGCGGATATTATAGAGCCCTAATGGAGCATTAAATTAATGAATATGCTGCTCCCCTTAGGTTTAATCACTGTTCAGTTTCATTAATGCCTTTAAAATCCATATTTTAATATTAACATTTTTTTCTGCAGATAATGCCTTGAGGTTGGTCATGATATCCATTCTAAACACCATGCAGCTATTACTCTGAACATTATCCATGTACATGGTTAGTGATTGCCAAAGTTATAGCTAAAGGGATTTTCAAATAGAACTATTGTACAGATATTTGGTATACATATGGATAATCCTTAAATTATTTTTAAGGTCTACAGTGCATCCGGAAAGTATTCACAGCACTTCACTTTTCCACATTTTCTACAACCTTATTCCAAATTTTCATTATTTTCCTCAAAATTCTACAAACAATACCCCATAATGACAACATGAAAGAAGTTTGTTTGAAATCTTTGCAAATTTATGAGAAAACATGCAAAGTTTTGGGTAGTGAAAGGCCAAAATAGGCACCACATCCCAAATAGTTACAGACTTGGGGACAAAAAAAGCAGGGCTTTAAAAGGTGCCAAAAAATAGATAGTAACTTATCATATATAGATAAAAGTTATCAATGTTTTATTTTATAACAGTTTAAAATAGTAAAAATGTATAACATCAACATGCAATTTGTGCAACAATGCAGCCACTTCTGCTCTACATGTTTCTCCCAGAAGAGCTTCCTTAGGAGACTTAAGAGTGCTGCATGAAGTTGATGCTATAGATGAGAAGACAAACATTTATAAATATTTGCAAATATCAAATTATATAAATGTCATTATAATTATCTTTTTATCGTTATACAGTATAATTTCTTTAATGAATGTCAGAATATTGAATTAACCACTTCCCATCCGGCCTATAGCAGAATGATAGCCGGGCGGTGCTTACATTATCCTGACTGGACATCATATGACATCTTTCAGGATAACCCCCCAGCGCGCGCGCAGTGCGGCGAACGGGGACGATGCGTGTCACTCAGACACAGCACTTCCCCGATCACGGTAAACAGCCAATGAAATTGACAATGGAACAAAGTGCTGCGCTGTTGGACTGTTAACATACCATGAATAATATGTGGCAAGTTACCTAATATATCCACATGGACAATGACTAATAAATCAAATAAATGCCACACATATACCATATATAGATGAATGAATAATGAGTTAATGTTCTATACTTCCATTTATGGAATAAATTAATTTTTACAATCTACAGTGTCTTTTTGCTCTCCAGTTGCATGCTTCACTCAAAGTCCCAAATATCTTATAAATGGACAACTTTTTTTTTCATTTCTTTTTCCACATTTTCCAAAAACTTCTGGAAAAAAAAGAATCATTCAAAAGACTCATTATGCCTCATAGATTATACGCTGGGTGTTTGCTTTCCAAAATGGGGTCATTTTGTGGGCAATTCCATTGTCCTGGTTCTCCAGGGCCTTCAAAAGTGTAATAGGTTGAGATATGAGATGTGCAATTTATGCTCGTAGAATACCTGAAGGTGCTACTTCAATGTTGGGCCTCTGTATGTGGCCAGGCTGTGTAAAAGTCTCACACATGTGGTATCACCATTCTCAGGAGGAGTAGCAGAATGTATTTTGGGGTGTAGTTGCAAGTATGCATATGCTGTGTGTGAGAAATAGCCTGTTAATATCACAAGTTTGTGTAAGAAAAAAAAAAGTCTTAATTTTCCCAAGAATTGTGGGAAAAATAACAACTCACCATGCCTTCCGACTAAATACCTTGGACTTTCTACTTTCCAAAAGAGGGTCATGGGGGGGGGGGGTATTTGTACTTTCCTGGCTTGTTAGGGTCTCAAGAAATGAGATAGGCCATCAATACATCAGATCAGATGTGATCAATTTTCAGTGGTTGGCACCATCTTACTTATTTGCAACATTTTACAATATAAACTAAAAAACAGTTTTTTTCTGCTTATATTGCAAAAAACTAAAAACCCAGCGGTGTATAAATACCACCAAAATAAAGCTCTATTTGTGAGAAAAAAATAATTAAAAGTTTGGGTACAGTGTAGCATGACTGAGTAATTGTCATTCAAAGTGTGAGAGTGCTGAAAGCTGAAGATTGGTCTGGGCAGGAAGGTGCCTAAGTGCCTGGTATTGAAGTGGTTAAAGAAGATGGGCCTACCGGATGCTTAAAAATCAGAACTTAAATCAAATGAGTACATAGATTCCAATAGATGCCATGGTTATGAGATGTAGTGTGACCATAGGGGAGAGAAAAAAGGAGAGATGACCTACAATTTATAAAAGGTTTTTTAGAACTAATTCAAACAAAATCACATGTACATTAGTATTCACAGCCTTTGCCATGATACTCAAAACTGAACTCAGGTGCATCCTGTTTCCAATGATCATCCTTGAGATGTTTCTATTTATAGAATAGCTCAATTCTGGTGGGGAATTTGAGACATTGCCCACATCCCTAATAAAGCATAGAAACAGCAAATAAGGAACCCTCTGGCGGGACTTTGAAAGGCAATGACTCCAAAAATTGTGTATATAGATAATTGTAGATAATTGTATATATAGATACTGACACTTAATTTACATCACTCTTGTACAAATACACAGAGCTTCGCTCTGTGTATTTGCACAAGTGTAAGAGAACTGTTGCGTTCCGGGTTCACACATACGTTCGTAAAGGACCCTTCACACACGCATGCGTTCGAGAAGACCTCTTCGGATAGCAGACGTGCCAATGCGCGTGCGCAAAGGAATGGACGCACCTGCGGGAGCGCGTCCGCGCGGCCCTTTGGCGCCAGACAGCCTATTTAAAGGACACACTGACTGTAACAGATGCTGACTGATCTTCAGCTGTTCCCGTATCTGTATCCTGTGTTGCTTGCCTGCTTGATATCTGTTGTTGAACCTTGGCTCCCCTGACTTTGCTTCTGGACTCTCCCTTATCCTGATTCACTGGTTCCTTATTTCGGCTTCCTATTTGACTCTGCTCCCGCATGATGATTTGGTACCTTGCTGTCCGCCTGCTTCCAAACCCGGCTATTCCTGTGACTCCGCTCTTGTTTCCCGTTTGGCTCCAAGCTGCCTGTCAAGTTGCTGCATCTCGGCTTCTGCGATCTGCTGCGACTTCCTGCATACCTAAAGTCGTATCATCTGCCTCAAGCTTCCTGGGTTACTTCTGCAGGCACTCATGTTCCTCCTTTCCTTGGGGTCCTTCTGTTCCCACTCTCAGCGGGACCCGGGTTGGAGATACAAGGGAGGCCGACCTCGTCACTTCAGACTCCGATAAGGTACGTGACAACAAGAGTGATGTAAATTAAGTGGTTTTCTATGATTTCATGTGGATATATACTATTGAACCTGTAAACTTGTGATACAAACTCTCTATGTATCTATGCTTTTAGAATTTGTACTATTAAACTTATATTCATTTTTACATTTATTGTCTAAATAAACAATTTTTGGAGTCATTGCCTTTCAACGTTCCGCCAGAGGGTTCCCTCTTTGCTGCTTCCTTGAGATGTTTCTACAGCTTGATTGGAGTCCACCTGTGATAAATTCAGTATAATGGACATGATTTGGAAAGGCACACACCTGTCTATATAAGGTCCCACAGTTAACAGTCCATGTCAGAGCACAAACCAGGCCATGAAGTCCAAGGAATTGCCTGTAGACCTCCATGATATGATTGTATTGAGGTACAGATCTGGGGAAGGGTACAGAAAAAGTTCTGCAGAATTGAAGGTCCCAATGAGCACAGTGGCCTCCATCATCTGTAAATAGAAGAAGTTTGGAACCACCAGCTTCTTACTAGAGCAGGCCGCCTGGCCAAACTGATCGATCGGGGAGAAGGGCCTTAGTCAGGGAGGTGACCAAGAACTGATGGTCACTCTGACAGAGCTCCAGCATTTCTCTGTGGAGAAAGGAGAACCTTCCGGAAGAACAACCATCTTTGCCGCACTCCACTAATCAGGCCTGTATGCTAGAGTGGCGAGACGGATCCACTCCTCAGTAAAAGGCACATGACAGCCCACCTGGCACCTAAAGGATTCTCAGACCATGAGAAACAAAATTCTCTGGTCTGATGAAACAAAGATTGTACTCTTTGGCCTGAATGGCAAGCTTCATGTCTGGAGGAAACCAGGCACCACTCATCACCTGGCCAATATCATCCCTACAATGAAGCATGGTGATGGCAGCATCATGCTGTGGAGATGCTTTTCAGCGGCAGGAACTGGGAGACTAGTCAGGATCAAGGGAAAGATGAATTCAGCAATGTATAGAAACATCCTTGATGAAAACCTGCTCCAGAGCACTCTGGACCTCAGACTGGGGCATAGGTTCATCTTCTAACAGAACAACGACCTTAAGCGCACAACCAAGATAACACAGGAGTGGCTACGGGACAATGTCCTTGAGTGGCCCTAGAGTCCAGACTTGAACCCGATTGAACATCTCTGGAGAGATCTGAAAATGGCTGTGCACCGATGCTCCCTATCCAACCTAATGGAGCTTGAGACGTCCTGCAAATAAGAATGAGAGAAACTGCCCAAAAATAGGTGTGCCAAGCTTGTAGCATCATACTCAAAAATACTTGAGGCTGTAAATGGTGGCAAAGGTGCTTCAACAAAGTATTGAGCAAAGGCTGTGAATACTTATGGACATGTGATTTTTTTTTGTTTTTTATTTTTAATAAATTTGCAAAGATTTGAAACAAACTTCTTTCACATTGTCATTATGGGGTATTGTTTGTACAATTTTGAAGAAAATAATGAATTTAATCCATTTTAAAATAAGGCTGTAACTAGGGCTGCAACTAAAAGTTATTTTCATAATCGATTAGTTGGCCGATTAATCGGGTAAAACCTAAGTTTGATGTATAAATTAGTTATTATGTAAAGTTTAAAAATACACAATTTATTCTTGAATATCTATATGCAGTGGTAAATATAAATAAGCTATACAGTTTAGAGACAAAATATCTAATCCATTCTCAAAATAACAGGCAGAAGAGATATATTTACAATTTATAATCCAGACTCACGTCTAAGTTTTTATTTAAAAAAAAAAAGTATAAAATAGTTTTGCAGATTTTCAGGCAGGATTGTAATATAATATAAATATAATATTACACATGACAGACTCCCTTAGGCGTAGGCGTTTGTGCCTGCTGTCACTTATCCTGGCCATACATGAATACATTTTCCCTTCAAAAATGTTCAATTTAAGAACGTTCATTCAATTTTCTAATCGTTAGTGGGATCAAATTGACATTCCATTTGTACCACGGTAGGGGGGAAATTTGAAAGAGCAGAATAGAAAACTTTTCTTGATCAAACACATTTTTGGACAGTTTATGTGGTTTTCGTGTTAAAATTGAATATTAAAAGCAAGTGAAATTTCATTCATCCATTCATTTAATGTACAAAGAATTTCCGTACAAATACTTACTGACATGTATGCACTGAGCTGTGTGTGTACTGCACATTTTTTTTCTGACATGTAAACAAATAATGCATTCTGTATGCAGGCCAACTAATCGACTGACCAACTAATCGATTATGAAAATAGTTGACAACTATTTTTATAATCAATTATGTTGATTAGTTGTTTCAGCCCTAGCTGAAATAAAACAACAGGTGGAAAAAGTGAAGTGCTCTGAATACTTTCCGCATGCACTGTATTTTTGATTTCCAGAACCCTTAGGTCTCTCTTCCCAATGTAGGATATTCCTTCCATTACTACAAGAGGTTGTAATGGAAGGTATACAATGGGAAAGACACATGTAAGAGAGATGGAAGGAGCTGCACACCCCAAAAAATAATTTATATGGAAAAGTTTAGTCCCCAATGGGGCTCTAAAACAGCAATGTACAAGATCAAAAAGATTATTTCTTAGTAGTATATGAAGAATAGTTTATTTACAAAATGTCCAATAAAATACGATATGTACAATAAAGAATCTGGTCCAATGACATAATTCATATTCCACAATGCAATAAAAAACACATTTGTGCACATCATTACATTACATAATGTTGTATAGTATGGGAGCCCTAATGCGTTTCGACCTAGATACGGTCTCTTCAGGGGGCACAATTAGATCTAAAAAATATATATTACATGTGTTCAAAATTAAAGAAATATATCGTCATTCATCACATTACATACATTATGATGGTAGATTTTACCGTTAAAAGGTGGAATAGGTGTCCCATATTCCAGGATGGTCAGAGCCATTTGAGAATCTGGAGGGCCAGCAGGCAACCTCCATCCCCCCCAGGAGAGAAAAGCCAACCCCAAAGGGCTTACAAGGAGCCGCACTGTACATGCCCCCCAAGGGACGGAAGAGCACACACCTGCAACAAATACCCAAAAGGAGCCATTTATTAATTAATAAATATCGAGTAATTGAATCATGGTTATAAATGTTTCTAGTTGTGTATATTGAGAATGACGGTGAATTGGAGTGTCGATGTATGAGTGCATCACAATATTATTTGTGTCCCATGGAAATAGCTAGACAAAGTAGAATTGTAATTCGTTAAAAATAATATGGTGATGTAATAATATAAAGAGATATTTCTGGTTCATGGGCAGTAGTATTAAATAATGCTACAGATAATTAGGTATAGTGCAAGGAAAATGCGAAGTGCGTATGTAAAGAACTGACAGTTAGCTCAGTCTGAAGCATGCACTGTGTGCGGAATAGTAATGTGACTAAAAAGGTGCATCAAGTGAAGGTATAACCTTGTAGCAAAGCATAAGTGTGGTAATTTAGGGACATTCAGCATAAATGGCTATCCTCAGCAAATGTCAGAATATGAAGGAAAGTACTGGGATCCTGAAACTCTGAATGTTTAGCTAAAACTAAAATTAAACTAGAGCTCCTATCTTACTTATTGTTACAAACATTCTTTTTCATTGTGTGTACAGATCAACACCTCTCCCTTGAAGTTGTGGAGATGAAATTAAAAAAAATGTTAAGTTTTAAGGCTTTGCAAGAAAGACAAAAGCTGTTGGTTTTAAACAAATATTTTTTAACGCTACCCCTGAGCACTTTACCCACAATACTCATGCATCAAGTTGACAGTTATCAGAAGACAGAGGACACGGCTAGTTTTGATTTGCAAAAAAAAAAAAAAAAGAAGGAGCACATTATCTGAGAGACAGTATCCATAAATATTGTTCAGTGGTTAGACAGTATGTAAGCAGCTTAGTTATACTGCAATATAAAAGTGAGAGATGAGCCAGATTTTATCTTCATATAAACATTTAAGTGTATTATTTCAGAAACAGTAGCCACACATAATAAACAGCTTGGTAAGGCCGCAATATAGGAGAGACTCAAAATGTACATTTTATTCTAAAATAAAAATGAAAGTGTGTTATTCCAGAGATGGGGGGCATGTGAGAAGACACATGTCTCATCGATCCCGTAGGGGAAACTGTATTTGATCCTCTCCCTGGCTCCTATAGCTGACTGTACCTGCTTCAGAATGCTCTGTGTGTTCCCTGGAGCCCCGACTGCATCTCTGGAGCACGGCTATGACCAGATCAAAGAAGGATGGAGCAGGCATGGATCCCCAACATGGTGCCGCTGCATTGCCACAGAGGACTTCCAGAGGAGCAGAAAAATCCAGGACAAAGAGGCTGGGAGTTCTAAAGGCAAAGGTGCTAAGACCCCAGGTAAGGAGGGCACCAGTGGCATGATCTACTATGCACAAAAGTTGCCGCTCCCATGTGCTCAGCCTTCTGGATCTGAGGAGTTAGTGGCAGACATGGCAGAAGAGGAGGAGGGACAGCCAGAGGGGCAGCAGCCATATTTGCAGAACAGGAGGAACAGTTCCAGGATGAGTTAGATGAGAATCCCTCTGAACAGGAACAGCCCACACTTTGGGAAATCCTGAAGGCAGTTAACAATTGCACAGCCTCAGTTGATAAGTTAAAAACTCATCTGGGTAGTTTGTAAGAAGATGTTGCTTTGATCAGGCACAATCTCCAAAAAATCAGAGAGCGAACGACAACCACAGAGGGTCGCATCAGGATAATTTGCCTACACTGTTGCGTGACTCCCAAATGACTAAACAACTGGTGGGGGCGAACAGTATGCGGGCGGAAGACTTGGAAAATCACATGAGAAGGAACAATGTCTGTATAGTGGGCCTCCCAGGGAAAGCTGAGGGCAGGGACCCTTGGGATCTTTGCCAAAGATGCCTTTACTCCTCATTTCTCATTCCTACCAGACCCTTATTATCGGGTAGCCCCCTAAACCCATGCTGGTATGTCTGCTTAATAACCATGATAGAGAGACAGTGAACACTCACCTGGCACGTGAACGCAGCAATATCCATTGCAATGAGATCAGAATCTTATTCTAGCTGGAATTTTTGGTAAAGGTCCAAAGAAGCAGGGCAAAATTCATCAAAGTCAGAAAACAACTACACTCTACCCAGCGCAACTTCACATTAAATATGGTGGCCAGGCACATTTATTTGACTAGAGATAATAGCAACAAATATTGTACAGTCACTGGGCACTATGTAAGCAGCTTAGTTAGGTCAAAATATAGAAGGGAAAGACAAGGCAGATTTTATTGTGAAATAAAAAAAGTATGACACCACACCTGCTGAACGCAGCCAAATATCTTATCCAAAGATACTGGCCGCAGGGTACCTGTCCCACCCCAAAGGACTGGCAGAAGGAGGCGGAGAGGATAATGGAGGCAGAGAGATGGGATTATATAAGCAAACATAAAGAACAAAAAATTCTTGACATCTGGCCTGGATGGAGGTATTACGCTCTAGGAATTTACAAGCTTATTCAGTTGCAACTGTCCTGGATGTACTTTACACAGATCTACAATCATCTATCTCACAATCTGAAGGGGGTCAATGACCCCTTATTGCTACCCTGGCCATAGGCTAACTAGTAACCGTCAGTTGTGGTTGACTAATTCCACACCCAGACCATGGTTGGGATGCTTTTTTCCCAAGTGCTATTGAGAAATGTTATAGTTTTGATAAAGTTTTTGTTTCCTCCTTCCTTTTTTTCTTGTGGTTCATTGGGGGACTTGTCTTCTGTTACAGATACGGGGCCATTCATTTTCTTTTGCTACACTTATGCTCTGGCAGAGACCGATGTCCTGTTGATGTACTACATACACATGTACAGGTCGAGCCTTCCTAAGTACACATCGAATAGGGTTTTTTATTGTATGGTTTTCTCATTGTTAAGCATATGAAGGCTGCCTTAGCAGATATGACCATTATCTAATATTGAATTTATGTGATGGCCTTGTTTACATCCATATTGCTGGATAGAGTTGGGCAAACGGTTCAGGCTGAGCAAGAGTTCGGCCCGAACATTGCTTGTTCGCCCATTCAGCGAATGTCCGAATTTGCAGGGCATTTGTGCACTGTGTGCATTCTAAGCCCTGATTTGGCAAAGCTTTGCCCAATCTGGGCGCAGTGAATAGCTGGCTATTAAGGAGCAATGGCGTCCGTAACAACTGATGAGTCATCAGCTGTCAATGGGCTTCCTCGTTGAATAAAAAAAAATTGTCAGCAATAAAACAAGTGAAAAAAAAATAAAAACCGGCGTGGGGTTCCCCCCAAATCCATACCAGGCCATTCGGGTCTGTTATGGATTTAAACGGGAACCCTACAACAAAATTTATAAAAAAAAACAGCATGGGGTCCCCCCAAAATCCATACCAGACCCTTATCCGAGCATGCAGTCTGGCAGGCCAGGAAAGGGGGGGCAAGCAAGCCCCCCACATGCCCTCAACATGGGGGGTGGGTGCTTTGGTGCGGTGGTGCTCTGCCCCCCACCCCAAAAGCACCTTGTTCCCATGTTGACGGGGACAAGGGCCTCATGTCCACAACCCTAGGCTGTGGTTGTTGGGGTCTGCGGGCAGAGTACCCTATACTCATTCACATAGGGGGGCAGGATCTGGGGACCCCCTTGTTAAAGGGGGCTTCCATATTATGATAAACCCCCTTCCCACAGACCCCCACAACCACAGCCCAGGGCCCCCCTGCCCAAAAGCACCCACCCCCCATGTTGAGGTCATATGGCCCGGTATGGTTCAGGAGTGGGGGGGGGGGGCGCTCACTCATCCCTCCCTTTCCTGACCTGCCAGCTGCATGCTCGAATAAGGATCTGGTATGGATTCTTCGGGGGACCCAAAGCCGTTTAAAAAAAAAAAAACAATTATATTGCTGGCAATTTAAATGTAATTTCTTTTCAATGTTTTTATTGAGGTTTTAAGTACAAATATAACAAAAGCAATACAGATACAGTATCCTCCTGTATCAAACATGTAAGGATTAAATATTGAGCAAATAGCATTTGGTATACAGCTGTGTACAGATCTGTATATGTGATTCATTAGCCAATATAAGTCGACAATATAACGTTTATCGTCTCATTTTCGATTTTTTTCTATTGTAAACAGATAAAATAGTAACAAGCCTGTTGGCACGTAGCATAAATTGGTTTAGAAAATATATGTGGATCACCTGTCTCTGAGGATTGTCAAAATCTAGGTGTTATGTATTCATCTAGACCTTTATGACCACTGCATATGTAGGTGGGTTGATCGCTCAAATCCACTGTGTGGAGTAGTCCCTGTGTAAAAGGCTCAGTTAGGTTTTTATCGCGTCAGGGCCTCCAGGATTATCACCCCACCCCTATGGGTGCACACTGTGGGGTGACAGAGCCCGTGGCCCCAGCCCGATGATGTATCCCACCTGTCACCTCTCTTCTCATCCAGGGTATGCCCGAGAGCATAGTTATCAATCCTCAGCTCAGGACAAACTATGAGTGACAAATTGCTCTATGAAGAGCGAAGTGTAAAGCCCACAACATGCCAATAACAAATCTGATGTTATACATCATGAGAGATATGTAAGAGAGAAAGTGGGGGAGAGTAGGAGGAAAGAAAAGAAGAAGGGTAGTGGAAGAGGGAAGTGGTCTCACTGGAAATTCCTTCATGTATGCAGGTGACCCGGGTAAAGCGGGATCTTGATATGAGATGCCCATGGTTCCCAGACCCTTTCAAAGCATTGGACCATGTCCAGCAGCTTCGCTACTGTCTGTTCCTGTGTCATAATCCAGGATATTTTGCGTTTGGCAGCTAACAGCGCAACTGTTGTTTTTTTCCAGGCTTTAGCTAAGGTAATCTTAGCTCCCAAGCACATAAAGAATATAAGTTGTTAAGTGCTCTTAGAGGCATTGTGTACCCTGCAGTTCAAGAGAATGTACGCGGGAACTTGGGTTTTTGTAACTTGTCGCAATACAAGGAGGAATTTGGTCCAGTAGCTTCTTATACGGGGACAAGTCCACCATATATGGAGCATCGTGCCTACATGCCCGCATCCTCTAAAGCAGAGGGAGGAGGCATCTGGGTAAATCTTGGAAAGCCTAGCTGGAACATAGTACCATTTAGTGAGTACTTTAATGTTAGCTTCAATCAGTGAGATGTTTAAAATACCTTTTAGATGATCTACGAAAGGCTTGAAACCATTGGTCAGGGTCCAGCTGGATGTTAAGATCTGCTTCCCAGGATCGAGCGTATGTCAGGGAGTCCTCCCTATCTGCCAGAGAAGCGTATATAATGGAGATGCTGCCCCTTTGAGCTCCAATGTTGGAACACCATTGTTCATATATAGTTGCTTTGGGAGGGCTCGACTTGTCAGACCAAAGACTGTGGAGGAAGTGCCTGATCTGTGAAAGTCTGAACTTTTCAGATGTTGGCATGTCCATTTTGCTCTGACAATGTCCTAATGTTATGGGGCCGTTTGATGTTAGGAAATGTCCTATCCTGAAAAGTTCCTTGTTCAACCACTAGCGAAAGGCGTATATATTCATACCTGGGGGAGAGTCAGGATTGTGAAAGAGGTGAGCAAGGGGTCTCAGGGGAGATATCAGTTGTGCGTGTGTACGTATCTTATCACATAGTGTCAGGGAGTGGGATAACGTTGGTGCTAGGATAACTGGTCTGTGTTTTGCCAGTCTCCAGCTTAAATACCGTATTTATCGGCATATAACACGCACTTTTTTCCCCTGAAAATCAGGGGAAAATTGTGGGTACGTGTTATAGGCCAATCCCCCCCCCAATTGTGTGTGATCGGAGCGATCGCGGCAATTGCCGCGATCGCCGCTGACATACACAGCCGTGTGGAAATTCAAATACGGCGCCGAGACTGCATGGACTCGGCGGAGCGGAGCTACACATAGCCGAGAGTCCTCGGGTTTTCTCGGCGCCGCTTACAGTCCTGCCCATAGGGCGGAACTGGGCGGGACTGTAAGCAGCGCCGAGAAAACCCGAGGACTCTCGGCTATGTGTATCAGTGCTCCGCCGAGTCCCTGCAGTCTCGGCGCCATATTTAAATTTACACAGAGCTGTGTATGACGGCAGGGATCACGGCGATCCCACAAAGCTGCACGGGGGCAAGGCTGCATGGGGGGGGCAAGGCTGCACTGGGGCAAGGCTGCATGGGGGCAAAGCTGCACTGAGGCAAGGCTGCACTGGAGAAAAGCTGCACTGACAAGGCTGCACTGACATGGCTGCACTGACATTGCTTCACTGACAAGGCTGCACTGACAAGGCTGCACTGACATGGCTGCACTGACAAGGCTGCACTGACATGGCTGCACTGACAAGGCTGCACTGGGGCAAAGCTGCACTGACAAGGCTGCACTGGGGCAAAGCTGCACTGACAAGGCTGCAATGGACACTGGGGCAAGGCTACACTGACAATTCTGCACTGGGGCAAAGCTGCACTGACAAGGCTGCACTAACAGGGCTGCAATGGACACTGGGGCAAGGCTGCACTGACAAAGACAAGGCTGCAGATGGACACCGATAACGCTGCATTGATGGGCATTTTAATGTAAGTTTTTCTTCCTTAAACTTTACTCCTAAAAGTTTTTTTCCTTAAAATTCCCTCCTTAACTTGGGTGCGTGTTATACGCCGGCGCGTGTTATACGCCGATAAATACGGTAGTCGAGCGTGTAATGTGGGACTGCCTGCCTTTCTATGGAGACCCAGTCAGGTTTGTGGCCCCTAGAATATATGATGGAAAACTGAGCTAGTTGGGCTGCTTGATAGTAAAGCCATAGGTTGGGGAGTCCCAGTCCGCCTTGGGTTTTAAGTCGGAGAAGAGTCTCTTTCACAAACTGGTGCCCCCGATCCCCCCAGACAAAGCCGATAATCTTGGATTGCAGTTTCGTCAGAGTGGATTTTTTAATAGGGATAGGGAGGGAGCGGAAGAGGTATAGTAAATGGGGTAGTAATGTCATCTTCACAGCATTTAGCCTGCCGAGCCAGGATAGTCCTCCCTTCGACCACCTTTTTAGGTCTGCTTCAAGAGAGCTGAACATATGGGGATAGTTGGCAGTGTAGAGACTGCCAATACTTTAATTGTGGTCGTACAGATATGTTTAGGGCTATCGATTTGGTTACATTTACTTGGAGACCTGAAATATTCCCAAACTCCCTAATTAGTCAGAACACATTGGGGGTGGAGATTAGTGGTGACATTAGGAACAGTAGCATGTCGTCAGCAAAGAGGGCACACTTATGTTCCTCTTGGCCGCATTTAACTCATTTTATATCAGTATTTGTTCTGATGGCTATGGCCAGTGATGCTATCGCAAAGATCAAGGGAGATAGAGGGCATCTCGGCCTCGTTCCTCTGTTAATTTCAAAGGGCGCAGAGTAATGCCCCATTAGACGCACTTGTGCCGTCAGGTTAGAGTGAAGGGTGTGTATTAGTCTAAGGAATTTAGCACCAAACCTCCAGCGTTCCAAAATACCAAAGAGGTATGGCCAGGACACAGAGTCGAAGGCTTTCTGTAGATCTAACGATAACAAGAAGCCTTCCTGATGTGGCCCCCCGTCCCATTGGGATTGTAGGAGGGAGATCAGTTCAACTGCCCTACGAATTTGGTCCGGTCCCTGTCTCCCCGGAATGAAGCCCACCTGATCCCCGTGGATGTATCCAGCTATGAAGCCGGACAGTCTCGTTGCCAAGATTTTTGTCATAATCTTAAGGTCGTTATTTATCAATGAGATGGGGCGATAATTGCCTACCTCACTCTTGTCTTTCCCTGGTTTGGGTATAACTGGTATAAAAGCTGTATTTTAGTCACTAGGTAGGGGGGCTCCATCCCGGAGAGAGTTAAAGAGGTGAGCCATGTAGGGAGCCAGGCGTAATCCAATTTTTTTATAGTAACAGACCGAGAAGCCATCAGATCCTGGAGCTGAGGCTAATTTTAAAGATTTTATCACGTCCACTATTTCGTCTGAGGAGAAAGGTTTGCCCAGTAGTTCTTGGTGGGTACGTTTTAGGTGGGGCAAACTGAGATCTTGGAGAAATGCTGCTCTTGTCTTGGAGTGTGTTTGAGGTAGGGCCTTATAAAAGTGCGAGTAAAAGTCATGGAAGGAGTTCATGACTCCCATTGGATTTTGGGTTAAATTTCCCGTCTTGGTAAAAATTTTTGGGGTAGGCAAGGACGCGCATCTTTAGGCTCAGTTTAGCTGCTAGTTTAGAGCCTATCCGGTCTTTTTAGTAATAAAAGCGAACCCCTGTCCATCTTAGATGTTTCTCGGCTGAGGTAGTGAGGGAGAGATTTAATCTGACTCGAGCTGAGTCAAGCCTAGCCAGACTGTCCGGGGTGGGGTTGCTTTTATTGCGTTTACTGAGCGAACGAAAGTCCTCCATCAACTGTTGTATTTCTGCCCTCCTTTCCCATCTAATTTGGGATGAAAGCTGGCTGAGTCTACCTCTCATCACCACCTTATGCGCCTCCCACAAAGTGCCTCGCGAGATCGAATCAGTGTCGTTGTCCAAAAAGTACTCCGCTAGTGTTGTGTAGTGTGCAATGTGCCGGATTGCTCAACAGAGCTTAATTGAGGTGCCATTTAAAGGGCCCCCTCTCTCCGACTCCACCCCTGAGGGTAATGGTCATCATGGAATGGTCAGATAAAGAAGTATCATGTATTTTGGAGGCCTCCACCCTTGGGATTGTATGTAATAGAACAAAGATGTGGTCTATCCTGGAGTGCGTTCGGTGTGGGATGGAATAGTGTGTATAGTCCCTGGTTCGGGGGTTCATTTCCCTCCATATGTCAACCAAGCCATGAGATTGAATGGTCTGCGTTACCTGCAGGCTACGTTAAGGAGGTCACTTGGCTTTTGGGATCTGGGATTGGACTTGTCCAAAGAGAGATCAAAAGGTGTGTTAGAGTCCCCACCCAGAATTACTGTGCCAAGAAAGTGATGTTGCAAGGTCTGAAGAACAGCTTCAAAAGATTTGTCTTGGTGTGTGTTAGGGGCGTCATAGGAAACAAACGTGTACGTCTCCCCGTTGATTCTGCAAGTAACTAGAATGTGCCAGCCATCAGGATCTTTGACTATTTTGGTAAGAATTGAACCTTGTTCGAGAAACATACTGCAACCCCTCTCATCTTGTTGGCCGCGTTTGCTAGGTAGAATTGAGCGAAGTTTTTGTGAAGGAATGAGGGATTATAGGTAGCCAGGAAGAGTGTCTCTTGAAGCAATGCTACATCCACGTGCAGTGTGTGGAGCTGTTGCATAATTTTACTTCTTTTTACTGGGGAGTTGAGTCCCTGCACGTTATGGGAGAAGATCCGGAGTATCAGGTTCATTGATTGGGTGTCAGTCATGGTGTAGTTGTGTGCATGAAGCCATGGGTAAGGTAAACGTACACATTATTGACGCCCTTCCTGGCAGATGAGAGTTCTCCCGATCACCACTGCGATCCGATCTTGAGGTAGGAAGTCCAGCAACACCCTGTAACTGATGAAGGATGGGGGGGTGGGGAAGGAAGAAGGGGAAGGGGAGAGCATAGCAATAAATGGAAAAAGAAAAGTAGAAGAAGAGAGAGAAGATGTATTAGAAAATACATTATACAATACGCACCCAGTCCCACTAGGCCTGGGGAGGGACCCATCCCTGCCCAGTCCTTTTCCCAGAGGAAACCCAAAATGTCCTAGAGAGGACGTGGAGATCTGACTCCAACAGGGAAGAAAAAGAAGTTCACCTATCGGCGTCAGACAGAGGTGCACTGTGACCACTCCAGTCACCCCCACCGTAAAGGTAATGATAACAGTGTACGGAACTTAAAGTCTGAGCCCTGTTGACATAAAATTAGTGCGTATTCAGGTATGAATGGTCTGTCTCCCACCCCCTCCACTCTGCAACACACGTCACCCCTTAGCGCAGTGGGTATGGATAGTAGGTGTTGTGGTGACGCCCGTTACCGATCATGGGAGAGGACGAGACACCCACATGTGTCCGTATAGCCGATCATCTGGGGAAAAAAAAAAATTAAAAACACAGAAAGAAGATCCTTAGTGAAGAACAAGAAAACTTGTATGTAAAAGAAACCAGGAAACACGGGTAACCAGGGATAGCCAGTTAAATGGAACAATCTTCCCTTGTGGAACTTGGGGCCATTCCCGAAGTTTACTCAATAGCGCCGTAACGCCATTCTGATGACGAAGGTTGGCTGCGAACACGGTTCCAAAGGGAAGCGGGAAATTGAAGAAGTGTTGATAGTAGTCAAGCCAGCATTTAAATGTAATTTCATAATTTTTTTTTTCTTTAGAAATGTCAGTTTTTCTGCAGTAGGTTCTATCCACAGTACAGATGCTCCACTTTACAGGCAGACTAAGAGGACCCCCAGGCACTATATTTAAAGGAATTATTCATTTTTATTGTTGCACTTTATACATCATTAAAATTACTGCTCCTGTAAAAATGATATTTAAAAAAAAAAAAGTTTTTGCATTGATACATGTCCCACAGGGCAGTACCCGGACCATCATACCCTTTTTATGGCCAATTACTTGCCTTCAAAATGGGGACTTTTGATTTTTCAAGTTCAGGTCCCATAGACTTTAATAGGGTTCACTGTTCGGGTCAGAACTTTTTCTCAGTTCGGGAGTTCTGGTGCGAACTGAACGGGGGGGGGGTGTTCGGTCCATCTCTATTGCTGGATTGTCTGTTTACAGTATCGGTCAGCCTTGGTACTGGTCCTTACACTGACGGAACCTAATATTTTATTGTTTTGACAATTTGTATTATTTTTGTTCTGTACTAAGTACAGGTTTCTTAAAACTCAATAAATATTGATTATACAAAAAGTGTATGATCTGACAGACAATAGTCACAACTATTTTGATTGCCATAAAACTTAAATAAGCTATACTTATTTAGAGGCAAACAGCATGATTTAGGGCCCTTTTTCACATGGGCTTCTCCGTTTGACAGACTCCGCTTACTTAGCGGGGGATCGATTCACTGATCCCCGCTGAGCAGGCGGATGACAGGCCCGTCTCTGCTCACTGTGCAAAGACAGACCTGTCAGAGTCCCGCTCTCTTCGTTGGGGAGATCGGATGAAAATGGACCGCCTGTCCATTTTTATCCGATCCGCCAGATGGATGGAAAATAGGATCACCATCTGTCTGGATTTGGCTGAGAGGATCAGATCGGATAGCAGTGGGCGCCAGCACTGACATCTGCTGCTCCATAGGGATGAATGAAGTGTCTGATCAGGTCCACCTGAAAAACTGACAGGCGGACCTCATCGGAAAGCCCATGTGAAAGGGCAAACATTGTAAATTTTGCAGCTGAGGCCCAGCTGTGGAAACACAGCTGTGTACACTTGTTATGCCTGAGCACCAGAATGGGGTACAAACTTGGATGTGTAAAGCAGGCTTTAAACTACAGAAAACATTGTAATTTTTCCTTTGCAGTCCAGCTGTGGAAACATTATGTGTGTACCTTTACAGAGTCATAGCACTGAAAGAGCCTGAACCTTGGGCTGCATTGAAGCATTTACCCTGCAGAAAACATTATACATTTTGTTGTACCTGCTCAAACAAGAGCTGGAAATTTGGCAGGCCAGTAGAGGAGGCAGGAGCTAGTAATGGTGGCAAGCCAGGGACAGTGGCAGGAGCAGGAAATAGTGCCAAGCCAGAAGAGGTGACAGGAGCTGGTAATATAGACAGTGGTAGGCCAAGAGAGATGGCAGGAGTTGATAATGCTGGCAGGCCAGGAGAGGTAGCAGGAGCTAGTGATTGTTCCAGGCAAGCAGAGGTGGTAATGATTGGAAGATATTTTTTTTTGGCCATGTGACATCAGAATCATTTATTGGTAGAATCAGCTGCTGGGACTTTGGAACCATTGCTAATTCATAATTGGTTTGTTGGTTTATTAATATGAGTTGGGCAAAAGTGTCAGGGGACAGACAGATTTGTCTCTCTGTATCAAAACTGCCTGCTATGGTGAAGACACTCTCAAATAGCACACTGGCTTCTGGGCAAACAAGAAGTTCCAGCATGTACTGTGAAAGCTCTGGCCAGTATTCCAGCCTGGGCATTCAATTGTCCATATGGCCCTTACTTCGAAGAGTGTTCACATCAACACTACTAAAAATAGATACTTAAAAGATGTAACTGAGGCAGCTACTGCCTAAAAAACTCCAACTGTCAGGAATCTAATAATTAGAGATGTAATGGTCATTAGAAGGAATCCTGCCACTATTTGGAGCTGTGGCCAATAGTCTCTTCTAAATGTAACATTATTTGCCCTTTCTGGAATGATAACATGAGACCTGAAAGAGCAAACTCACCAAAAATTCCCTGCAGCAGAGGATCCTAAGTCCTCAGTGATCTCACCCCATCCACATACAACTCCTGATGTTTAAAGGGGTGAAAATTGCCCCTGGAAGCCTGCCCGTTTCCTCATCACCATGGCTAGATCCCAATCCACATCTTCCTTGTACTCTCTCTGCCTCCCACCGCCTTTGCCTCATAGGCATAAAGGCAGTATGCAAAGGATCTTGCTGAGTCTGAGACAGCAGAAAGCCCACCTCTATCTCACTCTGCTGTGCCTCCAGTACCTGCTCTATCACAGCACATGGTTTGTGCTTCAAGAGAATAACCAGAGAGATTGTGAGATCAGTAATCCCTGCCTCATTGTGGATCACTAATATGGTTGCCTGTTAGAATGGGGGCAAAATGCTGCATGTGTCCTGCATACGGAGCCCCTAATGTGGTGAAAAGAACCCCAGCTCCCCAGCCTTTATTCCTCCAATAGTCACACAGGTACTTGTAGATGGCCTGCTCATGCAGCCTATGCAGCATGGCCAACATAAATTGACATTGTGTGGGTGTATCATTAATCAGGTGGTTGTCAGGAAGCTTGTGTTGTGCATTTCAGTAAGGTAAACACTTTCATGGTATGGCCATCTAAAGCCAGCAGTTTTGCCAAGCTAGCTTTGAGATGCTGGGCATGGAGGTGAAAATGGAAAATGTTCTGCTCCAGCAGCTGCTGAAGATGATGGGGTGCGGTTAGGAGACTATGCCTACACTTGACCCTGTTCAGTGTGGCCCTACGTTTACCACTTGATGTGTTTGATGGTAAGCTTCTCAAAACCTTTGTGGGACTTGTCCCCCTATCACTTGAGGCAGCAGATGTTGCAGCAAGTTCACAATCTTTTGAAGGGGGAAGAAGTGGAAAGTAAGAAACAAAGAGAAGAATCTGGACCTTTTGTTTATTGAGGTGCTTCTCCCACCTTTGTGGTGTAAATTCAGGTGCCTCTTCATGCATGTGGTACCCAAATGACTGGTAGTTTTACCACTAATAATACTCTTTAGGCAGAGACTACATACCACAATATTGCTGCAGATGTGTGAAAATAGCAGTGGATGAAAAAAAAAAGGTCCAGAGTGCAGAGCTCCGTGGACCAGCCCTGGGGATAGCTGTGTGACCCTTGGTGCAGTGCCATCTGGTGGAACAGTTCTCTACAAGCTGCCCTTGCCCATGGATGAAAGCCTTCCTCACTGCTCTTCTGTCTCACCTTCTCTCCATTGTTTAGCACTCATGTATGATCTACCACCTCATCATCCCCACCCTTCTCATTACTAGAGGCCACATGGCAGTAAGCTGTAGCTGAAGGAACATTACTGCCTCTTGATGCTCCCTGCCTAATCTCTCCTTTGCTTCTATGTTTCTGGTCTGCTGTTCTTCATACTAAAAATCTGATGTGCATCCTCCTGCAGCAAGTGACTTTTGGTGTGCTGAAATAATCCCACTGACTCCACCATGCCAATTTGTAAGGCTATGGCAGGGGTAGCAGAAGAAGTGAAAGAAGAAGAGGGCACATTTGACCAGTTTCAGACAATTGGCTGCTCTGTGCCTGTGAGGAGAAAGGTGAGGAAGGCTTTGCAAGTCAATCAAAAACTTCCTCCATGTGTTCTTACTGTATAGCATTGCTACTATTTGAAATAATAGGCAGATGTGTCTTGCCTTTCAATAGTGTGGCCTGACCGCCACCTGGTTGCCCCTTACTATCTCTGTGTGCAAAACTTGACTCTCCCTTTAGGTCTGCCTGACATTTTAAATACTGGGGAATGCCTAACTTCAATTTTGGCTTTAGGAATGGGGGTAGTAAGGATGTGGTGCTGTGGCACACTAAGAATGTGGTTGACTTAGTGCATAAATCATTAACACAGAAGTAATCATGGATGTGCTGTAAACAAAGGGTAGCTTTGCTTGTGTCGCTAACCTGTTCATACAGAGCCCAAAATAAAAAAGGCTCTGGCAAAATTAAATAAAAATAAAAATGTACCTCACCCTCACCCAAAAAGCCTAACACACTACACGCTAACCCTATATGTTTTTTTCCCCCTAGCAGCTGAACGGACACTGACACTGACACTGCCCTCGGAATCCAAAACCATCCTAAATACTTGAGTACTAGACTGACATACCCTTTCATAACTAGGCAATTTTTTCAGTTTTCAGTTCTGTGATACTTAAAAAATGACAGTTACTTGCTTATGAAACACTGTACCAAAATTAATTGTATACTACTTTTTCAGGCAGAACTTTCTTTTATGGTATAGAATAACCGCTGTATTTTTATTTTACAATAAAAAGGAAATAAGACCAGCAGTTAAAAAAAAAATGTGTCCATTATTTTCAGGTTTAATGAAAGTTTCAGGACAGTACAAACCCCCAAAATAATCCCTATTGGAAAGCAGACCCACCAAGGGTGATCTAAATTTTTGCCACATTTTCTTGAAAATGAAGAAAGAAGCTGCCATTGATAGGGGTAAACATGTTGCTTGGGAATGGTGTACTATACAATAAATTATTGTTATAAACAGAGGAAAGATAGAAACATAGAAAAGTGATGGCAGAAAAAGACAGTAGTCCATCGAATCTGCCCATTTTTTTTTTTGTACGTTAACTTTTTAATCTGGTTATAGATTTATGTTTGTCCCAAGCATGTTTGAAGCCATTTACTGTTGACTGTCTCACTACCTCTGCTAGTAGTTGATTCCAAGCATCAACTACCTTTTCAGTAAAATAATACTTTCTAAAATTAGTTTTGAACTTTCCTCAAGTTAGTTTGAGGTCATGTGCCCATATTCTTGATTTTGGTTTCATATTGAAAAAACGGCCCTCCTGAACCTTATTCAACCCCTTGATGTATTTAAAGGTTTCAGTCATGTTTCCCCTTTCCATTCTTTCCTGCAGACTGTACATATTAAGTTCCTGAAGTCGTTCGATATGGTTTATTCCCCAGACCTTTCACCATTTTTGTTACCTGTCTCTGTACTTGTTCTATTTTATGAATATCTTTCTGTAAGTGAAATCTCCAAAACTGGACACAGTATTCTAAATTAAGTCTCACTAAAGATCTATATAGAGGAATCAGAACCTCCCTGCTGTGACAACCAATCACAGCAGTCAAATAGTACTCAGCCCCTTGGATTGGCTTGGTACAGTGTCTTTGTGTTACATGCAAGTGCAGGTCAAAGAGCACTAAATGAAAAATCCTTAGAAGTTCAAAACTGTTATTGTTCAACTGGTTACAAAAGCAGGGCCAATGTGTTTTAGGGGTCACAGAATCAGGGCTGGGGGAAAAGTAAAAAAAAAAAAAACACATAAAATGATGATGAAGATGAATTAGTACTAAAAATAAAAATCTAAAATAAAAATAAAATAATAGTTGACATGTCCATTGAGAGGGAAAAATAAACACACATATTCTCAAAGTCAGAGTGCAATACAGCTTGATTATTTACAAACAATAAAAGACATACACATTGCACACTAAAAACCACAGATTAAACTGTATGTATACACAGGAAAGGGTCAATCAAAGATGCTTGCTTCCTAGATAGACACAAGATAAGAAATGCTATTAAAAACATTTGCAAAGACTGCAGTGTAACAAAATGTAACCTTCTGGTGTGTGGCTGCAGGCAATTCGCCCAAAAGATACAAATGGGTCCACTACTAAAAATGCAGTTGGTTGCAGTGAGTAAAACATTGACCCATACAAAATTTCCATTATTAAAAATGAGAGAGAGAGTGAGAGAGAGAGTGAGAGAGAGAGAGAGAGAGAGAGAGAGAGAGAGAGAGAGAGAGAGAGAGAGAGAGAATGTGTGTACACATTAGAACTAGTGACTCTATATCCCATGAAACACATCAGATCTCCATAACCCAAATTAAATGGGAGCTGCAAATGTTACCTGCAGGCAGAGATGGCATAGACAACAGTCAGTGCTGGTGTTCACAGTAGAAGTAGCAAGGGAGCTGGTGATGCTAATGGCAGATTTATTCAAATAGTTTTGCACCAAAAAAAAACAAAAAGGATGGATCAAGGGGGTCTAAGACTAAGGTGAAGGAGTCTGTGTGTGTTGCTGCAGTGAGAGATGGCAGATGATCTGTAATGAGCAAAGTGAAGACAAGGAAAGAAGTTACGTGACAACTTGGTACACACGCTATTTATTTTCATGCTAAAAGTGGTTAACATTACAGGAATAGCTCTCTCATTTTACTTACTTTGCTAAGAAATATGCACCAAAGACATTAAATGTGAGGCCATCCAAAAGCCCTGAAATTTTAATTTATCAATACAAAAACATTACTTAAAAGCCACACTATCATGGAGCAAGATAGATCTTTGATAAAAAAAAAAAAAAAAAAAATTATTTGTTTTTAAAAAAAGATTAGTGTAATATTTCACTTTTTCAATTTTGATAAAACCTACTGTGTAATTTAGCAGAAGCTACCTGAAAAAAAAATACTGTTAAGCCTAGTACACATGGGTCGAATGTCAGATGACATTGGCCGGTTCAATAGAAACCGGCCAACATTCGGCCCCTGTGTACTGCAGCCGGTCTGGCAGACGCTGGCCGTTCGACCAGCTTCTGTCGATGGGGCATGACTGAAAAAGGTCTGCTGATCGGCTCCCGATCAGCGCTCTCAGCCAAAAGCTAAGAGCACTGACCAGAGTGTTCTGGCAGAGGGGCTGTCCCCCTGTCAGAACACAATAGCACAGTAGGGAAGAATCCTGTACTAAAATTTGATAGTTACTACAGCGGCTCCTTCATGAGCTGTCAGGTTTTTTTCGTTCACCCCTGCTGGATTGAGCAAAAAAGAAAAAAACTACTAGTGTGTACTAGGCTTTAGGGTTAAAGAAAGGCTACTTTAATCTGTGTGGAATGTAATGGAAGGGCACAGGTAGTAGATAAATAGAAATTGTTATTATTATTATTATACAGGATTTATATAGCGCCAACAGTTTACACAGCGCTTTACAATATGAAAGGGGTTATGGTCAGACACCCGAGGCCTAGGACCAATTGCCCCCACTTCCTCTATATAGTTTCACCCCTATTTTAGAAGAATATAGTTCTCTAACATTGATGGATAAGGGGCACGGCTCAATAAACAGTGTAACTGTCAGGAGTCAGCAGCTGGGATGACCAGATATACCGTATATACTCGAATATAAGTCGAATTTTTCAGCACATTTTTTTGTGCTGAAAGTGCCCCCCTCGACTTATACTGGAGTCAAGCACTTTTCTGCAGCAAAAAATTTCATTTTCCGAACCGACTTTGGGGCCCCGTATCTCAGGGTGCTAGAAACCCCAAATTTGGTATGAAACCCCAGTGGACCTGGTACCACAACATATCCAAAGCTGAAGTTCCTAGCACTAAGTGGCCTCGAGATACGGGGCCCCAAAATCGGTTCGGAAAATATCATTCTCTGCTGCAGAAAAGTGCTTGACATTTTCTGAACCGAATTTGGGGCCCCATATCTCAGGGCCACTTGGTGCTAGGAACCCCCAAATTTGGTGTGAAAACCCAGTGGAACTGGTACCATAACATATCCAAAGCTGGGGTTCCTAGCACCAAGTGGCCCTGAGATACGGGGCCCCAAAACTGGTTCGGAAAATGTCATTCTCTGCTGTAGAAAAGTGCTTGACATTTTCTGAAATGATTTTTGGGGCCCTGTATCTCGGGGACACTTGGTGCTAGAAACCCCAGCTTTGGAAATGTTATGGTGCTAGTTCCACTGGGTTTGCACACCAAATTTGGGGTTCTTAGCGCTAAGTGGCCCCGAGATACGGGGCCCCAAATTCGGTCAACTGTGTCTATCTGCAGCAATGTCATTTCGGGACCCTTTGGGTTCAGAGACCCCAAATTTTGGCTGCAGCTAGGGGGCATCTAGGAACCCTTAACTACCGAGTTTGAAGTTCAGGGGACCTATGGCTGCAAATGGGCACAGTGAGGCATGCAAATGGGCACAGTGATGCTGCAAATGGGCATTGTTGACCCTCTTTTCCACTTAAAGTAGCTGTGCATTTCTCACCCTCGTCTTATACTCGGGTCAATAAGTTTTTCCCATTTTTTTTGTGGTAAATTAGGGCCTCGACTTATACTCGGAACGACTTATACTCGAGTATATACAGTATGTAGGAAGCTGGGACCAAACGATGTTTAATGAAATACATTTATAAACAGCAAGCAGAAAGGCATGCACACACCAGCAAATAGTGAACATAAACAACAAGTGACCCACAACCAAAAATGCCTGAGTAACAGAAACCTAGCAAACAAACTATATATTATATGTACAAATATGTATATAATGGGAAGCAAGGGTAACAGGGGTAATGCAAGAAAAGGGGGGAATCAGAGCTAGGCACAGGAACAGGGCAAGCAGCAGTAAGGGTACAGGATGCAGGAATAGCTCAAGAGCAGGATGGATCTGTCAACAAGCAAGGCAATCAAATCACTGGCGCAAATTGCAATAGCAGAGGTGGGACTTAAAGTGTTACTAAACCCAACAGTACAATCAGTCTGTATATGCAGTAAAGCAGGCTTGTTATACTCACTATGGAACCTAAGGGGTTAATCCTCTGCACTGTATATAAAGGCTGTGTGATCCTGTCTCTCTGATCCTCCTCTTCTTTAACTGACTCCAACCCATCTTGTGATAGAACACAGCATTAGGGGTCAGGCTACACATGCTGAGTTTAGTGCGTGTTGCTAAAATGTTTTTTTTTGCTTTCGTGATAGAGTACATGTGATTGGCACAGGGCCAGTCAGCACTGTCCAGACAGAGGATCAGGGGAGAATGAAAACTCCTCCTACAAGCTTTAAGCAAAGACTCATACAAGTCACAAAATTGCTATATACTGCAGATGAGCAGAGGTATTTAGCAGTCTATATTTACTAAAATAAATGCATTTCCATGTTCTGTGTACTGTGGGAGTCCAGATAAAGTGTTACTAAACGCAGAATCTGCATTTACTATAAGTACCCTCCTAGCAGAACGGATTGCAGGAACCTGCATGCTGCTGGGAGACACCTGTTGGTGGTCACTAGAACTACAGCTTTCAGCCCAGAGAACCACAGTGCCACCAGCAGGTGAACATGGGATCTTGGGAGTTCACTGACAGTAACAGATTTTGAAATTGTTTGCAAGAGCTACAGCAGACACTTCTGAGTGTAATAGATTCTCATTATCACATACATAACATTTCCAACATATTGGGCAAATAATTAGTGATGATTCCTTATTTTCTACAGAAAAGGGAACTAAACTTTCTCTATACATGCATCCATACAACCACAAGAGTCAAACAGAAGGAATATGGTGGGTCACGGTTCTAATCTATTTCAGTAGGTATGAGTATTTTTTACAACCTGTTGTTTCCAATAAGAAATGTACTATCTATTGCCTTCTCATACATTCAAGATGGTTATCAAAATATGTAACCATTGCAAACTATTGGGTATTGTATCAGCAACATAAAGTCTGCCAAACTTTGCTATGAAGAACCACAGTTATTATAAATGTAACCTATTGATAAGTTATTCTAATAAATATACTTGGAAATTTCTGCAGTATTATAGATTCCCCAGTGACCAAGAGTTGTTTCCTGATGAGCTTAATCAGTTGGATCAGGCAACAGTCATTTTATCTCTATGGCCAATTGTGGAGATGTAGGTCACCAAACTTTATTTTTATTAGACTACAAAAACAGTATTTACAGAATGTGTAACAATGTGTCTGTGGGGGATTTCTACTTTACTGTATAAAGCACATTAGCAATTTGAAGTCATCAGTTTGTCACTAACAAATTAATGGACCATTTAGGTGAACGTCCCATGAATCAGCAAGCTGCAGAGGATTACATTTAAAGACTATTTAATGGTTTTAGCAAATGTATTGAACAAGGTTCATTTGTTCTTATGCAATTTGAAAATGTCATTTAAGGACGATTACAACTTTTCTTATCAGCTTATGCACTTAAATAAGTTTCCATACTACTATTGAATATAGCTATAATACCTGTAACAAATGAGCTGCATGTCCATATGCAACATATATAATATACATTAAAAGATTATAACAGCTGGGGAAGTATAACAAACAAACACATTTCCATCTGTAAAATGAAAATACCATCTGTTCTTGGTGAGCTGTCATTTTAAATTCCCTGAAAGTATTTATGGATAATTTTCTTTTTGTATTGTCACTTACTAGTTATGTTCGTATTTTAAATTCAGATTTTTTAGATTCTAGCTAAAACTTAAAGGTGTTTAAAGTTGTTGATTTAATAAACTCCTGAGACAGAAATAAAAATTATTTCATGTAATTATTTCACATGTCAGGTACTAAGTGCTAAAATACCTTTTGGGCTTTGTTCAGGTGTTCACATATGCTGCATCAAGTGAAATAAATACTACATCAAAATGCTTGTAATTTATGGGGTTTTTTTTGCATTTTGATTTTCTCATAACAAGTATCTTCCTGGCAATCTTTGTCATACAGCAACACGTCTCTGTGTCTCAGGCACTCAGCCTTTCACCCACAATGTCAGTTTTTTTTTTAATTATGGATCATGGATGTAATTTATGGGAGCTAACCTGAACTACCTAATATTGTATATATATTTAAATCAGACTTAAAATTTACAATAGATACTGTATGTATTGCCACATTATTCAGTTATTTTATGAAATAGCAATACTAAAAAGCTGCATTTATATTAGACTGAAAAATATATATTTTTATGTATAATCACATAAAAACAAAGTTGCCTCTTAGCTCACGCTTCAACAAATTGTAATAAACTTTAACATTGTAGGTACTAAATAATAATAATATTGTTGTTACATTATTTATTGCACATCAAAATATATCATCAGCTGACAACCACGATAAGCCTTTTTTGTGGTAAGTGACCCAATAAGATCTACAGGCAGAAAGTGAGCAATTAGATGTAATAAAAATCTGTGCCTATCCCAGCATTTGGGAATGTAGTTCAAAATGAAAAAAACATACCTTTAATCTTTAAAGAGGGGTCCAAACTCATTAAACAGGCCATTGATCTCCCCAGTGGGGTTTAAATCTATACACATCTATATATTAGATATATCTACTATATCAATATTTCTTCAAAATTCTACAAACAATACCCCATAATGACAACGTGAAAGAAGTTTGTTTGAAATCTTTGCAATTTTTTTTTAAATAAAAAACGCAAAGAAATCACATGCACAGTGCCTTGAAAAAGTATTCATACCCCTTGCAATTTGCCACATTTTGTCATATTACAACCAAAAACATAAATGTATTTTATTGAGATTTTATGTTATAGACCAGCACAAAGTGGCACATAATTGTTAAGAGGAAGGAAAATTATTAATGGTTTTCATTTTTTTTTACAAATAAACATGTGAAAAGTGTGGCATGCATTTGTATTCAGCCCCCTGAGTCAATACTTTGTAAAACCACCTTTTGCAAAAATTACAGCTGTAGGCCTTTTTGCATATGTCTCTACCAGCTTTGCACATCTAGAGAGTGATATTTTTGCCCATTCTTTTTTGCAAAATAGCTAAAGCTCTGTCAGATTGAATAGAAAGTGTCTGTGAATAGCAATTTTCAAGTGTTGCCACAGATTCTCAATTGGATTTAGGTCAGGACTGTGACTGGGCCATTCTAACACATGGATATGCTTTGATCTAAACCATTCCATTGTATCTCTGGCTGTATGTTTAGGGTCGTTGTCCTGCTAGAAGGTGAACCTCTGTCTCAGTCTCAAGTCTTTTGCAGACTCTAACAATTTTTCTTTTAAGATTGCCCTGTATTTGGCTTCATCCATCTTCCCATCAACTCTGACCAGCTTCCCTGTCTCTACTGAATAAAATCATCCCCACAACATGATGCTGCTACCACCATGTTTCACACTGGGGATGATGTGTTCAGGGTGATGTGCAGTGTTAGTTTTCCACCACACATAGCATTTTGCTTTTAGGCCACAAAGTTCAATTTTGGTCTCATTTAACCAGAGCACCATCTTTCACATGTTTGCTGTGCCCCCCACATGGCTTCTCGCAAACTGCAAACAGGACTTCTTATGGCCTTCTTCTTGCCACTCTTCCATAAAGGCCATATTTGTGGAGTGCAGGACTAGTTGTCCTGTGGACAGATTCTCCCACCTGAGCTGTAGCTCTCTGTAGCTCCTCCAGAGTTACCATAAGTCTCTTGGCTGCTTCTCTGATTAATGCTTTCCTTGCCTGTCCTTTCAGTTTAGGTGGACAGCCATGTCTTGATAGGTTTTCAGTTGTGCCATTTTGATGGATTGAACATTGCTCCATGAGATGTTCAAAGCTTGGGATATTTTTTCTATAACCTAACCCTGCTTTAAACTTTATGCCTGAACTGTCTGGTATGTTCCTTGGCCTTCATGATACTGTTTGTTCACTAAGGATCTCTAACACACCTCAAAGGGCTCCACAGAACAGATCTATTTATACGGAGATTAAATTACACACAGGTGGACTCTGTTTACTAATTAGGTGACTTCTAAAGGCAATTGGTTCTCCTAGATTTTAGTTAGGGGTATCAGAGTACAGGGGGCTGAATACAAATGCACGCCACACTTTTAGGATATTTATTTGTAAAAAAATTTTGAAAAACATTAATCATTTTCCGTTCACTTCACAATTGTGTGCCACTTTGTGTTGGCCTATCACATAAAATCCCAATAAAGTACATTTGCGTTTTTGTTTGTAAAATAACAAAATGTGGAAAATTTCAAGGGGTAGGAATACTTTGTCAAGGCACTATATGAAACATACATATAGACCTACATTTAGAATCCACATAAATATAAGGGAATATCTGAAATAAAACTAAAAAGATTCCGACAACAAACACAGCTCCAGTATATAAAAGGAGATTCTACATTAACATATGCCACTCATTGTCCAATAGAGATATTGGTCCCAATAGGGCACTCCTTTCCTTAAATCACTGCTGAACACCAGTAGTCCACTTTTTTTAAAATCATGCATAGGGGCCCAAAGTAAAGATAATTGTGAAACAGAACTTATATTGCATAAAGGTATTAGATCCAAAAACAGACATACCTTCAAGATACAATAACATGCAACAGGCTCCTCGTTTCCCCATACAGGCACATTAGGCATAATTTCCTTTAAATCCCAGCCAAATGTCAAGACCACACCCATTGTTCAAGGAGGGCTAGATTTGAAGTTATAGCTTATAAGAGGAAATAAGGGTTTCACTTTAAGAATATTATATGTTAAACTCCTGGACTGTATGCTGCTCAGTGAACTTCATATCTTAAACGTGTCCGATGGATGATAGTTAATTGATCTAGGAAGTAAGTCACTATATATGCCCTGGGATTTATATTTTTGTTACTATCAATTCATAGAGATCATTTTCAGTTCTTCTGCTGTCTCTGGTCAATATCTATGCACAATTAATGATAACTAAGGCATGCTTTTTTTGTTTGTGTAAGCAATAACATGCTTATTATTCGTGTTTGTATGTAAAAACCTTAAAGTACAACTCCAGGCAGATAAAAAGTTATCCCATGCAGTGGGGCTGTGCACTACAGGGGTTAACAGCTCATTTTGTGTAGGGGAGATAAGAAACTTGACCCCCCTCTTTCCTTTTCTTTGTTCTTGACATATCTTCTCTTGCTTCCCCTACTTACTGCCATTTTGGCCTTATATGGGACAACTAGGATGTTAGTTGTCATGCTGTACCTTTTTACAGGTTGCTAGCATGTGTTCAAAGCCTAAGCAGTCCCAATATGCATGCCTATAAGTTTTACTTGACCATCTGGCCTGCCTATGGTTTTTGGATACAAAGATGTGTAACATGACCTACATGCATGTGTGAGCCATGGATTTACTGGATTAGGTATTTGTGCCCACCGCATTATGTGTCCCATGCATGATTATACATATTATATAAGAAGGGTATTTCCTGATACAGTTGTTTTTCACTGCTCGATAGTTTCATAATATTGAGGACACTTGGAGTTCTGTCTGTTGCACAGCTATTACTCCATCCACTCTTTCTTCCTAACTCGCTAGGGGGATAACCTTTGGGAGAATCGAGAATGCAAAAGGATCTGGTGGTCCTAGTTAGAAATGGAGGCAAGGCAGGGCAATGTCATTATCATAAATGATTACTAATTACTATACTTTTTATAATTATTATCAAGATTTTGACTGGGCAGACACAGCTACATAGACATCAAGGGCTTGTTGTTTCTTAAATGTCTTGCAGGACAGTTTTGTGTGTCAATTGGTAGAGGCCTGACCTAGAAATGATGCTCTACTAGACTTACTAATTGCAAACGACACAGATCAGATTGCAGATATGATAGCAAGGGGTGACTTGGGGAACAGTAATTACAGAATAATTCAGTTCAACATAAATCATAGGAAAAGGAGACATGAGGGTAGTACAAGAATACTAAATCTCAAAGAGCCGACTTTACTAAACTGTGCTCCATACTGCTTGACATTAAATGGGATCAAAGTCTAAAGCTGGATACACACTATACAACTTTTGTTGTTCGATTTCCTTTAGATTTACCCTCAACTGTAGTGCAAGGGCCTGCCGGATTGCATACAAATTGAAACTGTTTAGATTTGACCTCATATTATATGGTTTTGGTAAACCTAGAGGAAAAAAAATCTAAAGAAAATTGTTTAGTGTGTATCCAGCTTTAGAATAATAAAAAACACAGAGGAAAAATGTTGCTTTAAGAACATATTAAATAATAGTATTAGACAGTGCATCCCAATAGGCAACAAATATAACAGAACTAAAGTTAAACCTGGGTGGATAAATTTTACCTAAAAAGGCATAATAAGGAGATGAAATTGTCCTTTAAACAAATGCAAATACAAAAAATAAAAAGTTGGCATTGCAACATTACAAGGAATGCAATAAGAAATGTAAGCGCATGATTAGGGCAGCTTAACTGCTATAGCCCTGGAAGATTTTACCCCCTTCCTGACAGAGCACTTTTTACAATTTGGCACTGTGTCGCTTTAACTGACAATTGCAAAGTCGTTCGATACTGTACCCAAACAAAATTTGTGTCCTTTTTTTCCCACAAATAGAGCTTTCTTTTGGTGGTATTTGATCACCTCTGTTGTTTTAATCTTTTGCGCTATAAACAAAAAAAAGTGACAATTTTGAAAAAAAAACAATATTTTTTACTTTTTGCTATAATAAATATCCCCAAAGTTTTTAAAAAAAAAAAAACAAATTTCTTCATCAGTTAAAAAAAAAAATTTCAATAAGTGTATATTGCGCAAAAGTTATAACATCTGCAAACTATGAGAAAGATTTATGGCATTTTTATTATTATTTTTTTTACTTACTAGTAATGCCAATGATATGTGATTTTTAGTGGTACTGCGACATTGCGACGGACAGATCAGAAACTTTTGACACTTTTTTGGGACCATTGGCATTTATGCAGCGATCAGTGCTATAAAAATGCACTGATTACTTTGTAAATGCCACTGGCAGGGAAGAGGTTAACAATAGGGGGGTAAAATGTGTGTTCCCTCAGCATGTTCTAACTGTGTGGGGATGGGAGTGACTAGAGGAGCCATATCATTTTTCCTACTAAGGGGGAACAAACAATATGGCTCCTCTCCTCTGACAGCACAGGGATTTGTGTGTTTACACACACAAATCCCTGTGCTGGTGCTCGTGCACGCGATCACGCATGACCAGCGGAGCTCGTGCCCGCCGGCCACGCGCATTGGGTCCCCGCCACGCAGCACTCTCTGGTGGCCGAAAATGAGTAGGATGTACCCGTATGGGATTTCACCCAGGAGAGCCATTGTGCTGCTGCATATCTGCGTGATACAGTTGGCAAGTTGTTAAATTGCAAATGAGAGACACATAGCAAACGAGAGTAGAAAAAATACCTAAACATTTTTAAATATATTAAAAGGAAAGGTCAGAACATATTGGCCCCATAAAGTATAATCAGGGGAAGTCGGTTATAAGTGACAAGGAGAAGGCAACTGAATTACATACTGTACATTCTTTACAAAGGGAAAGGAGGGGTAGAACAAACAAGACTATATGGTTAGTAACAAAACGTGGAATGTACCCTTGTGGCTAACAGAAACCAGTGTTCAAAAAAGACTCAAAAAATTGCATAAATCACCAGAACCAGATGGCTTGCACCTGAGAGTCCTCAATGAACTTAGCCATGCTATAGCCAAGCCAATTATTCATAATGTTTAAGGACAGCTTAGAAACTAGAATAGTACTAGCTGATTGGCAAAAAGCGTGGTACCAGTATTCAAAAAAGGGCCAATATATATACCTGAAAACTACAGACCAGTCAGCCTAACATCAATAGTATATAAACTATTGGAGAGGATGGTAAGGGACCTGATCCAATCATTTTCTGAAGAAAAGAATATTATAAGTAGTACTCAGCATGGATTCATGAACGATCATTTTTGCACAGTCCAGAACAGTTAATAGCAGCATCCCACAATAAGGAATCCCTAACCTTCCAGGGACACCGATACCAGATGTTCCAAGACCTCTCCCAACTCACCCTCAACAAGAGAAAAACCATGAAACCCCTTCTGCTTATCTTCCAGCAACACAGCTGGAGCTTTCTTTTTTCTGTCCGTTTCTACCATAAGTTTTCTTCATACTCGTGCAAAACCGCAGTAGACCTCCAAGCCACACTACAAACTTCCATCTTTCTCTTCCTGAAACCTCTGCAGAGGGTTCCACACATTGAGCGGCATCCATCTCCACCAAGAAGCTGCAATCCTCACCAGGTCGCCATGCCTAGTCCAGTTTCCACAAACGAGGTCGCTTCGCTTCACCAGCACCGGCTCCAGAAGATTCCATGGACTGACTCTTGTCTGAGATGCATTTTCTCTATTTTAACAATGTTAACCTTGCTCTCCTAGCAAGTTTACAGGTGACACCTCCTGAACAGCAACTATACCCAGTGTTTTTATTTTTTTTATTTATATATACTTACCTATTACATCTCTGCCTAAATTTCACATTATATATGCGTTTTAGCCTTGACTACATGCCTTGGGACCTGATTCAGTTTTTTCCCAGCGGAGAGACTCAAGCCCCCACTGATGGTTTCTTTGATCTTATATGTTGCATCTGATATCCCCAGAGTTCATATAGTTAGGTTGTTCATGTTTGGCAATATTGCCCTGGACCTCCAGCAGCGGTTTTAGTCACTAACTCCCTCCTGCCCTCTGTGCTTACTTCCACCCTTGGGTTTTAGAGTTCATTCTTTCTGCTTTAATACAGACTCCATCTGCTGGATGTCCCTTTTGTTTACTGATCGGGGTTACTTAGTCTGCACCTCACAGCAGTCCACCTATTGAATATCTGGGACCCTTGTAATCTACTTAATGTTGAGACTCATCTGTATGTAATTTTTTCCACCTACAATGCTCACCCTTTTTGGCTGCTCACTGTTCCCCCACTCAGTCCTCGAATACCCCCCCTTTTTTTTTGAGTTAGGGTATTCATTGGACCTCCTTTTGTGCCCTTTGGCTGGTGATAAGCCCTCCACCCATTGGGCGCCCTTTTTTCTCTCCTTTGAGCCTACTACCTTTTACTAAGCTTAGTGATACTTCCCTTCCTCTGCCTTTTCTTCCACCCTTCTACCTACCCTTACGCTATTCTTGACCTCTCACTCCCCCTTCCTCCCAAGAGAGATACCTCTAGCCACTGCAAACCAGTCACATTACCGTCTAATCTCTCCTTAGTCCAATCATGGCATCTTTAAATGTACTTACCTTTAATGTGCAAGGCCTCCATTCCCCCTTTAAACGTACTAAAGTATTTTGATCATTCGTCACTCTCAGCCCATGTGATTTGTTTACAAGAGACGCACTTCTCCACTAATTTGACACCTAATTTTTTTAGCTATGACTAAGCAACAATGATGTTGTGAAACGCGTCAAAGGTTTGTCCTGCTTCTGTTGTCACATTAATGTTGACTGTTCATTAGAATAAAGGCTTTTATCAGAGTGCGACTGTCCAGAATCCATTTCTTCTATACCTACTTTTTTTGGTCGCCAATACCCACAAGTGTACACTGCCTCCACTAAGCAGCGGAGAGTCTTGATCGCCTTCCATCGCTCCACACCATTCACACTCCTGGCAGAGACCAGAGATCCAGAAGGTCGCTATCTTATACTCACTGGCCACCTGCTAGACTGCAAAGTCACAATCGTTTCCTATTATGCTCCAAACAAGAGCCAACTGTCCTTTCTCTCCCATTTATTATCTGTCGTTGCTTCTCATAAACGAGGTACGCTTTTGATCTGCGGTGACTCAAACCAAGTACTGTATTCATTTCTAGATAAGTCCCCAGCCCTATTTACTGACTATCGCTTTTCTTATCAACATCTTCTGAATCTGCATTTGCCACTGGACTCCTGGCAGGAGCAGAACCCCGCGAGGCGACAATGTATCCACTACTCTCATCCCCACAAGTTGTTTTACCACATAGACCATATTTTTATTAGCATAGGTACCTCTCCACTTATCCTGGCCGCGACCATTGTACCCTGTGTCTGGTCTTATCACAACGCAGTCATCACCTTTCTCCTCTATTGTCCCTAGACCTAATCACCAGTCCTGGAACATTAATGACAACCTATTGGCTAACCCTACTCATCGTCTGGAAATTGAGAGTGCCATCAAGGCCTACCTTGCTAACAACATGTTCTTGGACATCCCCCTTGATGTTGTGGGAAGCCCACAAACCAGTCATTAATGGGGGTCTGTATTGGTCAAGCATCTTACCAATGCAAAGAGAAGCATCTTCCAAACCTCGCCTTCCTGTTGACCAAATGGGACTTTGAAAAAGCACACCTAGAGCTTGATCTCTTCTTGACAGAACTGGCGGAAAAACTTCTTCGAAGATCACAACACACTCTGTACATGAAGTCGAACAAACTGGATACATTTCTGGCCTTAGTGCTCCCCAAAGCTGATTACACCCCTAAACCAGTACGGCTGAAATTATCCAAGGATACTTATTCAAGTAATCCCTCAAAAATTCTAAACAAATTTCATAGACAACTTTCTAATCTCTACAAGAACCCAGATACATTTGACCAATCTTGCATGAACACACTTTTCTCAACTATTCACCTCCCTTCTCTTTCCTCTTCACACCGAGAGGCTTTAGACCGACCCATCACAGCTGAAGAAATCAAATCCGCCTACAAATCCTTGAAACCATGCAAATGTCTGGGTCCCGATGGTTTCTCTGTGACTTATTATAAATGCTTTGCAGCCCTGCTTATTCCTTTTTTGATTGAAGCTTTCAATTCCCTCCTTAAAGGCCATTCCTTACATGCAGAATCCCTCAAAGCGGCTATCTCTATGATCCCTAAACCAAATAGAGATGACATAACCTGGTCCAATTACATACCATTATCCATGCTAAATCTAGTTATTAAACTCCTAGCTAAGAATCTCTCAACTCGATTCCACCCCATGATCGGTACCTTAGTCCACAAACACCAAACTTTGTTTATACCCTCACAACAAGCAGGAGACAACATACGTCGAGCCCATGCAGCCTGAACCCGCTGTATCCCATCTTGTTTTATCTCTCTTGACATATGTAAGCCATTTGTTAGGCTATCCTGGTTTTACCTCAACTCTACCTTACATTACTAGGGGTTTGGCACACACTTTCTACAATGGGTTTCTGCCCTATATCAAAACCCTAAAGCCTACGTCTACTACTCTGGCTCTCGCTCAGATTTCTTTCCCATCGAAAGGGGTATCCGTCAAGGTTGTCCTCTCTTCCCACTCGTTTTCACTCTGGTAATCGAGCCCCTAGCTCAACTGATTCACTCCAACCCAAACATCCAAGGTCTAGAACTAGGAGGCCATCAACATAAACTTTGCCTATTTGTGGATGATGTCATGGTATTCCTGACCTTACCCCTCATTTCCTTCCTGAACCTGCTGGATACTCTTTCCCCTTTTGGACGAATATCTGGGCTTACAGTTAATCCACAAAAATCAACAGCCCTAAATGTTTCCTTATCCTCTAGTCTGCAGGCCCAACTATGTGAAATTCTTACCTTTGCTTGGGCTACCTCCCATTTCTCCTACTTGGGTATCAAGTTTACTGTGCAGCCAGCTACCCCTCCCCCCCATGCGATGACATCTTACTAACCTTATATGAAAATGGTTCTCTTTACCACCAGCATGGAAGGGTAGAATTAGGGTGGTCAAGATGTTCATCCTTCCTAAAATCCTCTCTCTCATCTCTTTAGGGTACTTCCGATACAGGTTCCATCCTACTACTTGCGCATCTTGCAACGTAGAGCCTCACAGCTTATTTGGGGCAAGCTCAAGCTCTGTCTACCTAAACCTACTCTCTACACTCCTCACATCCGGGGCACACTTAGCATACTCAACTTTGTGAAGTACTATTATGCTGCACAGCTGCGCAGCTTCCCAAATACCATGCCACTAAAGAAACCCCATTATGGGTTGTGCTGG
Organism: Lithobates clamitans; assembly: GCA_037952925.1. Taxonomy (NCBI): domain Eukaryota; kingdom Metazoa; phylum Chordata; class Amphibia; order Anura; family Ranidae; genus Lithobates; species Lithobates clamitans. The sequence continues at coordinate 16,666,040 of JBBGZY010000140.1, forward strand.
AATCAGTTTACTGTAAACCCTCTCTCCACAGCAAACCTCCTGTGGCTAATGCCCACACAACTTTGGTCCTTAACCAACCCACTAAGCATAACCTAATAATTTGGGACAGTCTCAAACTGCGCTTTTCTCCAATCCCCCCACAATCCCCTCCTCTTCTTTCTCCGTAATCCCTTTTTCTACCTGACCTGGTCCTCTATATCTTCTTTCTCAGCTTGGTCAAATGCAGGCTTGATTCACGTCCATCATTTTTTTGCTTCCAGAACCATTACACCTTTTCCCACACTCTGTGAGTCCCATACCCTTCCTGCAACGGAACTCTTCAGATACCTACAACTCAAACATTTCTTTGCTCAATCTGTACTTTCTGATTCTACAACCCCAGGTTTTACTACCTTTGAACGCACATGCAAATCTGACCCTCACAGACGTGGGCTCATTACAGACTTTCATATGCTCAACTTTTATTGTACTCAACAACTTCTCTGCCAATGTACACTAATAAATGGGAGAGAGATCTTAACCTTACGCTTATCCCAGCTGACTGGACGCAAATCTGGCAGGCTACTAAATTTGCCTCACCTAACATTATGGCCCCCGAAACCAATTATAAAAGGTGCTTACAAGGTGGTACCTGGTCCCCGACAGGATCTCCAAATTTCTCCCCCAATATCCCCCACATTGCTTTTGAGGCTGTGACGCAGCAGGCACGCACGTTCATGTTTGGTGGGAATGCCTTATTGTCTGTGCCTTTTATCTTATCAACTCTTTTTGATACATCCCTAACACCCGATCCAACAGTGGCGCTTCTGAATAACAAATTGCTGTCTCTAACGCATTATCAGTTTAAACTCTTATGCCGCGTACACACGGTCGGACTTTTCGGCTGCAAAAGTCCGACAGCCCGTCTGACAGACTTTCGATGGACTTTTGGCGGACTTGCGGCGGACTTTCTAAGGAACGGACTTGCCTACATACGATCACACAAAAGTCCGACGGATTTGTACGTGATGACTTACACCGGACTAAAATAAGGAAGTTGATAGCCAGTAGCCAATAGCTGCCCTAGCGTGGGTATTTGTCTGTCGGACTAGTATACAGACGAGCGGATTTCTGGGTCCGGCGGCGTTACGACGTAAAGATTTGAAGCATGTTTCAAATCTAAAGTCTGTCAGATTTGCGGCTGGAAAAGTCCGCTGAAAGTCCGGGGAAGCCCACACACGATCGGATTGTCCGCCGGATTTGGTCCGTCGGGGTCCGTCAGACTTTTGTAGACGAAAAGTCCGACCGTGTGTACGCGGCATTACTCTTTGTTAGCGCAGCAGCTAAACAAACCATTGTGAAAGTGTGGAAATCCTCTTCCCTATGTATCTTAGCGGTGAAACATAGAGTCAAGCAATGATTCATGCAAAAACTGAAGCAGTGATACTAGATAAAGTGTCCTCCTATGAAAGACTCTGGAGGCCTTGGATCACCCACTACCTACCTCCAGACTTTGATGACTCTCTTTTACTACCTTGATGGTGGAACCATACCCCTTCCACCCCGGACGACCTATACACTACTGGTTGTATTGGCTATGGTCCTCTCTAGGGACCCCCCTCCATCCAACTTCTGACGGCCCCACACCCCTCATGCTTCCTTCTCTTTTCTTTCTCTCTAGACTAACTTGCCCACTGTTGTACTCTACTTTTTCTTTCCCCCGGGGTCTGTGCAGTCCTGATGTTTTTCTAAGTATGAAGAGGCCACAGACCTCCCTCTACTTCTTTTTTTCCTATCTTTCCCTTTTTTTGGACATTTGGGATGGAATTTTTTTTTTTTTTTGTCAACTCAAAGGCGATTTCCCTGGGGCATTGACTGAGAGTCTCCCCAAGGAAAAGACCATATTATACTCCTAATGTCCTGAGCAGTGCTTCTTTTCCAAACCACTTAATTAGACTGTCCCTCCTGACTGGTTTAGTGATGTTACTTTATATTTTTAACCTGAATTGTATTTTATATTTTCAACCTGAATTGTATTTTATATAAACCTTCTCTGCTTGAGGCTTGCCCTCCTAGTTCATATGTCCCTTAGCTTGGCATATATGAAGGTTACTTTTTTACAGCCTATGTTTTGTTATCTTGTAACCTATCACTTCTTTTGAGCAATAATTTTTGAGCTGTATTTTACATTTTCCAATAAAACATTTTAACAAGAAAATTGGTTACAGGGGCAAGTTCAAAGGGTGGTTATAAATAGCATATCTTCTGAATGGTCTGGAGTTGCAAGCAGGGTACCCCAAGGCTCTGTCCTGGGATACATTCTGTTTCATTTGTTAATAAACGATATAGAGGTTGGTATAAATAGTTACATCTTAGTGTCCACCGATGATACAAAGCTAAGCAGGGTAATAACTTCACAGCAGGAAAAAGAAACCTTACAAGAAGACTTTGATCAAATAAAGGGGTAGGCAACTACATGGCAAATGTGATTTAATATTGAAAAATGTAAAATAATGCATTTGGGGGCTAAAGATCTGAATACAAGTTACTCACCAGAGGGAGAACCCCTGGGAAATCAAGGATGGAAAATAATTTGAGTGTCATAGTAGATCACAAACTCAGCAATAGCATGCAATGCCAAGTTTCAGCAAATACAACTAGCAGACTATTAATATGAATTAAAAAGGGTATTTGCTCAAGAGACTATACTGTAATTTTAGTTCATCCACATCTTGAGTATGCCATCCAGTTCTGGTCACCAATCCTTGGCAAGGATGTGCTGGGGCTGGAGAGTGTCGAGGGCAACAAATCTAATAAAAGGACTGATCGCAATATACAAATTATAAATGCTGATCCTAGCATAGGGAGAAAACTATTCAGTTTTAGGTTGCTTAAGAGGACATGTGGACACTCAATGAGGTAGGATGAAAAGCAGTTGTATTTCAAAATGTGTGGGGTTCTTTACTTTTAGAGTGGTACAGATGTGAAACTACCTTCCATAGTTGATGGTGTCAGCAGGGAGTGTCAGTTTTTTTTTTTTCAAAAAAACTTTAGATGAGCATCTGAGCAAATGCAATATACACAGATATGGGAAACACACACACACACTAACACAGGTTGAACTAGATAGACTGGTGTCTTTATTCAACCATACTTACTATTTTACCATGTTACAGCTTTCCTCTTTTTTTTTTGATGACTCTTTTGACTTATAACTCAGGAATCTGCCCACTGGGTAGTACCATAGTAGGGTGTAATATATACTCATTGGATTGGATAGACTCTATATGCAAATTAATCTCTATAATTTATGTTGGCCTGCGTTAAACACAATTTATGTCTGCAACAATTTTTATTTGCTTTTTTCCTCTTTCGTCCTTTTGGCTTTTTTTCTTCTTTTCTCTATATGTACCAGTACACAGAACATTATATGGCATGCACATCTTGATATACTGTACTGTACCTTCTCTAGATGAGGATTGCAGAGTACTTTTGTTAGTCCTGTGATGCTAATTATATTACACGTGCACATGCATTAACTGTGGATGTCATTTTTGCTTATATTGTACATGTTGTAAACGCCCGTTTGACAGTATTATTTTTCTAAATACTTATATTTCTTTTAACAATTTGAAGGGAAAAATTGAGCAGGAGCACTGGGAGGTCCTCTTCCTATGAGTGGATTATTTCTGTATAAATTTGCACTGTTTGTTGTTTGTTTATCATATGCCTGAGGAAGAGTTCCTGCATGGTCCTGAAACACTGCCTTTCTATATAATCATACAAGAGCTTTGTGCTTCGAAACAAGCTTGTTGATGTGCTGGTGATAAATGTTTTCCTTATCTACATGCCGTTTAGATCACAATGAGTAGCACAGATTATCAAGTATATTGCAAAAAGTGAACCACAAATTGTACTTCCGTTTACATGTAGGTAACAGATCTAAAAAACTCCTGAATCTAGAGAGTAAGCTGCTGAAATCAATCAGCAGCTGCAATCAGTAGTAACTCATCAATCATTTACTAAGCTGGCATCAAGGAGCTGCTATTAGAATTGTCATCAAAGGAACTCTTTCCCAGGGTCAGTTCTGGGGCCACTTGCTGGGGGATTCAAATTTTTGGCCAATATGGCCGGCGTGCGGTACCAGCGTGTGGTCAAATTATAGTAGATTTTTTGATATTTGCTGCAAAGTGACGATTTATGAGCAAAGAAGAGTATGCGTTCCTTCTGTGGAGAAGTAAATGTGACTTGTAGGTCCCTTTCCCACTTAGCTAGGAAGGGGGGGTCCGTGGTAGCATGCATGTCCAACAAAGTTTTGTAAGATCTAGAAAGGGAACCTCGGATTGGGCCATCACCCAGACATATTTCCTCAAAGGAATGAAGTTGTCTAGAAAAAAGCGTATATCTGGGTAGCGAGCCGAGAAAGTGGGAGAGTTGCCCCGTTCTCCAACTATCCAATATGATGGGTGCCTGTCCTGATATCACGAACCCTGTAGGGATCCAACCCGTGGGTCCTAGGAATTGAGATGCGCGCAGGAGCTTTTTCGGGGCCTGCCCAGTAAAGGCCGGGTCTGGCCAGCCCGGGGGGAATTTGGGATGTCCTATAATTGGGGTCATGGGAGAAGGGAAATTAGGCAAGGAGGAAAGACAAAAGAATCTATCCATCTCTACAAGAGAAGGGCCAATCAGCGGGTGAGTGGTTACGTGGGAGTCAAGATGTTTACCCGCCCAAGGTAGACCAGCCAACGGGACCCGGGCCATCTCCTGCTCTAATGTTACCCAGAGTTTCCATTCCCCATGATGGCACCAGTCAATTACTCGGGTCATGTGCGTTGCAGTATAATAGAGAGCAGGGTCTGGGAATCCAATGCCTCCCCTCAGCTTCGGCCTAAGCAGTAACGCCCTACCCATTTGTGGGTGTCTACCATGCCATAGGAACTTAATAAACCTTGAGCGAACCTTGTGAAAGAAAGTTTGCAGTAATTTGACAGGTAAGGCTTGTAGCAAATATAGGAGCCGAGGCATTGCGTTCATCTTCAGTACATTACACCGGCCAAACCAAGATAGAGCAAGGGGATCCCATTTGTTAAGGTCTGTATTAAGCGTCACTAGGAAGGGACGAAAATTCAGGGCAAAGATATCTTTTGGATTTGCAGGAATTCTGGTACCCAAGTATTGAATAGAACGGGTGGCCCATTTAAACGGGAAAAAGGGTCACAAACCTGACAGTGTGTTGTCTGGTACGGAAATATTCAGGGCTTCTGACTTTTGGAGGTTAACTTTGAAGTTGGAAAGACAGCAGGGAGGAAAGCGGGCATCCCTGCCTAGTCCCGTTGGAGATCGCAAAGATGTCAGATTCTATCCCATTCACCCGTACCGTGGCTGTGGGATTAGAATAGAGGGCAGAGATCCAGTTTAGGATGGGCTTTGGCATTCCAAAAGAACAGAGTGCTTCCCGGAGAAACCCCCAGTCCACCCTATCAAAAGCCTTCTCGGCATCAGTGGATAGGAGTAAAAGAGGGGTGTTGGATCAATTCACCTTCTCTATAACGATATCTCAACGGATCCGCGCTTATAGACTGACTTACACCTGCAGCCCCCCTAAGTAGGAAGGGGACACCTATGTGATCCCCCAAGAATACAGATCAAAGTATAGGGAGTGGCGCTGTGTTAGGAGTATGACTAAAAATTAGCAAGAAGTTCAAGTGTAAAAAAAAAAAAAATGTGTTGGTGAAAACACCTTAACAAGTGAAAAATACTACTATATGTGCAAAAAAATCGCAAATATTAAGCAACACCACTAAATAACATAAATACATCTTCACATGAATAAATATAAAGTGATAAAGTGCCAAAAGCAGTGGTTGTCCACCAATAATGTGTAAATGTGCAATAATTATACGCAATAAAAAATCATTAATAATGTGTCAAAATTGCAGCTAAAAATCCAAAAACCCTATGTTATTTAGTGCAAAAAAGTTCATAGCAATAGTGCAGGGAGTTCTTCTTAGGTGATAAAGTGCCGTGCCTTAACAACTGGTGGTCCCCCCAATGTGGTTGCACTCACCGGAGCTCTCCACCCCTGCAGGGGTACGAGCGTATACTGTTGGTCCTGTCACTTCAGTCCTATGGGTGTCAGTTTCCTTCCACACGTCCTATTTCCAACAAGCAGCTGTACACACAGAGAGGTGGGGACTTCCTGTCCCTTGGTATTAAAAGTCCCCACTGGATATCCGCTTCGTAAGGCAGGTGCTGGCACTCTCTCCTTCCATGTTCTTGTGTGTTCAGACAGTGGTTTGGCGCGCTGGGACTTGTAGTTCACCGCCTCCACATGTATTCCTTTAGGACGCTCAGAGTTGAGCAGGTGAGGTCAGAGGTAGCTTCCTCTTTGGGTTACCTAGCAAACACCAGAACCACAAAAACATGGAAGGAGAGAGTGCCAGCACCTGCCTTACGAAGCGGATATCCAGTGGGGACTTTTAATACCAAGGGACAGGAAGTCCCCACCTCTCTGTGTGTACAGCTGCTTGTTGGAAATAGGACGCGTGGAAGGAAACTGACACCCATAGGACTGAAGTGACAGGACCAACAGTATACGCTCGTACCCCTGCAGGGGTGGAGCGCTCCGGTGAGTGCAACCACATTGGGGGGACCACCAGTTGTTACAGCACGGCACTTTATCACCTAAGAAGAACTCCCTGCACTATTGCTATGAACTTTTTTGCACTAAATAACATAGGGTTTTTGGATTTTTAGCTGCGATTTTGACACATTATTAATGATTTTTTATTGCGTATAATTATTGCACATTTACACATTATTGGTGGATAACCACTGCTTTTGGCACTTTATCACTTTATATTTATTCATGTGAAGATGTATTTATGTTATTTAGTGGTGTTGCTTAATATTTGCGATTTTTTTGCACATATAGTAGTATTTTTCACTTGTTAAGGTGTTTTCACCAACATAAGGACACTTTTTCCTGTAAGCAATTTTTGGATCACACCAAAAAAATTTTTATTTTTATTTTTACACTTGAACTTCTTGCTAATTTTTAGTCCTACTCCTAACACAGCGCTCCCTACCTTCTCTATAACGTTTATCGTCCAGATAGTGTTATCTCTCACTTCACGAGTCCGTATGAAACCCACCTGGTCGGGTGCTACCAAGTGTTGCATTAGGCTATTGAATCTGGAGGCTACGATTTTCTTGAGGAGCTTGATGTCACAATTTAGAAGAGAAATGGGCCTGTAGCTGGAGCATAGCAACGGGTCCTTTCCGGGCTTAGGGAGTACAGAGATAGAAGCTTGTAGCATGTCAGGGAGGACTTTATGCCCTTCTAGTATGGCATTGAAGGCTGTGATGAATGGGGGTGCTAGATGTGTCTGAAATGTCTTGTAATATAGGTGGGTAAAGTCATCAGGCCCAGGGACCTTCCCCGGATGTGTGTCTGCTATGGCGTCTGCAAGCTCATCTACGTGGAGTGGTTGGGAAAGTAATTCCCATTTGGCTTCCGTGAGAGAGGGAAGTTTGGCCTCTTGAAGGTATTCCCGTATGTTTCATAGGGAGGGGGCCGAAGATCCATTGGCCTGCACCACATCTAAATTATAAAGCTTTGAATAAAATTCTCGAAAGGCAACTGTTAGGTCCGATGAAGTGTGAATCTTGGACCCTGATGGGGTCAGGAGGGCTGGTATGTATGATTGTGTGCGTTTCGCTCTCAATGCATTTGCCTGCAAACGCTCACATTTATCTCCATACTCGTAAAAGGAGCGGCGCGCCTTAAGCAGGACGTGTTTGGCCTTATACGGAGCGTGCTCTCTGATAGCCTCTCTAGTCTGAAGCAGTTCTGCTTCCAACGCAGTTCGAACCTTGTGTTGCCTCTCCAAAATGTGAAGTTTTGTCAACAGGTCCATCAGAGTTTTACTGCGGCATTGCTTGGCCGCATGACCAAGTTTTATGAAGATCTCTCTAATGTAACATTTGTGTGCTGACCACACCGAGAGAGGGTTAGACACGGAGCCAGTATTGTTTTTAAAATAGGAGCTAAGTTCTCCGTTGATCTCTGCATCTGTTTCAGGGTCCTTGAGAAGTGTTTAATTTAGACGCCAAGATGGTGTCTTATAGGGCGTACACACGGTCGGACTTTGTTCGGACATTCCGACAACAAAATCCTAGGATTTTTTCCGACGGATGTTGGCTCAAACTTGTCTTGCATACACACGGTCACACAAAGTTGTTGGAAAATCCGATCATTCTGAACGCGGTGACGTAAAACACGTACGTTGGGACTATAAACGGGGCAGTGGCCAATAGCTTTAATCTTTTTATTTATTCTGAGCATGCGTGGCACTTTGTCCGTCGGATTTGTGTACACACGATCGGAATTTCCGACAACGGATTTTGTTGTCGGAAAATTTTATCTCCTGATCTCCAACTTTGTGTGTTGGAAAATCCGATGCAAAATGTCCGATGGAGCCCACACACGGTCGGAATTTCCGACAACACGCTCCGATCGGACATTTTCCATCGGAAAATCCGACCGTGTGTACGGGGCATTAGGGTGTGAGCGTGGGAGAGTGAGCTCTAGGAGGACTGGAGCATGATCAGAGAGTGTTATCTGACCTATTTCTGCTTTGGAAGCTAAGGAAATCGCAGAATGTTGTATTAGAAAAATTGATCCTAGAGTAGGATCTAGGGTCGAAGAATAGAAGGAGAAATCTCGTTTCTGGGGATGGAAAATTCTCCATATGTCTACCAATTGATGATCATGCAACAGGTCCTTCAGAGCCCATCTTGCACCCTGAGGTAGGGAGGACAATTTGACAGATGAATCCTTAGACGGATCCAAGGTGAGGTTAAAATCTCCCCCCAGGACGAGAGTACCCTTGCGGAAAGGCTCCAATGCTGCTAGGAAAGCCCCCAAGACTTGAGCTTGGTTCATGTTAGGTAAGTAATAATTCGCAAGGGTAAATGTGTGAGAATCGATTTTGCCCTTCAGGAGCAGGAACCTGCCCTCCCCATCCCGGACTTCATCCAGGAACTGCCAGTGTAGAGATTTAGATAGCAGAATGCTTGTCCCTCTGGATTTAGAGGAGGTAGATGGACTATGGTAGGCCACTGGAAAGTGCTTGTTAGAAAGCCTCGGGATCTTGTCTGCCTGAAAATGAGTCTCTTGAAGGAAGACTATGTGTGTTCTAAGTCTCCAGAGCTCGGACAGACAGCTAGTTCACTTCTCAGGGGCGTTCAGACCTTTAATGTTCCATGAAAGAAACTTAAGAGCCATATTGGCAGAGTTCATGCTCTCTGGGTAGGATTTAGAAAAAAGAGGGGAGAAAGAAAGGAAAGGTGGAAGTGGACAATAAGTGGGAGTTTGGCGAGGTAAAAAAAACCTGAAGTATAGAGAAGAAGGAGATAGAAATGAGGAGGAAGAGGAAAAAAAAAAGAAAAGAAAAAAAAAATCGAGGGGAAAAAAGAGTATGGGGACTAACACAAGATGTTTCTCCTTAAAGTAGGGCTACTGCCACCAGGGAAGAGTATTCCTATTGTGGGGGGAGGTAGGGCACAGTCAAGCGTGGAGCCCCAGCCTTTGGAACCCCTGCAGCAACATTTGTATATCACTGATACATCAGCACCATCATGAGAGGAAAAAAAAACAAACAAAAAGAAATTAACCTCTTAAGAATAATATTGGAGAACCAGACATAGACCATGTAACAACCGCTAAATGATTACTGAAAAGATTACAATCAATGGTTACCTATTGTCCTAGACTTGGGCCATGTACATCAAATAGCTTATGAGGAAATATACGAGTTAACATTGCTACATCTCCTGAATTACTTCCCGACCTCCCCTGCATTTGGTTCCAGGACCTCAACTTTATGGTCCCGGTAGGGATCCATCCCCCAACCCCAAAATAAAATATGTTGGTGCGCTTATCAAACTATCCCCATCTGTTGTAGTGGTGCTTATATATAAAATCCTAAACCATAAAACACCCTGATATAATCAGTAAAGTGAATAGGTGCAAATAAATATAGCAATCAATAAAGTGAATAAATGCAAATAGATGCATCAAAAAACATATAAGGGAACACACATCCCTAGATATATGTAGATGGAAAAAAAAAAGCAATAAATACTGTCTGTTTGTGTTAATTCAGCTGAAGTCTGAATGTCCAATCACTTGCCTTTGATGAACTTGCTTGTATTTTAATTCTCACAGATCACAGTTGCATGATGAATTACATTTGAAAGGTGATGATTCACATAAAGATAAAAGAAAAACCATCATTGTGCAGTGTTTTTAAATGCTACAAGACTGGGCAAACAATGTAATCCACTCACTTATTTGCAGTAGCTGAATCGCTTTTGTTATAATGGTCAGACAGCTTCACCGCTCATACAGCTATCGCTGTGTTTGCTGAACACTATGCGAAGACGTCACTGACTCCTTCTCCCTTCTCCCCTGGGACCGATGTAGCATAAAAAAAAAAATGCACCCTATAAATGCTTTAAAGTACCTTTTTCTGACCCGGCTGTAGAGCAGGTGAGCGGGGGCGGCGTGGGAACAAAGATCCGACGCCAACTTCTAACCGACCCCCCTAGAACTCCACCCCCTACCAGGGAAAAAAAAACTGATAAATACAAATGTCCTCATGTTTAGTGACCTCTCCAAAGCCACAATGGAGATGAGAAGAGCATTCACCCCCGTAACCTATGTGTTACAGGAGAAGAAAATTACATATAAGTGGGGTTTCCCTACCAAGCTACTGGTAACCTACCAGCAACAGATAATTCCTACCCTCACTCCCAAAGACGGGTACAAAAATCTGACCAATTGGGGATTTCTCCCCGTATCTGCCAACCAAAACTAATACAGGGGCTCCTACTTGCGTCCTCCGCCAGAACGGAACGGAATACGTGATCCAGGCGATGTCATTAACAACAAGAAGGCCTTCGGTCCTCCGCCTCACTAGGATCCCTGATGGGCGCAGTTATAGAAACAAATCCACTCCCTAAGGTTATAGTGTGCCAAGCACACTGATATAAATGTTTTGTTGACTTTCTGTTCTTAACAAAATATATATTTTTTTCTCTTTTTTTTTTGGTTCTCCTAATATTGCTTACTCGTTCATACTGAACATCTGATCTACTCACCGTTTGACTTACTTTTGCATTGTAATACCTCTGACAGTCCCAAGTAACCTCAACAGGTGTCTCTAGTGCGATTTTTGTGTATAACAGTCATACTCTGTATACATACCTACTCTGTTGTTTGCTTCCTATATAGTCAGGGCGAACAGAAGAGGTGTGCAATCTCGCTCCTTTCATTATAACCTCGGGTCACTCCCCACTATCATGGCCCTCAAAATCACCTCCTTGAATGTAAAGGGCCTAAACTCCCCCTTCAAATGCAACCTCCTCTGGAAAGAGGCACTATCCCATCACGCTGACGTATTTTGCATACAAGAAACGCATTTCGCTAAAGATAGCTCCCCAAAATGCTCACACAAGTGATACCCACACTGCTTCTTTGCCAGTGCCCCCGCCAAAAAAGGGGAGTAATGATAGCAATTAGTTCCTCTGTCTCCTTCCAGTTGCACCACTGTGAGACTGACGAAGACGGCAGGTACCTGATTCTCTCTGCAACGATTGAACACCAACGTCCTACCCTGGTGAATCTATACGCCCCTAACACTGGCCAAAAGAAATTTTTTAACACACTGATTTCCAAACTGTCACCGTATAGATCTAACTCAGTGATACTGTGTGGAGACTTCAACGAAATTGTTGACATATCCCTAGACACCTCTAACCAAACTAAATGTAGGCCCTCCGCCTTGTCCTCTCTTCTACATCTTTATGACCCCTGGAGGTGTACCCATGATACAGAGCGAGATTACACCTTCTTCTCCAGCCCCCAGCAGTCTTACTCTCGGATCGATATGTTCCTCACAGATAAATTTCTCCTCCAATCGATCACTGATCACGCATAGGTACAATCACGTGGTCGGACCACGCGCCTATATCCATCACGCTGTTCAGTTGCAAAAAGTCTACAAGTCATAACATTTGGAGACTAAACACGTCCCTCCTTACCAACCCATCCTTTGAGAATGAGCTTCGATCCGAGATTGAGACCTACTTTGATAATAATGTACATTCTCTAGCTTATCAATCTATTGTTTGGCATGCGCATAAAGCTTTCTCACTGGGCCTCCTTATTAAATACGGAGCACAAGCTAAAAAACAACAGACGGCCACCACAGAAAAACTACTACAACAGATCAGAGCATTAGAACATGCCAATAAACAAACACCATCTGCCAAACTATCCCTAGACCTCAAAAATCTAAGATACGACCTTAGCAAACACCTACACAATAAATTTTACTATTACATTAAACGCCTTAGACTACAATATTACTCCTCAGCCAACAAGTCAGGAGCATTCCTGGCCAAGCAACTACAAAAACACTGAGCCAATAATAAGATAAACTACTTATCCAACTCCCAAGGTAAAAAAGTACATAATCCTCTAGATATAGCAAACAAATTAAGTGCCTTTTACGCCAAACTTTACAATCTCAATGACCTAGACCAAGAACCCAAGCCAAAATTAGAAGATATAGATGCATTTCTCTCCTCTATTCACCTTCCCTCAATATCCACCGAGCAACTAGACTCCATCTCTATGCCCTTCTCCCCCGAGAAAGTTTGCATGGCCATCAAATGATTACCCCTACACAAGGCCCCGGGACCTGATGGATTCCCAAACGAATACTACAAACACTTTTCTGACATGATCACCCCGCACTTATGCACCACCTTTAACCAGTATACTCTTACAGGCAAAATCCCCACGGAAGCCCTAGAAGCCCTCATTGTCACCATACCCAAACCAGGCGAACCCCCTGATAACCCAGCCAATTACCGCCCAATCTCACTCTTGAATACTGATACCAAACTATATGCAAAATTACTAGCCCAACGTTTATCCAAAGTCATCCCCCTCATCATACACCCTGACCAAGTCGGATTTGTACCCGGCAGGCAGGCCTCTGATGGTACCAGACACCTTATTGATTTGATCCAATGGGTGGAGCACAGTCAAACGCCTTCTCTCTTCCTCTCACTGGACGCAGAGAAGGCGTTTGACAGGGTGCACTGGAAATACATGGAAAAAGTCATGTTCAAGTTCGGACTGACAGGGAACATCCTCCAGGCTATACTCAACTTTTACTCCTCCCCCAGTGCCCGAGTATGGACCTCAGGAATAATATCAGATCCCTTTCTCATCATTAATGGCACAAGGCAAGGGTGCCCACTTTCCCCCCTGATTTTTGCCATGGTGATGGAACCACTTGCACAAGTCATTAGATCCACGCCAGCAATATCGGGCATCACTGTGGGGGATGTTGAACATAAAATTGGTCTTTACGCGGACGATGTTATTATTACCCTCACAAATCCCCGATCCTCCCTTCCCAATATCCAAAAAACCTTGGAACAGTTTAGCTCAGTCTCTCTATATAAAATAAATCACAGCAAATCCACCATGCTGAACCTAGGGATAGACTCTCAAACTTCACGTCATATCTCGACAAACACACCTTTCACTTGGGCTAAAAACTCATCGCTCCCATACCTGGGAATTCAACTAACCTTCCCAAGTAAGTCTCTACTTCAACTAAACTATGCTGCCCTACAAGAAAAGCTTCTGCGCATCTCCAAAGATATGTCTAACTATACAATTTCTTGGGCTGGTAGAATAGCTCAAGCCAAAATGTACCTACTGTCACATATTTTATATATGTTTTGCACACTCCCCTTACCGATGCTACCCCAACAACTGGCACAGTTACAAGGTATACTCAATGCACACATCTGGCAACATAAACATCCCAGGCTCAAAAAAGACATTCTTTTATCTCCTGTACAAAATGGAGGAATTGGAGCCCCCAACGTCCACGCATACTACAAAGCTGTTATACTGGATCAACTACATAAATGGTGGTCGCCCACTTCGACCAAGACATGGATACAAATCGAAACCGTGGCTCATCCGCAACACACCCTAATGACTGGGCTACTCAATTTGAAACCACATCGGCATTGCCTACATTTGGTAATTGCAGCCATGTGAGTGTGGGCGGCCACTGTACAGAAATCCAAAGGCATACCAAAATCTATCCTTTCTAAGCTCCATATCCAAGCACTAGAGTTGATCTCTCCTAACTTACCCCTTAAGACATGGATACAAAAAGGAATTACGAATCTGGGACAACTCATCTCCACATAAGGACCCCACCCATTCCCCCATCCACAACAAACTTTTGACCTGACTGCCAATACCTCTTTTTTATATATGCGGCTCCGATCTATCCTCTCTACATTTGATATCACAGTATGTGAATCCCAACTGGTTGACATCCTGAAATTTTACAATACCCCTAATCCAGCAGTTAAAGGCATTGCATGGATATACAAGCTGTTGACAACGCCCTCCGAAGATCACACCTCTTCGTCCATCAAATTCTGATCCACCTTCACAGACTCCACCAAAGCCCCCACTGTGGCACAAAGCCCTGACCATCCCTCTTCGGGCTTCAAAATGCATCTCTCATTGGGAATCGACGCAAAAATTATTTCACAAATGATACTTCACCCCAGCCAGATTGGCAAACATTTACCCAGCTACCTCCTCTCAATGCTGGAGAAACTGTGCAGGAAAAGGCACCCTGCGGCACATATGGTGGGACTGCCCTAACATCCACATTTACTGGAAAGAAGTCTCTGTCCTCATCTCACAGCTCTGCAAAATCCCTTTGCCGTTATCCCCACTGGACCTCCTCTTGGGTCTTAACATCCCCAATTGGCCCAAACATGTCAGAGTACTGGCGACTCATATCCTCATCGCAGCTCGTTTAGCTCTAACGAGAAAATGGAAAGCCTCACAACCTCCCTCTGGATCGGAACTCATCGCTCTACTAAACAACCACTTCCAAATGGAATCCTCCTTTGCTAAGGCCAACATGTCTACCGCAATGTTTCGTCTCAACTGGGAACCATGGATCAATGATCCAAGGAGTACAACTATACATTGATTGTTTCTTTTTTTATAAGACGAGAAATATCTGATGTTACTAATCTTTACCCCAGCAGATTGCTACAACCCCTCGCATCTAATATGTGCAGAACATAGGAACCCCCATGCTAAACCACCGCTTCGCCTAGGGGTAGCTCCACCAGTTACTACTTAGAATGGGACTTAAAAATATGTACTATACTTACAACAAGTAGGTCCACAAGTTGCCTTTGCTCTTCAGTTTTAAGTTTTATGTATCTAGAATGTTACTGGTTTTACAAGATACCTGGATCTGACAGGTGAATGGTTGGTGGCGTTGCCTCTAGCCCCATGGCACAGTAAGTGCCCAGTCGGGGTGCCGGGGACAGGAGGTAGCACCTTCACTCATCGAACCTCAACTCTATGGCTATGTATTTGCTATGTACATATGTTACAGATTGACATTGTTCACTATACCATGTACTAAGCAATGTAAGTTTGCTATTTATCTCAACCTTCTGTACTGATACCCTGTGAAAAACTCAATAAACATATTGTTAAAAAAAAAAAAAGAACAAAAACAAAACAAGAACCCCCTTAACCCCCCGGGGGGGGGGGGGTTGGTGTGTGTTGCAGTGCAGAAAGTGAGGAGTGATTGCATACTAGACCAGAAGGGACTGGTTCATGTGAAACCTGTGGAGAGCCTCTCTGAGACCGGCATCCGGTCCAGACCCTTTGTTGTCTTCCATCCTAAGGCCGACGTTGGGGGTTTGACTGAACATTCACTAGGAGCCAGTTTGGTACAGCGACTGGGTTCATCACGGCAAAAGTGAACAGGTGTGAGAGCTCTGAGGGGTGACGCAGAGTGAAAGGGCTAGCACCCTTACAAACAATCAGATGAAACGGGTGGCCCCATTTGTATGTGAGACCTTTTTCACCAATGCCGTCCAAAAGTGGTTTGAGCGCTCGTCTCATCATCAGGGTTCTCCTGGAAATATCTGGAAGCAGGTGGATGGCCGCCCCATCAAACTCCAAGACACCTACCTATCATGCCTGTCTCAGGATTTCTTCCTTGAATTTAAAGTTGTGCAGGCAGCAGAGGACGTCCCTTGGTCTGTCAGACAGGTTAGGGTTAGGGCCGAGGGTCCTATGGACGCGGTCTATGGTAATAGCCGTGTCTAATGGGTGGTCTAAGTAACAGTTAAAGACGGAGATTATGTCACACGGAGCTCAGATTGTGGGATGGACTCCGGGACTCCCTCAGGCGTATGTTCTGTCTGCGACTCTGGTATTCTAAATCATCAAGTAGCAGTTGTAGCTGAAGAAATTGGTCATTAATTTCAGAATGTGAGAAATGCACATCTTGTATACTCTGGGACATTGCACCCTGTTCCTGCTCCACTGCTGCAATGCGTGTGTCTAGGGCTGCGACTTCCTGATTAATGGCTTGCATCTCTCCCCTCATGGCCATCTCCATTCTAGAGGCTAGTGTTTCAAAGTCATCCCTTGTGGGGAGCTGCTGTAGGAGTACCCATAACTTGTGTGTAGGGTCAGCTTGAAATGCAGGCTCTGACTGCTGTGAAGGTGTAGCAGAGGTACTCACTCTGTCCTGTAGCCTTGGAGTGTGTGCAGATCTGAGGCCAGGAGCAGCGTGGGATGGGGTGGGACATGGAGATGTCTGTCTGGAGCTGAATAGTTCCTCTTCCAGGTTGGGCGATACTGCCAGTGATCTTGCAAGCAGGGGAATAGGTCACTGATCGGAGAGTAGGGCGGCATCGTGAAGTCCTCTCCGTGCTGCTGCAAGTCTTCAGGGGTTGCCATCTCTCCCTGTGAGTCCTCCATCGCGTGTCTTATACTGTTTAATCTGTTTAAGATACCGATCCATGCTGTGGGAGGAGGGCTGAGTGCGGCGGTACGATCTCCTGGCTATCAGAGGTGCTGGTAGGTGCTGACAATGTATGGTAGTGTGGCGCGGGTACACTGCACGGGAGCCGCTGGCCGGGAGCTCTCAGTGTTAACGTCCACTCGCCGCCATGCCGAAGCCATGCCCCCCCGGGATTCAAATTTTTAACTCCTTTCCAATGCCTGCACACACCATTATTTGTGCTGGGAGCATGCTGAACAGCGCGCTTCCAACACAGAGATCAGGCTCTTACTGAGTGGGGTTTCGTACTCCCGGTCACCTGAATGTTGTCATAGTCTCTCACTTGCTATCAACAGTCATTGTGCAGCCTGCCAATGCATTTTTTCTCATCTGAATGGAGAGAAAGATAGACTGTATCTTTCTCTCCTTGCTAGGTGAGAAAGATGTAAAAAAAACAAAAGTGTGTAAACCAAATAAAAATTTTAAAAATTATAAAATTAAAAAAATAGCTAGATCAAGGCTTAATCTAGGTCAGTGTCAAGATTAATTCTAGGGTCAATGTAAGGTTCACAGATCAAGGTAAGGGTTAAAGGTCAGGGGCAGTATATTTTTGGGTAGGATTTAAAAAAAAAAAAAACATTTTTAGTATCACTGTCAGTTAGGGCACTTGCACACTGCTTCATAACACTGGATAAAAAAACATGTGTGCATTATTGTCAAGTTTTTGCTGCATTTTTGGTGTGTTTTGCTAAATCTATAACAACACATGGTGTATTTTTAATCTGTTTTTGAGGTATTTGCATTTTAACTCCCCCCTTTTACATCACAAAGACATTTCCAGAGACGTGTTGCGTTTTTGATGCAGTTTCCATTCATTTAAATGGAGAGGTTTGTTTTTGGTGCATTTTTTTACCTGACCGAACATGCAAACATCAAACATTCAGCAAGCAGGATTTTTTTTAGGCTGATTTCGCACTGATCAGTTTTTCTTCCAAGAAAAACTTGTGACCGTGGCGTTAAACTGGCAGTAATGCACACAAAACGATATGGCGTTAAACTGGCAGTAACACACAGAACTATATGGTGTTAAACTGACAGTTACGCACACAAAACTATATGGCGTTAAACTGGCAGTAACGCGCACAGAAGTAAATGGCGTTAAACTGGCAGTAATGCACATAGAAGTAAATGGCGTTAAACTGGCAGTAACGCAATCAAATAGACAGTGTTCAACTGTCACTACACTGACACTAGCTGAAGTGTCCCTACTCCGGCTATACACTAATGTCAAGATTACTGACACCGTCTCACTACACTACACTGAAACTATATGAGGTGTCCCTACTCTACACTAATGTATGTATTAATGACTTGATCTCACTACACTACAGTGAAACTATCTGAGCTGTCCCTACTCTAGCTGCACACTATGCAAAGCTGAATGACGGTCCTCCTCACTACACTCACACTATCCCTAGACTGACACTAAACTAATATTCTGCACTGACAATTGAAGCAAAATAGCACAGTATAGCACACTAATTAACTAATAGCACTAAACAGAGCCCTGTTCTATCTCTCTCCATGCCAAAATTACACTGAAAATGGCTGCCATTGAAAGAATATTTTTATACTGTGGGAGGAAATGAGCCATGATTGGATAAAGTCATGATGACAGTGTCCAATCATGACTCTGACAGTGTTCTGTGCCCTGATTGGCTGAAGCTTTCACTGCTTCAACCAATCAGGGCTTGCAATGCACTGTTCAGCGCCGCAATGCATTGTGGTCGGTTCGGGGGGGCGGGGCGAACAACCGGTCGAACAACCTGTTTGTTCTGATGTTTACCTGTTGTTTACCCAAAGGAATC
The DNA here is from genome assembly GCA_037952925.1 of Lithobates clamitans. NCBI lineage: Eukaryota > Metazoa > Chordata > Amphibia > Anura > Ranidae > Lithobates > Lithobates clamitans. The sequence continues at coordinate 16,684,827 of JBBGZY010000140.1, forward strand.
CAGGCATGAAAAAAAAAAAGTTAAAAAAAAAATGTATGGTTATATATAGAATTTAAAGGTACGCTCCCTGTTTTTTATGCTGTTCTTGTTTAAACTCTTTAGGTCACTATCCTAACACAAATATGCGGATAAGAATTAATGAATTTTATTCTGACCTTACTGATTTGCATACTTGATCTGTGCTAGTGACTCAGCAATCAATTGAATCATGTCTGTATAACAGCCAGGAAATGTGCATTTTCAGAAATGACAGACCCCTTCCCCTCATTTTTTTTTTTAGGAAACTATTACTTTAATTCAATAAATACTGTCACTATAATCACAGAATTTGCTTTTAGTAGTTTAAAATTTCAATGTTAATGAAATTAGATTTCTGATAGGTGGCACTAATGAAAGCGGATTTCTGGTTGCCATGGAGTATTCAATATGATTTCTCTTCATACTATATCAAAGAAGTCTCCAGGCCACCTCTATTATATTGAAAAGCTGTCAGAAGGATTTACTGTATGACTGTATGAGTATACAATACTGATTACTAATATGTATTCATATTTTAAGTTCACAGAGCGCTGTGTAAGTAAACATTGACATTGATTCTGTTCCTTCAAGGTGGGGTGCCACTCATTTTTTATTTCTCAGAATGAATAAATTGTTATTTTCTCTGCAAAAGAAGGCATCACAACACTCTTTCTAATGAAGTATATAGTTTGCTTAAAAGGAAATCAATGGGAGTTTTTATTAAGCGCTCACTAGACTACCAATATTTTTGCCCCACAGTTAAAATGTGCAAATATAACATAATAATGAGGTCTAGACCTAGGTAAAATTTGAAGCCAGAAAATTGAACACCAGAGCTTATATTTTGAAATCTTCCAGTGTAGGAAGGTTGGTCTTCAGCATGAAGATTTGCTATAATATAGAGAACATGTAGAAATGTTAATTGTGCCTAACAATACCAATATTTATGTTTTTGTCTTGACTTGTGTACCAGGTGGTCCTCCATGCAATAATAATTTGCTTGTTTTAACCACTTCAATACAGGGCGCTTTAACCCCCATCCTGCCCAGGCCAAATTTCAGCTCTCAGTGCTCAGTGTCCAACTTTGAATGAGTATCGCTCAGCCATACAACAGTGGTACCCATATGACATTTTTAACATTTTCTTCACACAAATAGAGCTGTCTTTTGGTGGTATTTAACATGAAAAACAACCACAAATTTTACAAAAATGCATTATTTTTTGTTTCTGTTTTTAAAATTTTGCAAATAAATAATCTTTTTTTATAAATTTAGCCAAATAATTCTGTTACATTTCTTTGGTAAAAATAACCCAAATCAGTGTTCATTATTTAGTCTGTAGGAAAAATAAAAAACAATGTCCCCTGGTGTAGCTTCATCTTCAATCATGCGGCCCTCCACACCGCTGCACCTGAAAAAAAAAACCTCTGGCTTCATTGAAGGCTCCCTGCTGACTGCCTGCTCCTCTGTCTGACATTTCCTAAATGTCAGTGGGTGAATCCACCCCCTTGTGTCATCAACGACCAGGCATGCTGGGTTGGTGATGTCATAATGGGGTGGGGTCGCCCAGTGATGTCATCCACCCCAGCTTTTTAAAGGGGTTGTAAAGGTAAAAGTTTTTTCACCTTAATGCATTCTATGCATTAAGGTGAAAAAACATCCGACAATACCGGCCCCCCCAGCCCCTGGTTTTACTTACCTGACCCCTCGAAAATCCCGCGCTCGCCCCCGACATCCTCTTCGCCACTCAGCCTGGCCGTTGATTGGTTACAGTGGATGGATTGAAAGCAGTGCAGCCATTATCTTGCACTGCTATCAATCACATCCAATGATGCGGCGCACTTGGGGGGCCTGGCAAAGTGATACAGTGAGCGGCTATGGCCGCCGGCTGAATCACGGGAGCATGCCTGCAAGCACTCAACACCATGCGAGGGAGCTCGCATGAAGGTGTTGAGTCCTTGCAAGGGGGAGCCGAGACAGCCGCCGAGGGACCCCAGAAGACCAGGTTTGGGGCCAGTCTGTGCAAAACTAGCTGCACAGTGGAGGTAAGTATAACATGTTTGTTATTAAAAAAAAAAAATACCTGGAAGGCTGGAATTTAATTTAAAGGAATTGTCAAAAACCTGTATAGTGTCTTTTTACACTTTTTATGCTGATAAGCCCCCCCACCCACAGACCCCCAAAACCACCGCCTAGAGTTGTGGGAAAAAGTCCCTTGCCCCCAACATGGGGACAAGGTGCTTTAACGTGGGGAGACATTATGACTTTAAAGTACATGATAAAAAATAAAAAATATAATAATATATTTATTTATATTTATTATTTATTTTTATCATGTACTTTAAAATAATGCAAGGGGTGATTATGAAATGATTTTTATTAAAAATATTTTATAAATACATTTTATTTTTTTATAGTCTTTTTAACAAATAAGCGTAATTCAAATGTGATGTAAATGAATGGGTGTCAGTTCTAGTAATGTTAATCTCCCTGGCGGTAATCCCGAGTGTGGCTCGGGGTGAATTCTCATTACCAAAAGCGGTAACCCTGAGCCACACTCAGGATTGCATCGCAGTATCCTGGGAAAGTTACTTACTTTGTCCTTAGGATCCTGTGATGTCCTCCTGCTGTGTCCGTGGGCTGTGTTCTCCGCATGCTGTACTGTGTGCCGGGCTCCGTTCCCTGTGAGCGCCGCAACGCACGGGGACGAAGCCCGGCACCAAAGTCAAAAAGTGCCAAACACAAAACACATACAGTACACTGTAACATTACTGTATCAAATCATTTCACCTCCCTTTTGTCCCTAATGCTTTGTCCAGTACCCTGCATGCAGTTTTATATTATATATACTGTTCTTTCTGCCTGGAAACTTGAGATTGTCCATGGCAACCAAAAAGTGTCCCTTTACATCAAAAGCGGTTTTAGACCAGCTAGAAAACAGCAATAGTAAATTAGAACCACTTGCAGAATTGAGCGATAGTGATTTGTTGGGAAATTCGTAATCAAACACTGAAAAGTAATGACAGCGACAATTTTGCAACTGAGCACATTTCAGTGTTTTTGATTTGATTACATTATTGAATACATTTTATTATTATATTATTATTTGTTATAATTATTTCTAGTTATTTAATATATTATAATTTATGATTTTGTGTTTCACACTTTATCATACCTGGGATGTCTACTAGACTCTTGTTTGGACAGATTTAAGTTAGTTATTCCTAAGAATTACAGGCCTACAATGTAAAACGCCAAATTTCCATGCAAAACAATGTACCGCTTTGACACGCAAAAATCTGACATAATAATACCACCATGGAGGTTAAGAATTAAGGTGTCTAAAAAGCTCCATAATGTGTCTATGATCGTGGGATTGTTAGCTAATAACATTGTGAAGGGAAACAAAATAGTTCAGATGAATCACCCGTCACTATGACACTAGGAAACATACAGCAGCTACATAATACCAGCGTTCGTCATGGTTTTCTACTCTGAGGAAGACACGTGACCAGTGACGCAACACGTCGGGCAGAGCCAGTGACGCCACTTGCGGTGTCTCCAGGACATGGAAGTTTGCGGTAAGGGGGTGATTTACTATCCCAAGGATTGTTTTTTCAATGCTATGTGGCAAGTGGTGTATATGCAAGTGTTTTTAATCTTATTAAAATTAATTGTTTTAAACGCATATTATTATGCTAAAAGCCTATTCCTTTATATTCTAAGCATCCATTCTCCAGCGGAGCCTATCCAGCATAAGAGGAGTATAACTAGATTGGAGCTACACCAGCTCATTAACATACAAAAAGACAGTTTAACCTGTAATGGGTTAAAAACCTAAGGTGGGCAGGCATTGTACACAGAGATGTCTAGTGATGGCTTTCTGACACACAGCTGTTTCTTTACAGATGGACTATATATTTTGTACACATTGAATTTTTTAGACATGCGTCTATGAAGTGGACTTTATTATTATTATTTGTACCTAGGAGCTTTTGGACGTTTTTTAGGATTGCTTATATATATGATAGCACTAAATGTTATTTCACAGAAAAGTACCGGTATATGTATGACACTTTATGGTGTGTTTATTAGTCTTTCAAAAGTTTTGTGACGGGAAAGGTGAATATTTTGTATGTCTTCTATATGAACTTGAACGGTAAGCTCTGCCCTGTGAAAAAAGTATTCAGATTTTTTTTAAAGCGGGTGTATTCTCATTTGTAAGAAATTGCTGTAGACCTTTCAAAGAAAATAATGAAATTACTAAAAACAAATGACAGGACAAGGCAATCCTATAGACGGCAGATTTTCACATTTGATACTACCCAGGTTTTGGTAATTACATTAGATTACATCTATTGAATGCTAAAGCTGCTCCATTATTTTGGCAAAAACCACCACTGTTTGCTGACAGGCCACTTTACCACTTTTCTTTATTTACATATAAAATGCTTCTATATTTTAAAAAATAAATCATATGAATGCTTTGATTATTATAAGCTCAGCGAAGTAGCAGTGATTACCCCATAGTGGGCTGAAAACACATTAAACACAATGGAACTAAACAACTGTCTGTTAGGCATTTACGCTACAATTGCAGAAATGGAGGAAAACATTAATCATATTCATTAAATGTTGTCAGTCGCTGAATATCAGCATTGTTACAGTAATTCCAGTAAATGACCCAGACAGAATCTGCCATAGACAGCCAAAGGAAATCACGGGTAACAATACCTTTTTGACTATTGATTTACAAAATAATAGATTCCAGGTTTATGCATCAGTGGAGATTGTAATAACCTATTAGGATTCATAAACCACTCAGCACGCAACAGGCAACATGACTAACGCTTTACATTTGTTCCATTCCCTAGCAGTGCTTTAAGTTAAAAACAGAGAGCTGCCTTAGGAACATTAACCTCTTGGTGAGTAAATCCATCAAAATACATTTTTTAGTTTTGGTGGAACAAGGTTTGATCTCTTCTTGATTACTATCCAAAATAGACAGCAAAATCTCCCCTTACTCATGCCATGGACAGGTTTGTAAAAAGAGTGAACCAAAAGAACGAATCACTACACTGAGCCCCCCCTCACAAGATTTGGACATTTTTGTAGCAGCTGCTTGGCAAAGCTTTCCTTTGCCGTTGACTTCCAACTTACCGTTCCTCTATCCTTTCAGATCACATTTCACCCATAAGCTATTACAGGTTCCCAGGTTCAGCGATTGTGTACTGCTGTTCCAGTGGACTAGTAAGAACCACCCATTTTACTTAAGACAGATAGTCCCTTGGAACTCAACACACAGCGGGTTATTTACTAAAGCTGGACAGTGCAAATGTCATGCTCAATTCTGCATGGAATCCAATCATCTTCTAACCCCAGCTTGTTCAATCAAGCTTTGGCAATAACACCTGGAAGCTGATTGGTTTCTATGCAGAAGTGAGGCTGATTTTGCACTCTCCAGCTTTAGTAAATAAACCCCACAGAGATTTTGTTATAATAGGGCCACTTTAAAATGAAGACAGGTGGTTGTTTTTGTAATTTTCTCCTTTTGTTTTTGTCATTTTCTTTTTACTGAAACAAACCCGTCAAATATTTCTTCATTACTAAGGAGTTCAAGGCTAACGGTCTCATGGCAAATAGTTCAGGTTTACTTTACAGCCTTACAGTTTTATGCACAATTCACTATAATTGCCATCTTAAAGGTAGATATAAAACAAAACCAAATAATGCAGTTATGTATTCACCAAAAAATGCATTTGAAATGTAACTAGCATAAGTACCAGAATTTGATTTGGTATTAGCCTACTGTTGTGCCTTATGCAACAGCACATAGAGTAGGAGATTTAGGGGCTCTACTAGATTGCACTAGGGTGAGCTGCATTACACACGTCTCGTCTAGGAATATGTAGTCAAAAAGAGAGAGATTATGTTATTCTGCTGTTTTTTCACTGTCCAGTTATAGTCTGGGGGCAGTAATGTGACCAGGCTGCACTGAATAATCACAGTAAATACTATCTTGGCTGTGCTATCTTTCAGAGCTGCATAACTACCAGTAACCAAAATATAAGTCCTTCGGCAGGTGAAAAAGTTCCCATATACTGAATGTATTTCAATTGTGTATTAGCTACAATAGGAAGAGCAAAGGGAGAGCGGATTATAACGGTGCCAGTTACAAAACAATACACAGTATAAAATGTAAGAAGTTTATCAAATTTTATTACAGAAATTTAAAAACAAGACGTAATGATACACAATAATGAACCACAAATACACTGTGGTACCTTATACATAGTATAAGGTATTCAACATGTTTGTCAAAAAAAAGCATGTAGTGTACATATTGCAGACAGCAAATAACTTTTTGTTAATTTGTGCCATTGGAATTCAGTGGACAGTAAGGCACTTAGTGTCCCGTTGTTTTAACCTTGTCCAAGGACTTAGAGGTGTGGAATCAACTTTAATATAAAAGAAAAATAACAAGTAACAAATAACATTTCCAGGAGTCTCTAGCTCACTATCGGGCGGTCTGTTTCATTCAGATTGTCAAGATTTTTATATTTATTTGATTTGTCTGAGAAAAATCCAGGGATCCTACTGTTTGTGGATGCGAGGGATTTTTCCTTCTTTGTCAGCCATAATTTGTTCGTATTTAAAGGCTTCATCAACTTTTTTTGATAACTTTACTAATGTTTGGGGATAAGTTAGATTTCCACATTTCTAGTGATTGTCAGTCTAGATGCCATTAGAATTTGTATCACTACTGGTCTAAGTGTTGGTGGGTATTGGTCTAAGTGTATACTTAAAATGGCCATTTCTGCACTGCCTGAGTGGATAATGCCTGTGGTTTTGGAAATTAGGCGAAAAACTGCTCTCCAAAAGCACCTAAGATTAGGGCATTCCCAAAGCATACAGTATATCACAAAAGTGAGTACACCCTTCACATTTTTCTAAATATTTGATGTTATCTTTTCATGTGACAACACTGAAGAAATTATACTTTGCTACAATGTAAAATAGTGAGTGTACAGCTTGTATAACAGTGTAAATTTGCTTAATTTGAACATTTTCACCTCAACACACAGCCATTAATGTCTAAACCACTGGGAACAAAAGTGAGTACACCCCTAAGTGAAAATGTTCAAATTGGGCCCAAAGTGTCAATATTTTGTGTGGCCAACATTATTTTCCAGCACTGCCTTAACCCTCCTGGGCATGGAGTTTACCAGAGCTTCCCCGATTGCCACTGTAGTCCTCTTCCACTCCTCCATGATGACATCACGGAGCTGGTGGATGTTAGAGACCTTGCGCTATAGGGTTTATGTCTGGAGACATGCTTGGCCAGTCCATCACCTTTACCCCCAGCAAGGCAGTGGTCATCTTGGAGGTGTGTTTGGGGTCGTTATTATGTTGGAATACTGCCCTGTGGCCCAGTCTCTGAAGGGAGGGGATCATGATCTGCTTCAGTATGTCAAAGTACATGTTGGCATTCATGGTTCCCTCAATGAACTGTAGCTCCCCGGTGTTGGCAGCACTCATGCAGCCCCAGACCATGACACTCCCACCGTCTTTGTACTCCTCACCTGGTTGCCGCCACATACGCTTGACACCATCTGAACCAAATAAGTTTATCTTGGTCTCATCAGACCACAGGACATGGTTCCAGTAATCCATGTCCTTAGTCTGCTTGTCTTCAGCAAACTGTTTGCAGGCTTTCTTGTGCATCATCTTTAGAAGAGGCTTCCTTCTGGGGCGACAGCCATGCAGACCAATTTGATGCGGTGTGCGGCATATGGTCTAAACACTGACATGCTGACCCCCCACCCCTTCAACCTCTACAGCAATGCTGGCAGCACTCATACATCTATGTATGTATCTCAACTTCTTTCGTCGACCATGGTGAGGCCTGTTCTGAGTGGAACCTGTCCGGTTAAACCGCTATATGGTCTTGGCCACTGTACTGCAGCTTCGTTTCAGGGTCTTGGCAATCTTCTTATAGCCTAGATCATCTTTATGTAGAGCAACAATTATTTTTTTCAGCTCCTCAGAGAGTTCTTTGCCATGAGGTGCCATGTTGAACTTCCAGTGACCAGTAAGAGAGAGCGAGAGGGATAACACCAAATTTAACACACCTGCTCCCAGTTTACACCTAAATCCTTGTAACACTAACAAGTCACATGACACCAGGGAGAGAAAATGGCTAATTGGGCCTAATTTGGACATTTTCACCTAGGGGTGTACTCACTTTTGTTGCCAGCAGTTTAGACATTAATGGTTGTGTGTTTGGTTATTTTGAGGGGCAAATTTACACTGGTATACAAGCTGTACACTCAAAGTGTCATTTCTTCAGTGTTGTCACATGTAAAGTTATAATAAAATATTTACAAAAATGTGAAGGGTGTACTCACTTTTGTGAGATACTATATGAAGTAGGGTACCCATTTTACCACAGCCTCGCCAGCATTCATTAGATTTGCAGTAATGAAGGGGGTATAGTACCATCTGAGTAGTATTTTTTGTGCCATCCCAGTATGTAGTGGATCTTGTGTAGCATTGGTTATATTTAACAGCCTTTTTCCACTGTTCTACTGAGAACAATGTTGCAAAATCCTTTTTCCCACTTCTGAAGAGGTGAGGAATTAGTAATTTTTTTTCTGTTGCAATAAATTGTAAAATAAGGAAATCCCTTTTGTAGTTTTATGTACGTTGTTCCAAAAGGACCATGCTTTGTGTGGTATTCTAGTTGGTATCAAAGGATGTGCTTTTAAGAATGTGGCTATCCTCATGTAAGTGTAATGATCGGACAATAACAGTGAATGTTTCTGTTTTCAGTGAATGTGAATGAAACCAGTATTTAGTTTGATCTAGAAGGCTTGCTGTGAAGTAGTCCCCCAGAATAGGAAGCCTCATGCACCCGCTGTTTTGTGTTTTAGTAAGGGGGACTGGGAGCATCTCAGTTTTTTGTTTGCCCATACAAATTTATGTATTTGTGTATGCATAGTCTTAAAGAATGATGTTGGTATCGAGATTGGGAGAGCTCGAAAATAGTATAACTTTTTTCGGTAGGATAAGCATTTTGTATGCTGCCAGTCTTCCTGTTCATGATAGGTAGAAGGGTTTTAGCCTATTTAACTCAGACTGAGTGGACGATATGAGAGGTAAGAAATTCATTTTAAATAGGCTGGAACTTGGAGTTGTCAAATAGACTCCTGGGTATTAAATGGCTTTATTGGACCAAGGGTATGGAAATCTTGATAATAGATTTTGTTTTTATGTCTTTGTCTATGTTTATTGCTAGTATGTTAGATTTGGATGCATTTATTTTATAGTAGGAAATTTTATTAAATTGGTTCAATATCTTGTGTACTGTCGGAAGAGAGGTGTTTGGTTTGGACAAGGATAGGATCACATCATCTGCAAACAGTAAGATAAGGTGTGATTTTTGTGAGACGAGAATGACATTTATGTCTGGGTGGGATCTTATTTTTTCAGCTAAGGGTTTCATTAAAATGGCAAATATCAAGGGGGGTAATGGGCACCCCTGCCTTGTCCCATTGGTGATATTAAAGCTGTCCGAGAACATACCTTCTAAAAAAAAAAAAAAGGAAGCTGAAATATTGGCGTATAGTGCTAATATAGTTGAACCTATTGTACCTATTATACCAAATTTAGATAGGACGTGTTTCAGATATCCCCAATGAATCCTGTGGAAGGCCTTCTCCGTGTCTAAAGACAGGAGCAAAAAGGAAACCTTTGATGACTCTGCTATATGAATGAGATTTGGAATTCTTTACGTAGCGTCAGGTGCTTGTCGGCCTGGGATAAACCCGACTTGATCTTATTTTACCAGACTAGGCAGAAACTGAGTTAGTCTGTTAGCAATCCTGTTAGCGGTCCTGTAGATTTGTTCTTAGGCAGGGACATGACTATTTTTACTTCTAGGGATATTGAGAGTTTAAGTAATTTTTGCTGCTCTCCTGTTAGTTTAGGCATAGAGATGGAGTCCAGAAATTCCTGGATCATCTCAAGGGGGTTGTGTAGTTGATTTGTCATCTATTAAATTATAGAGATTATTGTAGTAATCCCGAAATGCATTAGCAATTTCTTTTGGATTTGACAGCCTGGTTCCTGTGGTTGGATGGATTTTTCTTTTACCTGATTAGCTAAGAGCTTACCCGCTTTGTTTCCTTGACAGCAGAAATTTGCTTTCCAGTTTCCTAGTGTATGTTTGTGTTGAGAGATGAGCAGTAATCGAAGCTCATGTCGAATTTTATCGAGCTCTGAGCTGACTGTAGGGTCAGGTGATTTTTTATTTGTCAAATCCAGATTTTCAATCTGGGATAATAAGTCTTTGAGTTGCTGTTTCCGCTGCTTCTTACAGCACATTATTGACTTTCACGAGGACCCCTCTTATATAAGCCTTGTGGCTGTTCCATATAGTGAAGGGATCCGACAGGGGGCATTAATGTGGAAAAATTCTTGGAGGTCGTTAGCTATTTTAAGTTTATGGTCTGGGTGTTCAAACAAAAAAGACATTGTTCTTCCATCTGTTTGCCCTGCGTTTCTGTGCGTGAACCCACCACTGCAATGGAAATTGGAGAGTGGTCAGACCACGTAATGTTGTGTATAGTAGATGCAGTCATATTTTGTAAAAGAAATTTGTCAACTAAAAAGAGATTAATTCTCGAGTATGTGTGATGCACAATTGAGAACTAGGAATAGTCACTCTCTGTCGAAAGTTGGCATCGCAAAACATCGTATAGATTTTCTTAAGACACAAAGTGCGATAGGGTAGCTCTACCATATCGATTACGAGCCTCGTCTGAGACATCTAGTGATCTATTAGGGATGGCATTAAGATCTTTAAATAATTTAAGCATGGCAGGGAACAGATCAGTAATAGATTCAGGGACTCCCTGGATCCTGAGATTGTTTCTGCGATTGCAGTTGTTGAGTTCCTCGACTTGAGATTGTAATTGAGAGACTGATGCTGTAAGGGTATCATGTTCCCTGGAGAAATCATTATAGGCTATACTGAGTTCATCATGTTTTGTCTCTAAGCAGTCAGTACGGGCCCCTTGAGCAGCTCCTGTGTCAGGGTATTTATGCTCTTATGCAGTTCTGATTGAAATTTAGCAGCTATCTTGTCTAGGTCCTCTTTAGTGAAAGGAGTGGTGTACTCACTGTCCTGTGCAGGAACAGAGAAGTCCTGTGAGAGCTGCAATGTGGGGGAGGACGGGCTGCTGGGGCCATCTTGTGCCATGCTATATCTCTCCTGTGTCTGCAGCAAGTAGTTGGTGAGAGACTTCTGTGCAGTCCCCTTGGTCTTTATTTTCTTTGAAGACATGCACAGCTTGATCCTGGGGGTGTCTGGAGTAAAAATTGCTGTGTTCTGGCCCCAAGAAGCAGGCTAAACGGAGGAAGTAGAGCAAAGCTACTCAGACATGCAGCCGATCCCACAGAAGTCGCGCATACACCCATGATTAACATTTTTAACATCTTAACTTGTTCAGATCCACGCTATAGCCGAATGACGGCTACAGCGTGGACCTACTTTGCCGGGAGTATGTCTATTGACATCCTCCCATGCCTGAATGGCCTGCACGCTCCCTGCAGGGTGTGTGCAGGCCGCTCTGTGATCAGCTAGTATATGAGACTCGGTTGATCACAAATCGGAGTAAGGGGTCGATCCCGACCCCTTACCACGTGATCAGCTATCAGCCAATGATAGATGATCATGTGATGTCAACAGAGCCGGTAATCAGCTATTTTTTCTCCTCACACTGACAGCATGAGGAGAAAAAAAAAGCTGATCACCAGCGGCTCTCAGAGGGACATCGGTCCCGATCAAGGAGAGCTCCCGACAGCTCATCCGTGCCCATCTGTGCCACCTGCCAGTTCCACCTACCAGTGCACAACAGTGCCACCTACCAGTGCACAACAGTGCCACCTACTAGTGCCCACCGGCGCCACCTACCAGTGCCCACAGTATCACCCATCAGTGCCCACAGTGCCACCTATTGCTGCCCACAATCCCACATATCAGTGTCACCAATCAGTGCCTCATCAACAGTGCTGCCCATCAGTGTCACCTACCAGAGCCCATCAGTGTCACCTACCAGTGCCCATCAGTGCCACCTATCAGTCCCATTTATCAGTGGCACCTATCAGTAACACCTATCAGTGCCCTTCAGTGCCACCCATCAGGGCCCATCAGTACCCTCTTATCAGTTGCCATCAGTGCCGCCTTATCTGTGCCCATCAGTACTGCCTTATCTGTGCCTATAAGTGGCCATAAGTGCAGCCTATCAGTGCCCACCAGTGCAGCCTATCAATGTCCACCAGTGCCGCCTCATCAGCGCATATTAATGAAGGAGAAAAATTATCTGTTTGCTAAATTTTATAACAAACTATGAAACATGATTTATTTTTTTCAAAATTTTCCATTTTTTTTTTGTTTGTGAAATAAATGGCTTAATATTGTATAAAAAGCCTTCAATAATGATGATTTCTCGTGAGACGAATTTTGGAATTATTTCTGCTTGAGTCAGCTTAAATCAAACTGTGTTTTATTGTACACACATAAACTTGTAAAATACTTACAAAAATAGTACATTCATATTCAGAATTCGTGTTGTTTCATATATGCAAAAAATGTTCAAATATAGTTCATTTGTTTCAAAGATTTGAAAAGAGTTCTTAAAATCATTAGACCATGTGCTTCCTTTGTATAAGTTCTTCAAAGATGGCCGATTAACTTCTTGTGTCCTGAAAGGAATTCTGTATGCATAAAATAGCTGTGTGTCATGAAGAGGGAGATGTGTCTGGCTTTGAAGCAGAAGGTAGCAAGAGGCAGAAGGCTGTTTATCCTTTGAATATATGAACTCAGTCTTTCAAATTCGCGCCCAAACACAAATCCCTCCCATACACTCCCCTTTCTCCTCCTTCCTAAGAGTGGGGGTTAACAGAGAGCAACATCTGGCCTACTTTACCAAACCTTTTGAACATGAAACCAGATATATGTGTGAGAGAGACTATAAGACCACTTAAAACATAAACGCATAAATCAAACAGAGTACTGGTTACATAGGAAGATTTTCAACCCATATATATATTATTTGCAAAATCCATCAAATTCTGACAGGGTCTTGACCTGCATTTTCAGTCAATGAGTCGCCATCTGGATATCACTAGCTCAAAGTCCTATCATTCACACAAATATGGAAAATGCATATTCTTTTTAATAAAGCCAATTAAAATTTAGATATTAAGAATATAACAGTTTGTTTAGCAAAAATAAAAATCCAAGCTGTGATTAAATACCACCAACAGAAATCTCTATTTGTGTGAAAAAAATGATACAAATTTCATTTGGGTACAGTGTTGTATGACCGTGCAATTGTCATTCAAATTGTGACAGCTCTGAAATCTGAAAATTGGTCTGGGTGGGGGGGGGGGTTGATGCCCAGTAAGCAAGTGGTTAAAGTAGCTTTCTTATTTGGCAAACTAACTTTGGGAACTTTTGGGGGGTGGTGCCCCCGCACCCCTTATGGACCGGCCGCCACCGGTCCTGTGTGCAATCTGTTGCCATTTTTCTTTAGTATATTGTAGACAACTGGTTTTATATTATCTCCAGTTCCAGTTCCTTACATGTCATGTTGTCTATCATCAATGATTTGAGCATTAGAGTGGTAATTTTTTGTTTTGTCTACATACCACCAGTACCACAAGAAGTTACATACAGAATGAGTGCAAAGTTGATTAATTTGTTTTAACAGTGTTACCAGCTTCTGTTAAACAGACAGTGGTACAGCGGCACCCAAATTTTCCTGGTTCCTACATTTACTCAGCTTTAAATCTATCCATAACCCTTAATCTCTAAATGTAAAGTGATCATGTCAGCACAGGGTTATTTGTTTCCAAATGCATACCTGATAAAATAAGACATATTTACCTTTCTGGTGACCCATTTCTTAAAATGTGGCTGCTTCACTGCTCCCCAACCCCTGCAAATATTTAATTGGCATGATGGGTCTAACGCCTGTGTTCCCCTGGTGCCAGGGGTGGCTCCAGACAATTTTTTTGGGGGGTGCTATGCTGGTGCTAGAAGTACAAGTGGGGGAGCTAATGCGACACGCAAAGCGCACCGCCTACCAAGCACCTATGGGCATGGCCAAAAAGTTTTTCTTTTGCATTCAGAAATGTGCTGTGTATAGAGTGCAGTATGCAGGAATTTACTGTGTACAGAGTGCAGCATTCAGGAGTTTGCTGCATACAGAGTGCAGCATTCAGGAATTCACTGCATAGAGAGTGCAGCATTCAGGAATTCGCTGCATGCAGAGTGCAGCATTCAGGAGTTTTCTGCATACAGAGTGCAGCATTCAGGAGTTTGCTGCATAAAGAGTGCAGCATTCAGGAATTCACTGCATAGAGAGTGCAGCATTCAGGAGTTCGCTGCATGCAGAGTGCAGCATTCAGTAATTCACTGCATAGAGAGTGCAGCATTCAGGAGTTCGCTGCATGCAGAGTGCAGCATTCAGTAATTCACTGCATAGAGAGTGCAGCATTCAGGAGTTCGCTGCATGCAGAGTGCAGCATTCAGTAATTCACTGCATACAGAGTGCAGCATTCAGGAGTTTGCTGCATAGGGAGTTCAGCATCCAGGAGTTTGCTGCATACAGAGTGCAGCATTCATGAGTTTGCTGCATACAGAGTGCATTATTTAGGAGTTTGCTGCATACAGAGTGCAGCATTCAGGAGTTTGCTGCATAGGGAGTGCAGCATTCATGAGTTTTCTGCATACAGAGTGCATCATTCAGGAGTTTGTTACATAGAGAGTGCAGCATTCAGGAGCTTGCTGCATACAGAGTGCAGCATTCAGGAGTTTGCTGCATACAGAGTGCAGCATTCAGGAGTTTGCTGCATACAGAGTGCAGCATTCAGGAGTTTGCTGCATACAGAGTGCAGCAATCAAAAGTGTGCTACGTACAGAGTGCAGCATTCAGGAGTTTTCTATGTACCGAGTGCAGCGTTCAGGAGTTCTGCATGAGGTGAACCTCTGTGTCTCAGACAAAAAGATATACTGGGACTGAAAACTGTGTGCAAAAAACTCTAATGGGATTGGATTTGCACATTATTTATTCCTCAAGCATTTTACATTCACATGGACTGGATGATGTTGGTTTATTTTTCAAGTATATGAAGCCACTGCATATAGGTGTAGAGATATTTGAAGGAATCAGTTTCAAACGGTAATGGCTGGCAACTGACGTTGGTTTACAAGTTATTTGTATTAAATATCAGGCACAGTAGTGCAATAATATAGAAATAACACATTCATATTATCTAAAAGTGTTATTTTACATGTTGTCACATTTTCTCCTGCCAGAAAGGAATGTCCCACTGAGGATCTTAACCAAAAGCTTTGCTGGTGTCACAATGCAGCATGAATAGAAGAATGAATGAATTGAGAAAATTAGCTTTCCCTCTGATGCTGTTTCTTCTTCTTTATACCACACTGTACAGGCATACCCCACTTTTAAGTACACAATGAGACCAGAGCATGTATATAAGAAAAAATGTACTTAAAGTGAAGCAATACCTTTTTTCACTTCTCAATGCATGTAAATACACTAGCTCTATGGGAAATCTTGGTCAGCTTGAGATGGCACTACAATCAGTGTTTAACATTGGCGTCTATGGGAAATCTTGGTCAGCTTAATACGGCTCTGCTCCCGAACCATAAGTGACAGGTACACCAAACTTGGGAACCCATGACTACGACATGGTAGATTACCTTGGCAAGCTGGCTGACCCCAAAATCAGATATGTTGTAGTCCTGGGTCCCCACTTGGTGCTCCCCAAGTTTGTTGCCCCTGTCACATATGTGTGAGAAAAAGGAAGGTGGGACTTTAAATGAGGCTATTTATTTGTGAGGTTAAGATAATTAAAAAGTATATTTAATTGGCATATTGAGTCTGACAATACATAACAATGATGCACATAGTAAAAAAGGTTTAATATGTATACACACACATACATGGTATTAACCTCATGAATACATTACATATACATATCAAAGGGACAGAATATAAAATTGACACAGGATTTAATATGGATAAAATTAATTATTGCAGATTCATATATGTACACGTCATCTAAATGGCACAGTGCAGTGTAATCAATGGTACAAAACACAGTATGATCATTTGGTTGTAGATAATGAGTCTAAGTAGGTTCCTATCAGTAGGCATGAGAATGCATCCTAAATGTCCGACGCATTTGGTGGATAATACCCCTCTATAAGGTCATGTGCAGGGAGAAAACTGAAACTCACATGGTTCATTGCTGGTGCTTATGTGTCTCTCTGCCTCTCACACCCAGGTTGTATTCTCTCTTCTCACCAGCTTGATCCAGCTGCCAGCACCTCTTCCTTCCTGTACGGCTCAGATGTCAAATAAGGCAGACTGGGGAAGGGGATGGGTCCAGTGACCTCTCCATTGGCTGGGGAGCAGCAGAGGGGTGGAGCAGCTGCAGGCCCTGAATGTTTACTGACACTGGAGTGCATATCAATCCACCCCTCCTGGGACTAACTAAGGATCCATGGCTTTTGTGGCCAGAGCTGCTGTATCCCTCCACAGGAAAAAAGAGTCTGAAACCTTCTGGCATTAATAAGGAAATTTGCAGATACAATGCTATTAAAAAAAACTGTGTGTAATGTGCAAGAAGCGGCTTGTGAATTTTGGGGGTGCTATGGGGGTGCTTAAAGAATTGTTGGGGGTGCTTTAGTACACACAAGCACCTACCTGGCACCACCCCTGCCTGGTGCACACTGAAAAGGCTTTTGGATAGAAGTGACCTTGTGTTGAGAGAGTCACTTTTACCCATTACACTTAACCTAAACAGTATTTTGAAAAAAAAACTCACTATATGTTAGTTAAGTGTTCTTATTTACACAGTATACATAGAAACATTTTTTTTTTTTTATATGTCTTACCATTTAGAAGAGGGTCTCATGGCTGACTTCACAGATTTTTGAACAATGTCAGAGTGAGCCTGCCCTAAGGACAGAGCACAGTCTCATTACAGCAGATACAGCAGAGAAGCCTAGCTAAGCTTCTAAACCTTTAAACCTTTGTTTGGACAGACAATGTTCAAATGTGGTTTACAACTGATAACTAAGATCTTCATGAACAGCACTGACAGGGTTAATTATGGCAAACACAGCTGACCAGCTCGCTCATAAACAAAAAGAACTGGTAGGATTTTACAGTGCTGGAATTTCACGAAAAAAAAAAAAAAATGTTTGCTGCAATTTTTTTTTTTTTTTTTTTTAACTATGCTATGTAAATAAGAACATAACAAAAATCAAACTTGATGATATCCTACATAGGCTGCAAGAATGAAAATGAAAATACACTTTAACCTTTGTCTACCAAGATATGTTTATAAACATACCTTAAAGCAAGTTCATGATTGTGGCCTCAGCCATGAGCTTGGTATTGCGGTTTTCTGCTGGCTCCTGGATGTGAAGTGAGCACATGTGCATTGCGAATTGAAGCTCCAGTTTCACTGCGAAGATAAAAATCAGTTGTTCAGAGGTTCCTCTGCGTTTTAGCTGCGGATCAGTGAGCAGGGAGAGGGGGGAGGTGTAGTGAGGAGAAGGAGAGAATTTGTGTTCAGAACGGTATGCATCTGCGAATCAGATGCGTTCCCATAGAAGATAATGGGCTTGTAATTGGCTCCACAATGCCCAGAAAACGCACATGTTTTTTGTGCAATGCGCAGTGCGAATGCAATGCACATATGTGAACCAGATGCATCCAAATGAATGTATTTTAAAATGTCCTGTGAATTGGATGCAGTGTAAGCAGCATCTAATTCGCATAGGTGTGAACGGGGGCTAAAAGTAATCCAGGTTCCTGGAGGGCCTCTGAACCACTTTCAGTGGTTCAGTACATTGAAATGCCTGCTCCCCTCTGGTGCCCCCCATGGTGTTTCCCAGACTCTTCTGTTCCTCTGGGGAACTCGGGACTGTAATTAAAGATTTCAGGATGCCAAGTGGGAGTAGACTGGAGAGCATGCAACCTTCCAATCACCTCTGCAAGAATGAGCATGAATTAGGATTTTCAATACAGGGTTCAGAGCTACTGTAGCCAGGGAAGCAACTAATCAAGCACAGTCTGTGCTTGATTAGCTGCAGTGGAGGGCAGAGAGACATTGGAGGTTTCTGATTCACTTGACTGGAGCTGAAGGTGCTGTTTTTGTAATAATAGGTACCTAACAAAAAATATTGGCCTCTGTCCAGCCAACATCATTGATTGAGCTCCCATATACATAGAATCATGTCTGCTCTATCACCAAAGCCTTAAAGAATATGCAAACCCAACATTTCATTATCCTAGTATGTGCCTGCTGTACCATGTACTTGTATGAAAAAGTACTCTGTTCTCTTTGTATTGCTTCCTTTGTGTGAAATCCCTGGTGTTTCTGCCAGTCACTCTATTTTTCCTATTTAAAACTGACCACACTAAGCAGGAGAACACATTGTGGTCAGTTCTCTAGCTGTGCTGGGAACTCCGCCTGCTCTCCTCAAATGATCAGACTTATCCTTACCCCCCTCCCCCCCACCACACACACACACACACACACACACACACTTTTATCTTTAAACACATTTTTGCCTTTCATTTGTATTTTAAACTAAATGGGTTATTTTACAAGGTGAGGGTTTACAATCACTTTAATTCCACACCTAAACTCCTTTAAACATCTGGATCCCTTCCCTTGTAAGAAAGGTATAAAATTTCAACAAAACTGCTTTTATTTCATAACTTACCCTTCTGCATAGCAATTTTTACATAATGCATATAGGGGAAAAAAATATATTATTTTATGTGTCAAGCCCTAGGATCTTTAGGTTTCAAGTAGCTGCTTATATTCCTCAATAAAAATTGGAACGAGTTCACAAAGAATTTTTACTTAATAACTTACAAGAGCTGTTTCATTAAAACTGGAAAACTTAAAATTAGAACAGAAATTGATTGTTGTCGATGGTTCAATTTGCAGATATTTATAAAATTAAAGTTGAGACCAGAAAGATTGCAATTGCCAACAACTATGCTTTTGTTCTGGTTTTAGTTTATCAATTTTTTATAGTTTTCACAATAGTTAAAAAAACATTTTTTAGGGTTATAAAAATACAGTATTTATATTCAGAATCTTGGTCAGTTTTGCTATACATCTTTTTATTCCTTTCTGTCTATTTATTAGCTCAGATCAAGGAACTGAAAAAAATATTCACCTAACGAGTCCTGCTGAAGCATCCATAGCAGAACCTTTGATACAGACAAAATTGTAATCCTACTGGAGCTGTTACATCTCCACGCTCAGCCTGACTTGGTTAAGTAAGGAGCTAATGATTTTTCCAGAGATATGACACAGTTGCGGTAGAAATCTGCAGCTGTGAAGTATTCTTTCTTTAGCTTTTTCTTGTCAGGATGACTTTGTTATATTACTTTTTAAAAAGGAAGCTATCGACAGAGTGTAATTGTACAAATGCAGTATATGAAAAGCTATTTTTTTGCATGTTCATTGTGATTTTAAAGAAGCTTGTTTACGCGTATCTGACGTTTTGTCCTTCCTTTAAAATCTATAGGGTTTTGATCTTATCTAAACTTTAAATACATTTTAAAAATCTCTCAGTTGCAAATACTAGCTTCTAACGTGCCTCTAAAGCATGTGGAATATGACTGAGAAAACTCTCAAGAGTCCCTCAACAATTAACATGCTTGCACTATAGCTACTGCATGTTCTAACTGATTCTTTTCCTGACTCTTTATTTGAAGGGCTTTCCTCTTTGCTTCCTTCCGTCCTGCAAATTCCCCCAGTTAGAGTGCAATAGAGAGGAAAAACAGTAGGCCAACAACCAAAGAAAATTTCTAAATGCCTAACATAGACATCAAGACAAACCAAACCTGTGTTTTGCCTTTTGATTAAGCATGCCTGCACAATTTAATAGGTTTAGATAACAAAAGTAACAGAGTTAAATGTTTGGTATTGCCATTCCATCTTTTTCTTTGGGCATTGCAGATGTAAAGAGTTTATAATAAATGTATTGTATTACCGTATATACTCGAGTATAAGTCGTTCCGAGTATAAGTCGAGGCCCTAATTTACCACAAAAAAAATGGGAAAAACTTATTGACCCGAGTATAAGACGAGGGTGAGAAATGTACAGCTACTGTAAGTGGAAAAGAGGGTCAACAATGCCCATTTGCAGCCTCACTGTGCCCATTTGCAGCCATAGGTCCCCTGAACTTCAAACTCGGTAGTTAAGGGTTCCTAGATGCCCCCTAGCTGCAGCCAAAATTTGGGGTCTCTGAACCCAAAGGGTCCCGAAATGACATTGCTGCAGATGGACACAGTTGACCAAATTTGGGGCCCCGTATCTCGGGGCCACTTAGTTCTAACAACCCTAAATTTGGTGTGCAAACCCAGTGGAACTAGCACCATAAAATTTCCAAAGCTGGGGTTTCTAGCACCAAGTGGCCCCGAGATACAGGGCCCCAAAAATCAGTGAATTACATTTTCCGAACCGATTTTGGGGCCTCGTATCTCGGGGCCACTTAGCGCTAGGAACTTCAGCTTTGAATATGTTATGGTACCAGTTCCACTAGGTTTGCACACCGAATTTAGGGTTCCTAGCACCAAGTGGCCCTGAGATTTGGGGCCCCAAAGTCGGTTCAGAAAATGTCAAGCACTTTTCTGCAGCAGAGAATGACATTTTCCGAACCGATTTTGGGGCCCCGTATCTCGGGGCCACTTAGAGCTAGGAACTTCAGCTTTGAATATGTTGTGGCTCCAGTTCCACTGGGTTTGCACACCAAATTTGGGGTTCCTATCACCAAGTGACCCTGAGATACGGGGCCCCAAATTCGGTTTGGAAAATGAAATTTTTTGCTGCAGAAAAGTGCTTGACTCGAGTATAAGTCGAGGGGGCCACTTTCAGCACAAAAAAATGTGCTGAAAATTTCGACTTATACTCAAGTATATACGGTAAGCCCGGGTTCACACTATAATGCGCTGGAGCGCTGTGTGTCCCTGTTCACCGTTTCAGGGACGAATCAGGGCCGATTCTATGCCTGAATTCGGCCCTGAAACGCAGCCAAAGACGCACAGCGTTTTTGTGCAGTGCGCACCGCAGCCGCCCCGGAGATATGTGAACCGGCTCCATAGGGAGCCAGTCACATTCTCCTGCTATGCGAATTAGATGTGCGGAAACGCACATCTAATTCGCATAGGTGTGAACCCGGGCTGAATCTGAGCTGCGATAACACGTGTGTTATTCTCAGCATCTTTTATGTCCGAGTTAAGGGCCCTGGAAAAAATTTCTCGTCTCTGTGGCAAAAACCCCTCTCATAGTTGCCTTAAAGGCGTCCCATTGATTAGCTATCGGTGTTTTCAACCCATTCTCCCTCCAATATTGGTCAGTGCTTGTTTTACATTTTATAGTAATGAATTCCTCTTGGAGCCAGTTTGTATTCATCCGCCATTATCTCCTTTCCTGTGGAGCACTCAGATCTAAGATAAACTCCAAAGGAGAATGATCTGAGATAGCTCTAGGGAGATATCTGACATCTGCTACATATGAGAGGCCATCTACTGATGATAATACTAAATCTATTCTAGAGAGCATCTTGTGAGTCCCAGAGTGACATGAGTATTCTCTGACTCCAGGATTTCTCCGTCTCCATACATCTGTGAGAGCATAGCTCTCCAACCAGGGGGACAGGGTATGGCGGGAATCAGATATACTACCATGTCTATCCAGAGATCCATCCGACACAGCATTAAAATCCCCCAGGAGCAGTAATGGGCCTTGTGCGATTGATACCGCTTCCTTGAGAATGTTATCTAGTATTTGGAAGGAGAATGGGGGTGAAACATAAACACAAACCAACGTTAAAGATACATTGAACATTTGGCACACCAATATAGCATATATGCCATTTGGGCCTAATTTGACCTGTAAAATGTTCTCTGCAGCTTTCTTGGTGACCAAAATAGCTACCCCTCTGGATTAAGTGGAGTATTCAGCATGCAGTACTCTCATAACGTTAGCTTTTTTCAATGCCATAACTTTGGACCCCTGCAGATGTGTTTCTTGCAATAGTATGATATGTGGTTTATATCGCTTTATGAAATCAAATATGACAGATCTCTTCACCTTTGAATTCATACCACGTACATTCCATGATAACAATTTTATCTTATCCTCCAATTACGCATATAGAAGATGAGTGTAGTATGTCCGGGAGGATTTCCTGTGAGCAAGGTCCTGAATGGCTATACCTCCTGTGGAGAATAGAACAAAACGAGCAGCACACAGCACAAACCAGAACATAACATTAACTTTAACCCCTCCCAACCCTCCCTGCACACAACCCCAACCAGTTGTGAGCCTGAATCCCATAACCAAAAAAATTTTTTAAGCAACCTCGGGGGGTCACAGATCTTTAGGGCTATCTATGACACCACACATCAGTGAGTGATGTATCCCAAAAAAAAAAATTGGATAGCGTCCCAAACTTAAAAAGGTAAGAAGAAAAAAACACAGAAGCATGAAGTAGAAGAAAAAACAGGGATATCCAGTTCTCTCGTGGTTAGTAAGTTAATAGACCGTTTAGCTATATCTGTGTTAGTTCAAACTCCCATTTAAGGGGACCTCACAGGAGAAGTAGAAAAAAAAAACAGTCTGTAAGTTAGAAGTAGTATTGACCGAAACTCCTGATTCGATAGCTCCATTCTTCAGCCGTGATCGGTTATTATTCTTTTGCATGTGGTTCTGCCCTCATAAGTGAGTGTTCCACTCTGTCTAGCCAGGTAGAGGCAGTAGCTGGGTTTTTAAAAAAATGAGTATCATCAGCAGTTGCAACCCGGAGTTAGCTGGATAAAGCATTGCGTAGGTAACTGCATATTTTCTAAGGTGCTTCTTCACCTCAGTAAATTTGGCCCGTCGGCGCTGCACTTCCGCAGAAAAGTTGGGATAGAAGGATATTCTTGCATTATCGATTTTCATAAGATCACCCTTGGTTCTTGCCTGTTGTAAGACCACATCTCTTTCTTTAAAATGAAGCATCATGAATAGGAATGGGCGTTCCCCAGGTCTGGGTGGCTTTGCAGGGACTCTATGGGCCCTCTCAACTGCAAACATCTTAGAGAATGATTTATCACCAAAGGTGCTGGTAAGCCAGTTTTCTGTAAAGGCCACTGGGTTCTTCCCTTCTACTCTTTCTGGTATCCCCACTGCTCTTACATTGTTTCGTCTGAGTCTATTTTCCATGTCCTCTAAACGAGCAGTGTGGCCAGAGGAGTGAGACTGCAGGTGATTTATTTCTCTCTGCAATGGTGCCACTTTATCTTCAACATTGCTCAGTCTCCCTTCTAATGCAGTGGTGTGGTCACACAGCTTCTGCATGTCATGCCTGACAAAATTAATTTCTTGTTTAACCCTCTTAATTTCGGTGGTCAAAGCTGTAATAGCTGTATTACAGGAGGTGACTGCTGCCAGAATGTTTCTTAGGGTAGGTTCTGTGGCATGCTCTGCTGAGCCATCCGTGTGCAAGGTTGCAGGGAGAGGGGCCTGTTTAGTGGCTGTATTCATGGCATCAGGGAAGGGAGCCTGTGTACTCACTGTGTCCCATAGGTCTGCATCTGTGGGGTCCTCCTGCCATGCAGCCCCTGGGGTGTCCACATCCTCCTGCAGTGTCCTGTCCAGAATGGGGAGTCCATACTTGGAAGGGGTGTCTTTTACTCCTGGCTTGGAGAAAACTTTTATTGCTGCCTCCTTTGCTGAGCATCTTGCCCAGCATGGTCCGCCACCGTTATATTATCTTTTCCCCGCTGGGACATCACTGCAGCTGAAGCCTCCAGTACCGGTGTGTAGAGCGGAGTATAGGGAGCTTGTAGAGCCCAGGGAGAGGTTTTGGAGCGGACTCAAGATTCGTTTTCTGGATGGTTTGGCGGATATTCGGCGGAGCTAGAGCTCTGTGCTTCCTACTCCATCAGCCGCTAGCCACGCCCCCTAATAAATAGTGTTTAATGTGCCAAACATGAAGTCTGAAATCAAAGTCAATATATATACAGATAAAAAAGATCTTGCATAATCCAGCAGATCCTTGTCATGTAACGAAAATGCAGAGTGCCAGGGTACGGCCTGGCTGCTGCTGAAGATGGTCGCCTGGTTCTACCGCTCCGCTCCTCCACAGCACAGACAAGCCTATCCAGCCTCCTTCCTTCCCAGCAAACACCCTCCAGAATGAAGGGCCACACTCAGGGCACCTCCCGGACTATGTCCCGGTAAAAAACAAAGCCCAAGAGCACACGCAGGTTTCTCGACTTCTACATGAAGCCGGCATAGCAGGGACACCAACATGGCTCCATTCAGGAACGTGGAAACCCGGAGCGGCCTCCAGATCAACACACTGCAGCTCCCTCTGCATCTCCTGACATAGAGAATGACCACCAGAGGATCAATCTTCTGAACAGAACAACCATCTGGGAGTCAGAGGTAAGAGACTGGCAGACTCCCCTGCACGACCCCCTGACAAACAGCCTCCCAGCAAGAAGCAATATGGTGCTAGGACCTGTAGTTCCACAACAGAACAGCCAGCTTCACAGTCACTCGCAGCATATCCCACAACTGACAACCCAGCCTCTGAGCACTCACTTAATGCCATGCTACTATCCCTACAGGCTGATCTTCATAATTGGGAATTAAAAATCTCCATTAACCAGATGCAGGACAAAGTTAACTCATTAGAGCAACGCACAGAGCGTATTGAGCAGCATCTCTGACACCACTAAAATAATACCATACCTACACCATCTGTTCCGTAAACTTGTCCTGACATTAACAACAAAATACATGCTCATTGACCGAGCACACAGGATCTACATATGAATTCTTCTTTTCTGTATGCCATCATCTTGTATATAGATCCTACCAAGTGTCTTGTGCCTCACTCAAAGTCCCAAAAACCCCTTTCTTATTTCTGATTTAGGGATGGAGGTGCATGATATCTATTTTACTGAATGGGTAGCTGATGCTTAGAATAAACTGCCAACAGAGGTAGTGAGACAGTCAACAGTAAATGGTTTCCAATATGCTTGGAACAAACATAGATCTATACTCAGACAAAAAAGTTAATGAAAAAAAAATACAAAACACATATATACAAAAAAAAGAAAAAACCCAGCAGACTCTATGGACTACTCAGTCTTTTTTCTGCTGTCACTTTTTTATGTAACACATACATGACATACAAAATTGTAACTACCACTATTTTGTTCTTCAGCATGTCTGCTTTAAGAAAACATATAATGTTTAGTTTTAACTAATTTTTAGGCCTCAATTTTTTTTTTTAAATGTGTGCAAAAAACACAAAAACAGCTCTGGCACTGAAAGGGATAAAGGTTTATGATTCAAACCAAAGCAAGAGAATTGAACTTTGCCTACTTTAAAAGGTTAGTTCACCTTTAACACTAAAATTTTAATTATGTCAGGTATCATTCCTAACATAAATATCAATCTTATTGGGCATAATCATTTTTATGTTAAATTTGCTTACCCCTGTGTTCTAGTACCTCTTATTTTTCAAAAAGTCATTTTAAAATATGCACTCAGAGCTTTTCTTTCTGCTTCCCAATTCCTTCTGGCAATGTCATCTGGGGCTGTAGTTTACTGAGCTAATTAGAAACTACAAGTCTCATGAATCATTTCATTCTCAAGAAAAGTTGTAGCTTGTGGTTCTGAGACCTTCTATGGGAGGTTGATGGATTTAGCTTCTTATGGCTCTTATATGAAGCTTGCCTGAGTTATTAGAATTAAAAAAAACACTGATTTAAGAAGTAGGGTGGATTTCAAACCCAATTAAGATTTAAAGCTGTTTTCATTTGTATCATTCCATCTTAATAGGAAGCTAAGAGTGACCATTTGTGCAGGGTTTCACTTCAAGCAATATGTGATGTACTGTAAGTTTAATGTAAGATAGCCTTTTTTTAAACTTTTCTCCTGGCTAACTATGGACTTCCTGGATAGTCATAGAAAAAAGTTCAGGGTTATATTTATTTAAAAGTATTCCTTAACCACTTCAGCCCCAGAAGATTTTACCCCCTTCCTCACCAGAGCACTTTTTGCGATTCGGCACTGCATCGATTTAACTGACAATTGCACGGTCATGCAACCTTGCACCCAAACAAAAATTATGTCTTTTTTTTCCCACAAATAGAGCTTTCCTTTGGTGGTATTTGATCGCCTCTGTGGTTTTCATTTTTTGCGCTATAAACAAAAAAAGAGCAACAATTTTGAAAAGAACGCAATATTTTTTACTTTTTGCTATAATAAATATCCCCCAAAAATATATAAAAAAACATTTTTTTGCCTCAGTTTAAGCTGATACGTATTCTTCTACATATTTTTGGTAAAAAAAAATTGCAATAAGCGCATATTGATTGGTTTGCGCAAAAGTTATAGCGTTTACAAAATAGGAGATAGTTTTATGGCT
This sequence comes from Lithobates clamitans, assembly GCA_037952925.1. Taxonomy (NCBI): domain Eukaryota; kingdom Metazoa; phylum Chordata; class Amphibia; order Anura; family Ranidae; genus Lithobates; species Lithobates clamitans. Next base: position 16,711,411 of record JBBGZY010000140.1, read on the forward strand.
TTTTTATTATTAATTTTTTTTTACTAGTAATGGCGGCGATCTGCGACTTTTATTGGGACTGCGACATTATGGCGGACACGTCCGACAATTTTGACCCATTTTTGGAGCCATTGGCATTTTTACAGCGATCAATGCTATAAAATTGCATTGATTACTGTGAAAATGTCACTGGCAGTGAAGGGGTTAACCACTAGGGGGCAGTGAAGGGGTTAAGCGTGTCGCATCGGCTCTGTGGAAGAGCAGGGGGCATACACGCGCCCCCCTAGTGGCCGTCTATGGTACCGACGTACCGTTACGGCGATTTGCGCAGTCGGCATGCAGTTAATGAGGAAGTAGACCCTGGTGGGTTTTACTTCCTCTTTATTTCCCTGCAAAGGTAAAGCATAATGGGCTACTATGCATAGCATAGTAGCCCATTATGTGTCACTTACCTGAAACCGAAGCCTGCAATGTCACCGTTGTCCCCACTAGCAGGGAGCATCCATCTTCGCCCCTTTTCCTTCTGGGGCCACAAACTCCGGCTCTGTGACTGGCCAGAGTCACGTGACGTCACTCCTGCGCATGCGCGTGGCAGCCGCCAGTCACTGCATGACTCCTATTAGAATAGGCCTATTGTGCCCTTTCTAAAGTGGGCATGCTCCCTTGACATTGGCGCATGCGCCATAGTCATCAGCGCTCGGCTTTTTCATAAATATCTCCTAAACCGTGGAGGTTTAGAAGATATTTCCATCACCTAAAGGTAAGCCTTAATATAGGCTTACCTGTAGGTTAAAGTGGTTGTACAGGGTGTACAACCACTTTTAGTGGTTTCATGACTTTAGTGATTGTTACTCAGTTCTCATCAGAGTGTTTTAGCTTCCAGCACCATGGTGTATGTTTTTCATGGACGTTAACACATTCAAAGTGTTACAAAAAATGAGATGCATCTATTTTATCCATTCTATCATTTATGCATATATACATATGAATGAGATTGGTAAACACTTTTTTATGCTCTGTATGTTTATTCTGTATTGATTACAATTTCAACAGCTGCTAAGGGGAAGCAATTATAATGACTGAACCCCTTGTGCTTGTAGACACTTGCACCCTCTGTACTTCATGAGATAGAAAAGGCATGTCAAAGAATGTTATTTTGCTGAAGGATGGAATAAATATTTTCTTCTATGTAGACTCTAATGTGAACAGTTGCTATAGTGGATGAGAGCAGCATTTATTGTATGTGATAAACACCAGGTGCATATGCACTAACTTGTGACAAATACAGTAGCTGGTCAAACTCACACCACGCTATCACTGATACCTGACAATAATGTCCCGTACACACGGTCGGACTTTGTTCGGACATTCCGACAACAAAATCCTAGGATTTTTTCAGACGGATGTTGGCTCAAACTTGTCTTGCATACACAAGGCCACACAAAGTTGTCGGAAAATCCGATCATTCTGAACGCGGTGACGTAAAACACGTACGTCGGGACTATAAACGGGGCAGTGGCCAATAGCTTTCATCTCTTTATTTATTCTGAGCATGCGTGGCACTTTGTCCGTCGGATTTGTGTACACACGATCGGAATTTCCGACAACGGATTTTGTTGTCGGAAAATTTTATAGCCTGCTCTCAAACTTTGTGTGTCAGAAAATCAGATGGAAAATGTGTGATGGAGCATACACACGGTCGGAATTTCCGACAACAAGGTCCTATCACACATTTTCCGTCTGAAAATCTGACCGTGTGTACGGGGCATTACACTCTCAGCCTGCACAAAGATTTTACATATTGTGGGACCACAGTATAAAGCTCCATACACACTATTAGATTTTCTGCAGATTTACCAAAACCATGTAGTGCAAGGGCCTGCCTGATTGCATAAAAATTGAAACTCTTAAGGTTTGACCTCATATTATATGGTTTTGGTAAAAAGACAATAAAACAACAGCAAAAAACAAAAAACAAAAAGGGTTTGAGAAATACATAACAAGATCCAGTCAGTGAGCTTAAGATGGCTCACAGAAGAAAATTCTTCCTGGTGTTCATTATTTGATGGTAAAAAATGTTCTGGTCCCTGAGGACGGTGCAGATAGAAATTATCTGACCAGTCGGCACTGATAGGTGGCACTGATGGACACTGATTGTCAGCACTGATAGGCGGCACTGATGGGCTTTGGTTAGCAGTACTTATGGGCACTGATGGGCTCTGATTGGCAAAACTTATGGGCACTGATAGGCAGCACTGATGGGCACTAATTTTCACTGATTGGCAGCACTGATGGGCACTCATAGGCAGCATTGATTGGCACTGATTGGCATGGCAGCATTGGTTGGCACTGATTGGCAGCATTGATTGGCACTGGCAGAATTGGCTGGCACTGATAGGCAGCATTGGTTGGCACTGGTTGGCACTGATAGGCAGCATTGGTTTGCACTGATAGGCAGCACTGGTTGGCACTGATTGGCAGCATTGGTTGGCACTGATAGGCAGCATTGCTTGGCAGCATTGATTTGCACTGGCAGGGGAGAGGAGGAGTTGCCAGAGCCGGCCAGTGTGTGAAAATGTCAACTAATGTAACTACTTGCAGGGAGAGAGAGGAGCTGTCACAACTCAGCTGCAATTTTGGGGATGGGCGGGACCAAGCAGCTATTAACACCAGCCAATAATTGGGTAGCTTAAGAAAGGAGGCGGGGCCACATAATTGAAGCTGCCTGCCCAGACCCCATCCTATTGGCTGGTATTTGATAGCCATTCGGTCCCGCCAACCCCCCGACATCACCGCTGAATTTTGATAGCTGGTCTCTCTCTCTCCCTGCAAGCAGTGACCTTATATGACAGTTCACACACTCTGCAGCTCTGGTAAACCTCACGATCTGCTGTCTGTGAAACTGTTTCACAGGCAGCGGGGGCTACACACTCTCCTGAATGCAACATATCGGGACAGATCTTGGGAGACAGAACAGGTGATTAGGGTGTGCCCAGGCACACACGGCACACCCCGTGCACACGTCTATGGTCATGGCTGAATATTAATTCTAAACAACATGACTACCCTGTGTTCCCTGACACAGTTTTTGGGGTGCCCAGTTTGCATTATCATCACATCATATGCTTGAAAGCCTTTGGGCTTGAGGTCAATTAAATCCTCTGCACTGCTTGGCGTTATGCTCTGGTTACTAGAGGAAGTGTTGGTGGCTAAGCTATATACCTTATATAGAATAAAGCATGAACACAGGTCTACCCTCTGTACACTTCAGAATTACGTTTAGCTTCAGCTGCCTGTGTATGAGGGAGTACAATGTTTATAAAGCGCCAAGCTTTTTTTTTTTCTTCCATGGTAATTTGATTTCAAGTAGTCTGCTAAACTAAAATAAACCACATATTGTTTTACTGGTGTAATTAATTTGTGACAGCCCTTCAGATTACATGAGCTGAAGCCCATTGGCAATGAGTTTGTCATGCTGTGAATAATTTTATTTAATGTTTTCTTTTATTAATCTTAAATAGCAAGCATGTTGGAGAATCCTGTGCATTTCTATGAGTTTAACCAAGAATATTCTGGCTTCATTTATAATTCTAGGAAGGTTCAGGTTGCTCAGTATTAAAGGTAAAGTGATTGTCAATAGGCTGTGGAGATACTGTGCTAGTCAAACACAGATTTGGGATATGTTTTGTTGTTAGGAAAAACTATGTTTGAGGCACAATTCCAGAGGTGCAGTCTGAAAAGCCTGAACATTTCCAGTTTGAAGTTTCAAGAGACACGATGAGCATAGGGCTCAAACTGACCAACCACCATTTTTGAGGGCAGGTAGGATGTTGGATGACGTATATATGTTACCTAGGTTTCTTACCTACACGTGTTGAGACGGCTCTGCGGTTGATGACCGATATAGAGAACAGAAACTTAATAAGTCCTGTTGTCCATTCTTAGGTCCATACCCTACTTGATAGCCAGACCTCATTATTCATCTCATCTGTGCACAAATCTTTATATACTGTACATAAGATGACTGGTTTTCACTGCTCTCTCTTACTTTCTCTACCATGTGATTCTGCATCTAGGTAAAAAGCTGAGTGCTGACAGAATACTAAAAAGGTACATATGCGACCTGTTTGTTTTGGGGAACCCAATATGAGGCACCCTGTTAATCAGAAATTTACATAAAATTTACTTAGTGGCTCGGGCAAGCAGATGATGTTTTTTTTGTTCTTTGCTATGGAGTGTACAAAGCCCTTCAGCAGTGAAACTGCATTTGTTTGTCACCTTATTGAATAAAAGTAAAGGACAAACCTGTTTGGACTGTACCTGGCTATTTCATGCATGGTGTACCACTGCCAAAACCACCTGAGCCTGCCCCCCCCTTACTTGGTGTTTGAATATGACCATTGCCTTAAAAAGACAGACACATATTGTTGAATAAAATGGAACAGCTGGAACAGCTTGCAAAACAGGCTTATTGGTAAACACTAACCATAAGCAGGCTAATCAGCTATTGCAAGAGGTGAATGTCTTAACTGCCTGACAGATGCAACATGACTGAAGCCCACCTGGCCCCCTTAGGGCAGAAACAGCAATTGAACATGTTTCTACAGCAGCAGATACAGGCCCTGTCAGAGAGGCAGAGGGTGGCACGGGGGCCTACGTCTGCACATTGACAACTTCCTCAGATCTCTTTTTGGACATTGTCCCTGGAGGATGATGCTGATGCCTACCTGGAAATTTACGAGAGAGTCACAGAACATGAGATGCTAGCTGAGGATCAGAGGGATAATGTGCTAGCACCCTTTTTAATGAGAGAAGACCAAAAGGCTAACTTTGACTTACAACCTTAGGATGCTATGGATCACCCTAAATTGAATGTGAAATATGGTTTATTTATTCTCCTGAAAAATATCAGTTGCTTATGTCTGATATGATCGAGGTGTAGGAGTGAGGTCTAGACAAAGTGGTATTTACCTGGTTGTTGAACTGTTTTTTAATGTGTGTTGAGTTTGTTACATTAGTAGGGTTTTCTTTATGTGCAGTGCCGAAAAAAAAATAAAATAAAGAATTATATGATTATATTTATTAAAACAATTGTATTATACATTTTTTTAATTTATAAATGTATTCTAATTACATTTTATATTTTACCCAAAAATGCTAAATTGAAATGTTACCAGAATAACCTGTGATAACCAGGTATCAAGTTCACATCATTAATATCAAACCCCAAAACAGTTTTTTTCACATCAACGTGTATACCGTGTAGCAAACTTTAACACCAAAGTAACTCTTTAACTTAAAAAGCAGTCTCTTAAGACATAGGTGAATGATAAATAAATGTCTATTTCAATACAAGATCAATGTCCATACGTACTGTAGGATCACAATGGGCAATCTTCTTAAATCTTCCAACATCACTGTTCAACTGAATTGCAAAATCATGCTGTGCCCCACACCCGTGTGCAAAAAATAAACTCACCAGAGTTATTTGAACCTACTTAAGTTTCAGGTTCATATGCTTTTGTTCTTTCTGTCAGTGACTGACAGTATGGATCATTTAATATTAGAGGAGGGCACTCTTGTAAGGTAATTGTGCCATAATGTGCAGGTATGTAGTGCTCCCCCCACCCAGTATACTTTAGTTCTGCTTTCAAGTGTGCCCCAGGGACCCACAAAACCAGAGACATTCTACACTGTGGAATGTAACACTTTGATTGTCCTAAACCACATCTTTCCAAAGGCCTGTCATTGCACCAGGATAGATAGTCAACTGGTTCTGGAGGTGGGTCTTCACAATATAAACATTTTTATTTAGATGTTTTGTTTTTTTTTTTTCTTGACAGGTTTACTTTAAATAGACTTACGCAAATAAGACTTTTAGTGGACATGTATTTATTATCTCTTTCATTGTACTTACCACTTTGCCTGGTAATATGAGGTTTCCTTATTGCTAAGGTTATATGCAAATTCATTCTGCATTTATTGACAGGCAGGTAGAATAGGATGATTATTCATTTCTATGTGTATTAAAATCTGTGCCTGTTACAGTAATTATTAATGTGATAATTAAAACATGATTGTGAAAACAGAATTTATTACTGTCAGACCCCCCCCCCCCTCCTCTTCCAAGCTATCTCCAAATGTTCAGACAGATTCACTTTATAAAAAAAAAAAGCAAAAATATTTAAAAAATCAAGATAATTTGTCCAGTCATTTGTACGTTGTTCTAGGCCTTGAAATAAATGATAAAGCTATGTGATTCTAGCTGTGCAATAATACTGAAAATGATGTATTCAGATGCTCAATAGATCCATTTTATTGAAATTACTCATTATCCGTTTTTCTCTCCCCCTTCTTTCAGGACTATACACTGACAATGTACTTTCAGCAGGCATGGAGGGATAAAAGGCTTTCATATTCTGTGATTCCTTTAAATTTGACCTTGGACAATAGAGTGGCAGATCAGCTCTGGGTTCCTGATACATACTTTCTAAATGACAAAAAGTCTTTTGTTCACGGTGTTACAGTCAAGAACAGAATGATTCGCTTGCATCCTGATGGTACCGTGCTGTATGGTCTAAGGTCAGTCTGTAATACATACTTGTACTGGATTGCATGGTCTTCCATTTCAGAGTGTTAAAAGCATTACTTGTCAAAAAAGTATTTGCATACACAGCATTCATTCATGAGTATGTATGATCATCTGCAGGATTTTGGTCTATAATAGTTTATAATTGACGCTAACACCATTTTTGCATTAGTGATATGCATTTTCCCAATGTTGATTAAATTGTTATACTATTCTGGCTAATTTCTCTACAGGTGTAAGTACATCAGAGTGAATATATTATGCTTCCTTTTTTTCTTTCAAATTGCCTTTTTGTTGACCAGTGTTCAATTCTGTGTGTGATATGTCAGATCAATCACAATAGTACATCATTCATGGTCTAGAAGAACTTTTGGGCTCACATAAAAGTTGTTATATTTGAAAGCATGCTCCATGATTTCATGGACACATACAACCAATATATTTACAGTATATATTAGGCACAGGAAGTGAGAGCTCATGGGCACAAGCATTTATTTTATTTAGGAAGATGGTATTTGTTAATTTGTTTGGGAGCTTCTGGGTCAACTCCATAGGTGTGCACAGCCTATTGCATTAGGGTGTGCACCCCAAGTTCAAATACACATGTGTGTATATACACACACTTTTATAAATATATGTAAACAAACATTTTAAAATGTATTAAAACATGTTTTAACCTCTTGAGCTCCAGAAGGTTTTACCACCTTCATGACCAAGCCTTTTTTTGCTATTCAGTACTATGGTGCTTCAACTGGTAATTGCGCAGTCATGTAACACTGTACCCAAATGAAGTTTTTATCTTTTTTATTTTCACACAAATAGTTCCTGAGTTTTCTTTTGGGGGTATTTGATCACTACTGTTTTTTTTATTTATTTATTTATTTATTTATTGCAATATAAACAAAAAAAGACTGGGAGCGGTTCTCCAGCTCTTTGTGTGCAGTAGGTGCTTGTAGCAGCACAGATGGAGCATGGAGGGAATTCCTCAAGTGATAAAGGTAAACTTCTCCTTATCAGCAAATTACCACATGGCTAGACATAGAGGACTCCCAGGCTGCCATCACTGCCCTGCCTCCTTCACAGTTTCAGCTACTCCATCAGCCAGAGCAGCCACCCTTGAGTGTGTATGAAGGAGAGTTGTGACCACATTCTCAGCCCACCTACCACCTCCTCAGCCCAGGGAGATACAGCTGGGAGCCCCTGCTAGCTGAAAGTCTCAGTATGCTATGTGTGGGGCTAGAAAGTCAAAAGCTTGCCCAGTCACAGAGATGGGGTGAACCCAAGCACCCCCCTGGAGCTGGCCCTGGATTAGGGTGTGGCACCCCTGCGCATGCCTATGGTCAACGCATTAAAAATAGTACACTCGTTGAGTGGCTGGTGTCTTATCACAACAATTGTTAAACAGAAACAAAGTGATCCCAATAAGCCACTGAGAGCTCTTTTTTTTTTTTTAAAGCCATCCTAAATACAATAACAAATAAACGGAAATGCAACATATATATATTTATATATCTATCTATCTATCTATCTATCTATCTATCTATCTATCTATCTATCTATCTATCTATCTATCTATCTATCTATCTATCTATCTATCTATCTATATATATATATATATATACAGTGGGGACAGAAAGTATTCAGACCCCCTTAAATTTTTCACTCTTTGTTATATTGCAGCCATTTGCTAAAATCATTTAAGTTCATTTTTTCCCTCATTAATGTACACACAGCATCCCATATTAACAGAAAAACACAGAATTGTTGACATTTTTGCAGATTTATTAAAAAAGAAAAACTGAAATATCACATGGTCCTAAGTATTCAGACCCTCTGCTAAGTATTTAGTAGAAGCACCCTTTTGATCTAATACAGCCATGAGTCTTTTTGGGAAAGATGCAACAAGTTTTTCACACCTGGATTTGGGGATCCTCTGCCATTCCTCCTTGCAGATCCTCTCCAGTTCTGTCAGGTTGGATGGTAAATGTTGGTGGACAGCCATTTTTAGGTCTCTTCAGAGATGCTCAATTGGGTTTAACTCAGGGCTCTGGCTGGGCCATTCAAGAACAGTCACTGAGTTGTTATGAAGCCACTCCTTCATTATTTTAGCTGTGTGCTTAGGGTCATTGTCTTGTTGGAAGGTAAACCTCTGGCCCAGTCTGAGGTCCTGAACACTCTGGAGTAGGTTTTCATCCAGGATATCCCTGTACTTGGACGCATTCATCTTTTCCTCGATTGCAACCAGTCGTCCTGTCCCTGCAGCTGAATAACACCCCCACAGCATGATGCTGCCACCACCATGCTTCACTGTTGGGACTGTATTGGACAGGTGATGAGCAGTGCCTGGTTTTCTCCACACATACCGCTTAGAATTAAGGCAAAAAAGTTCTATCTTGGACTCATCAGACCAGAGAATCTTATTTCTCACCATCTTGGAGTCCTTCAGGTGTTTTTTTAGCAAACTCCATGCTGGCTTTCATGTGTCTTGCACTGAGGAGAGGCTTCCGTCGGGCCACTCTGCCATAAAGCCCCGACTGGTGGAGGGCTACAGTGATGGTTGACTTTCTACAACTTTCTCCCATCTCCTGACTGCATCTCTGGAGCTCAGCCACAGTGATCTTTGGGTTCTTCTTTACCTTTTCCACCAAGGCTCTTCTCCCCCGATAGCTCAGTTTGGCCAGACGGCCAGCTCAAGGAAGGGTTCTGGTCGTCCCAAACATCTTCCATTTAAGGAATATGGAGGCCACTGTGCTCTTGAGAACCTTAAGTGCAGCAGACATTTTTTTGTAACCTTGGCCAGATCTGTGCCTTGCCACAATTCTGTCTCTCAGCTCTTCAGGCAGTTCCTTTGACCTCATGATTCTCATTTACTCTGACATGCACTGTGAGCTGTAAGGTCTAATATAGACAGGTGTGTGGCTTTCCTAATCAAGTCCAATCAGTATAATCAAACACTGCTAAACTTAAATGAAGGTGTAGAACAAGCTCATGGATGATCAGAAGAAATGGACAGCACCTGAGCACAATATATGAGTGTCACAGCAAAGGGTCTGAATACCTAGGACCATGTGATATTTCAGCTTTTCTTTTTTCATAAATCTGCAAAAATGTCAACAATTCTGTGTTTTTCTGTCAATATGGGGTGCTGTGTGTACATTAATGAGAAAAAAATGAACTAAAATGATTTTAGCAAATGGCTGCAATATAACAAAGAGTGAAAAATGTAAGGGGGTCTGAATAGTTTCCGTCCCCACTGTATATATATATATACAAATCTAGATCTTTATTTGTATGAGCTTTTGTTCAAAATGTATCAAATGTTAAAATCCTGCAATGTGACTTTTCTGTCTTAAGTTACAAATAAAAAATATTTTTGTATTAAACATAAAGTATTAAACATACCAAATTTTGCATTCTCTTTAAATACACAATTGCACACAAATCACTGCTGACACCAGAGGATTAATTTAGCTCATGATGCAGAAATGGCATGCATATTTACATTTTAAGGTCACAAGGGAAAGGAGATTAAAATTGAACAGAACTCTAAACTTACAAATTAAGCTAAATTACGCCCATTGATTGTAATAATGGAATGAATAACCTTTACTTTACAAGTCTGTTGCCCATTAGTACAACTATTTTGTCTGTAGTATATTGACTGACTAGTGGTTTAATGTCTTTATTTTCTCTAATTCCGTTTGTTAATTACTTTTACTTTAATGTCTTCTATAAAGCACAATTACACTTAGTTTAAAGTGTTTCTTTTTTTTATATCAATAATTTTTATTGAGTTTAGTTGACAGAAACGGAAAATCAGAAAATCAACAAAATGTACAGTACATTGTAAATAATGGTATTAATATTAATATTAACATTCCTCATTTTCCTGCACTCAATGCAAACTCAGAGTACATTATCTTTCTTATGCTAGTATCAATAGTCAAAGTTTTAGGTAAAAGGTAGTGTACTATCCTTGTGTTGTATCACAAGGTTTCAATGAATACCCACCTGCGATCACTCTAATTTGTCGCCGTGGGCATTCCACTTGTTGGTATTGTCAACCCCTTACTATTTATCTATCAGTAATTTATGATACAGAGCTGATAATATGAACCTGTCAACATAACTGTAAAGAAGAAACAACAACATAACCATAAACATAGTCAACAGTCAAGGTGATATCTAATCAATCCTTTTGTGAACTAGGATAATGTACCTTCCACATACTATATCAAGTTTGAACTCTCTGACTATACCAATCTTTCCATGGATCCCATTGTTTTTTCACCATTTCATAATTTCCTGTAGCTGTGCATGTAGTACCTCATATAATCCTTTAGTGTGTGTGGTTTGTATAATTTCCGACACTGTAGGGACAGTCGCTTCTCTCCAGTATCTTAGGATAGATAACCTGGTAGCCAGTAAGATGTGGAATATCACCATTCTAAAGGGTGAAGGTATTGGATGCAATTCTAAGGACAATAAGGCCATCCCTGTAAATAATGATTGTTGTGTGCCTGTGATGTCTGTCATTATTCCCTCTACTTAACATAATGATCTCAATTTGGGACAAAACCAGAGTATATGGATTAGTGTACCTGTATTTCCGCATTCTCTCCAGCAACCTGAGGAGGCACTTGGAAATATTTTTGCTATACTATGAGGGGTAAGGTACCATCTTAGTGATATCTTTTGTTGCTTTTCCCCTAAGTTGGTGCTTTTTATGGAAGAGTGTATAAGACAAGGTGTTTTTTCCCAGTGTTGAGATGTGTACTCTGACCCTAACTCCTGCTCCCATACTAGCATGAATTGGGATTTTATACATATATTCTTTTCTTTCTGGGGTTATTTGATAGAATTGTGTCAAATTTTTGGGTAGTGTTGTGATTAAGTGGGGTTTCATTGTTATTAAGTGTACTATTTGTGTGTATTTGTAATGCTCTGTGCGAGGTAGTTGATAGTCTTGCTGTAGAATTAGTGAATGGCTTAACTGATGAGCCATCCATGAGTTCGTCTAGGTAATCTATACTCTTTTCCTTCCAGCTAGATAGGTTAAGGTCTGGGCTTATTTGTGTGAGTGCTGATATGGGGAATTTCAGTGGAGTCACTACGCCACTCCAGTTGTGATAACTGCGGAGATGTGTCCATGCTCTCATGGACGCTAAGGTAGGAGGTGTTGATTTTTTGTGTAGCGATTTGTTTTGGTGAGCGGTTAGCAAGAAATCTTTAAGATTCCCTTTGGGGATTTGTTTTGATTCTATGTCCTTCCATACCGTGTTGGAGTCCTCTATCTATTCCCCCCCGCTCTCCTATGTTTGATCATACTACTAAAGGTGCAACTTGTTCTTTTCCCCCGCCATAGAAATGTATTTAAGTAGGTTATAAGGAATGAAATATGAATTGGGGAGTGGGATTGGTAATGTTCTGAAAAGATATAGCAGCTGAGGGAGTATCTGCATTTTAAAGGCTGCAAGCCTACCAAGCCATGACGATTCACTGTGGGCTATTGCATCCAATCTAGCCCCCATTGAATTTAAGGTGTGTAGTTTGCCAAGATAAGGTCTGTTTTGGGAGTTAGAGTTATACCTAGATATTTGATACCGTCTTTTTTCCAGATGTATGGGAATTTTTGTTTTAGCTCCTGGTTATCCTTCTCTGAAATCCCTAGATTTAGTATGTAGGATTTTGCTTCATTTACCTTATAGTATGAGACTTTATTAAAGATTTGTAGTGCTTCATGTACAGAGAGAAGAGAAATACTCGGGTTTGTGAGCATTAAAATTATGTAATCGGCAAAGAGACTTATGGTGTGGGTTCTCATGCCTATTTTTATACCTGTTACCTGTGGGTGTGAACGTATGTGGGAAGCTAGTGGTTCAATTAGTAGATTAAAAATTAATGGGGAGACGGGACAACCCTGTCTGGTTCCATTAGTGATTGTAAATGGAGTGGATAAAGCACCAGAAATATAAACTCGTGCCGATGGAGAGGTATAAAGAGCCATTATGGCATTGTGTATAGGGCCCTCAAAACCAAACTTGTTCAACATTATTGCTAGAAATTTCCAATATATCCTGTTGAATGCCTTCTCCACATCCAGAGCGTGAAGCAGAGAAGGCGTTCAACGTTCCCCGGCCATATGGATAACATTTATCAAAGGCCTAGTAGCGCCAGCAGTCTGTCTACCTTTAGTAAGCCCAGACTGATCTATATCAATAAGAGAAGGTAATATATTAACTAACCTAATTGCTAATAGTTTTGCATATATCTTAATGTAATTGTTCAACAAAGATATGGATCTGAAGTTTTGTGGGGAATCAGGTTCCTTTCCCGGTTTCGGTAAAGCTACTATTAAAACCTGTAACATCTCTGGGGGGAATGAGGAGGAGGCAGCAGCAGAGCTAAATATTTTTACCAAATGTGGTATTAATATGTTCTGGAATGTCTTATATATGTTGTGGGTGGTATTGTTTGTTGTGTGTAGTGGGGTGTTTTCTAAAGGGAATTTGATTTCTGTATCTCTGGCCTTTAAGTTTGTTGGCCATTAGTTTCCCTGCTCTATTGCCGCTAGCGTAGTAGGATAATTTAAGTCTCCTGGTGGCTTTTTCAAGGCTTTTTTGTGGGGAATCAGGTTCCTTTTCCGGTTTCGGTAAAGCTACTATTAAAGCCTGAAACATCTCTGGGGGGAATGAGGAGGAGGCAGCAGCAGAGCTATATATTTTTACCAAATGTGGTATTAATATGTTCTGGAATGTCTTATAATATTCTCCCATAAACCCATCAGGTCCAAGGGAATTGTTTGTTGGTAGAGATAGTATAATTTTCCTCACGTCTTCATTTTGTAATGGGAGCGTTTAGGTCTGTGAGATGTTCATGAGTAAGCTTAGGGAGATTAATTTGTTCAGGAAATGTTTTTATGATATCTGATGTTGGCGGTGGCGCTGTGGTGTCATCTTTAGTGTCATAGAGTAAACTGTAGTATTGGCTAAAGGTATCAGCTATATGCTGTGGGTGGTATTGTTTGTTGTGTGTAGTGGGGTGTTTTCTAAAGGGGATTTGAGTTCTGTATCTCTGGCCTTTAAGTTTGTTGGCCAGTAGTTTCCCTGCTCTATTGCCGCTAGCGTAGTAGGATAATTTAAGTCTCCTGGTGGCTTTTTCGAAGTCATCCATAAACAAGAGTCTTAAATCATTGCGAAGGTGTGTTAGTGTTTTGGGTTAGTTTTTGGGAGGTGTGTACCATGTTTTGTTTCTCAAGTTGATCTGTTTGGGAAATTAGTGATTCAACATGCTGCTGCCTCTTCCTCTTGTCTCTAGCCCCTTGTTGGATCATAATTCCCCTTGTAAAAGCCTTGTGCACGTTCCATACAGCAAAAGGGCAAGGGACTGAGTCTTGGTTGTACTCAAAGAATTCCATAATTAGTTTTGATTTTTGATGTCTGGCTAGATTATCCTGAAACAGTCTAGGGCTAGCCCTCCACACAAAAGCAGGTCTGTGTGTGGAAGGGTCGCCCACCACCAATTTCCCCGAGGCATGGTCCGACCAGGTAATTGTAGCTGTTTTACATTTGAATAATACCCTTTTGTCCACCAAAAACAAATCAATTCTGCTATAAGATTTGTGGTTATTGGAAAAGAATGAGTAGTCCTGTTCATTAGCATTGACACATCTCCATGCATCATATAGCTCATATGACCGTAATACTGCCTTCAATGATGGTGGAGAACATTTCGGCTTGGATGTCGAGTCTGTCATCAGGTCTGGGGTAACATTAAAGTCCCCACATATCACCAACAAACCCTTTTGTATCTTGCGTATTTTCCGCATTGTCTTGTGGAAGAATTTTTTTTTTGCCTGGTATTAGATGCATATACGTTGGCGATCGTGTAGGTGGTGGAATTGATATCACAAATCAAAATTATAAATCTACCTTGTGGGTCACAGATGGTCTTGTGGGTTCAGAAAGTTACATTGTCTCTTACTGCTATCAGCACTCCCTTCTGTTTAGTTTCTGCGTTGACGTTAAAAATGAATGGGAGGGGGGCGTGGCCTGGAGAGTGATGGGGTAGGACGTGTTTAGAAGGAGCTCCGCTTTCATAACACAATCCTCTTGAAATCCGGGCGATCCTAACCTAATTGTGGTGATCAGCAAGCCTATCCTGTTCCCTGACTGGCCATCGAGGTAATCTGGCCTTTTGGAGTGCCATCCGCGGCCGCGATCGCCGGATATCCCCACCCGGGGACTGCTTGTAGGACAGGCCGCGGCTTCGGCCTAGTCCGTGGAGCGGCGGCCATCTTGCTGCACCCGGCGGCGGCCCTGACACAGTTTCTGGCCACATCCTGCTCCCCAGAGACCCCTGTTTGACTGCCCTGGCCACCGGACCACCTGTAGACCCTGCCATAGCAACTTTAAGCCCTGTAGCGGCTTGCTGGAGGGACTGAGGCCCCGGCCTGCTGTCTGGAGCGGCGGCCATCTTGCTACACCCGGCGGCAGCCTCTATTCATTTCCCTGCCACAGCTTGCTCCCTGGAGGCCCCCGGTTACCTGCCCTGGCCACCGGACTGCCTGTGGGCACTGCCACAGCATTTTTGCACCCAGTGGCTGCTGGTTGGAGGGTCTGAGGCCCTGTCCTGGTCTCTGGGGCAGCGGCCATTTTGCTGCACCTGGGACCACATCCACCCCTGGCACTCACTCGTGGGTGATTCCTTGGGCAGCATCAGCAGCAGGTCTTTCAGCTGACGGATTCTTCACATGCACCGCCGATCATCACGGCCAGCCAGAGGAAGGGGTAAGCAGTTGAAATTTCCCCCCAATCTGGTGGAGACAGAGGCAGCCTGTGTGGGTCGCGTGGGGTCTGGGAGGCGCACCAATAGCGACATGGCGTCCCAGACAGAACAGCCGGAGCAGTCCCCTTCCACGCAGCCGGGCCTGGCTGATGTCCTGGCTGCTATAGGAAACTGCCAGGCCTCCCTTACTACCCTTACCTCCAAGGTAGATGCTGTGCAATTAGATGTTGGTCTAATAAGGCTGGACATGGATAAAATTAGGGGCAGACTTTCTGTTGCGGAACAGCGCCTGGGGCAAGTGGAGGACACTGTAGAGTCTCATGGAACAGACTTAAGGGCCCTGCAAACCAAAATTAGAGCACTGGAATATAAATCCGAAGATGCGGAAAATCGTAATAGGAGGAACAACCTCCGTATTGTAGGTCTGGCGGAGGGAGCTGAGGGGAAATGTCCGACGGAGTTTATTGAAGGCCTGCTGCGTTCCCTCCTACCAGGGGCTCAATTTTCACCTTTCTATGCGGTGGAACGGGCTCACCGGATCCCTCCCAAGCCGGGCCCTCCTGGAGCACCGCCACGCACATTTATCCTAAAGTTTCTGAACTTTCGTGACAGGGATGAGGTGCTACGGGCTGCTAGAGTGCAGGGAGAAATACGCCATCAAAATAACAAGCTACTTATCTTCCCTGACTACTCTGTTGAAACTCAAAGGCTCAGACGCTCCTTTGACCAGGTGAAGGCTGCCATGCGTCTCAAGGGCATTCGATACAGTGTTCTGTTCCCAGCACGATTGAGGGTTCAAGACGGGGAAACCACCAGATTTTTTACTTCCCCCAGGGATGCTAACACATGGCTGGAATCATTGCCCCCTAATCGTTAAACGCTGCAAAATGCTTTTCTGCACTTCTGCTCTGAATATTGGTCGCTGATTGTTTAAATATCAACAGGGGACTTAACCTTGCACCCGTTGTGCCTTTTGTATTCCCTGTCGGTGTACAATATAAGTGTTGCGCCCCTGGCTATGCCAGGTGATACCTACTCTCAAGCTTGCCACTGTTTGAATCTACTATGGGATAACCTTTTCTGTTCTTTACAAGATGTTCCTGAGATGTTGGGGGTTTTTTTAGAGATGAAGATTAACTATGATATACTGATTTATTGCAGCAATGTCCTGTTTGGCTTTCTTGGAGGATTTCAGTGATGACCTTAATCCCTGAAGGAGGGCCGCTGGCGGACTCTAGTGTCCATTATACGTCTTGCAGGTTCACTTCTTCCTCTTTTTTCACTTGCAAGAGATATGCACCCTGTTATTTTGAATGCCAAAGCTGGAATTCCACTCTGGGAGACAATCAACTGCTAACCACAGGAGACAGCACCTTGCCAGATTGACTGCCTAGAGTTTGACATACCCTGTCTTCATGGGCTACAGAATGGTCTTCCTCATTTATCCTGAACAGAGAACATATTCTATTTTATTTTTTATAAATTCCTTTTTTTTTTTTTTTTTATATTATGTCTATTCTGCATGTACTGCTAGTTTAATCCACACATCTACTTACCCACAATGGTCCGAAATGAGAAGGTTCGAAATAACCTTTGTTGGTTGGAACGCTAATTTTCTCCTTACTCTTAATGGCGGCGGAGTCTCTCGTCACCTTACGTGGACAATCCTCTCCACTAAGGGTCTACACCCACTGGTTCACGCTCCCTGAACTTGGGGTTTTATTTTTCTTTGTTGATGTTTGGGGAACAAGGCATTCCTAGGTTGGGGTGGGGGATGCGGGGTGGGGGGTGGGGTTTAATGCTAGGTTTATTTTTGTTAACACTATTTTGTTGTTTCAGGTGCTTTAGATTTTCTTTTTGTTTTTTTTTTGTTTTCTTTTCTATGTGCTTTGGAGTGTCGACACGGGGAAGGTTTCTAGATATTGGAGTGTGCATGACAATTTATGTAATTGAGTGTGCGGATGCTGATCCCTCGGGCTGGATGATCCGTGCACCCCTATCAATCCTACCACCTAATGGCTGAACTTAAGGTAATCTCATGGAATGTGCGAGGCCTTAATACTGCAGTGAAAAGATCCCTAGTGTTTAAGTTCCTACAAAAGCACCAACCGCAGATCTGTATCCTCCAGGAGACACATCTGCAGGGTACCAAAACCATTTGTCTTAATAAGACTTGGGTCGGCCTACATTACCACTCCACGTTTTCCACGTATGCCCGTGGGGTCAGCATCTTAGTAAACAAGACAGTGCCGTTTAGGCTTCTGGAAGTCAAGACAGACAAGGAGGGTAGATACGTAATTTTATATGCTAACATATATGACAAAACTGTGGTATTAGTCGGATTGTATATTCCCCCTCCAGCTAACGGTAATGTTCTTCATGAAATCATGCAAACTGTGGTACAATATGATACAACTTTTGTTTATTTACTGGGAGATTTTAACATGGCCCCCTCGGTGGAACAAGATAGGTTGCACCGGTCGGCTCGTGATACTCCGGACCTCAGACAGTGGGCTGATCTCTATGCCCTCACTGATGTCTGGAGACACATATACCCGACCTCAAAGGTATTTACTTGCCATTCTGCTTCTCATAAAACTCTATCTCGAATCGATCTGATATATGCCTCATGCCCTGCCTTACAATTTATTAAAGACATTTCTGTGCTTCCCAGGGGAATCTCTGACCACACGCCCCTCTGCCTGATGTTGACTTTGACTGCCCCCCCGGGCCCCCGGCTTTGGAGGCTGTCCAAGTTCTGGGCTGATGACGAGCGACTACAGGAACCCCTAACAGCAGCCATTTGCAATTTTTGGACGGATAATGTGGATTCTGCCCCACCGATCGTGCTGTGGGACACCTTTAAGGCTTGGGCTAGAGGGGAGTTTATGACCAGTATTGCTCGCCTTAAACGTGACTCCGCTCATGAATTGGAGGAACTTGAGAGAGGGGCGGCTACTCTGGAGGCTGACTTTGTCGCTAACCCGGGAGACGACCGATATAGGGAGTGGAAACAGGCTTTATGCAGACTCTCCACAGCTAGGATGGCACAAACGAATAAAGCGCTACTCTTTTCGGCCCAAAGAGTGTTTGAACATGGGGGGAAAAATGGGAAACTCCTTGCATGGTTGGCTAGGGGTAATATCCCAGCTACCCCTATTGGTTCCATCAGGGACAGTTCCGGCCAATTACTCACATCCCCCCAAGATATTAACACTCGTTTTCGGGAATATTTCCGAGAGGTTTACTCCTCCAGGTCTGAGGCGTCTGACTCAGACTTGACCAGGTTTCTAGATTCATTGTCCATCCCTAACTTAACAGCGGAAGCCAGGGAAGAATTGGAGAAGGATATCTCGCTAGAGGAGATTCAGGTCGCTATGGGACATCTCAAAGGGGGGAAGGCTCCTGGGGCAGATGGCCTACCATCTGAAGTCTATTCCAACTTCAGCGAAATTCTAGCTCCTAAATTAACCTCGCTATTATCTAATTTTATGGCCCTAGAATCTTTACCAGAGTCCATGAACGAGGCAGTAATTGTGTTGATTCCCAAGCCGGGTAAGGATCCGCTAGAGTGTGCCTCGTACAGGCCAATATCGCTACTTAATGTAGACGCCAAGATCTTTGCGAAAGTTCTGGCTATCCGCTTATCTCACGTCATAGAAGACCTGATCGGTATAGATCAGACCGGATTTATGCCTGGCAAGGGAACCGATATCAATCTGAGGCGTCTCTTCCTTAATCTTACCATTCCACATGACAATGTAGGGACCAGAGTTGTAGCCTCTCTCGACGCCGAAAAGGCGTTTGACTCTGTGGAGTGGAACTATTTATGGCTGGTATTACAGAGATTTGGGTTTGGCCCTAAGTTTATACATGGCATTCGATTGTTGTATCAGGCCCCCAGAGCTAGGGTCCGTACAAATAATTGGGTCTCGGAGCCCTTTGATCTATTCCGCGGCACGAGGCAGGGCTGCCCGCTCTCCCCCAGCCTGTTCGCTCTGGCGTTGGAGCCACTGGCAATCTCAGTCAGGAGTGCTCCGGATGTCCTGGGCTTGCGGGTGGGTCTGCTGGAAGAGCGGCTGTCTCTGTACGCGGACGACGCGCTTCTATACCTGAATGATGCGGGCCCGTCTCTCCTTGCGGCATTGAAAATCTTTGACAACTTTGGGGGGTTATCGGGTATAAAGATTAACTGGACCAAATCAGTACTGTTCCCTCTGGACGACGCAGCTGCCTCTGGGCCATCATCCTCCCCACTACAGTGGGTGACGGAGTTTAAATATTTAGGGATAGTGATCACGAAAAACCCATCAGACTTTATAATTAAAAATTTGAGCCCCATCGTGAGTATGTTGCGTGCGAAGTGTTTGGCCTGGGCTGACTTGCCCTTAAATCTATTGGGACGCATCGGCCTCATTAAGATGATGATGCTTCCTAAATTCAATTATGTTTTTAGAAATTCCCCGGTGTGGGTCCCTGCTTCATTTTTTAGGGAGGTTGGTGGTCTGGTGGGAACCTTTATTTGGAGGGGTGGGAACCCCAGATTGGCGCGCTCCACTTTGTGGCTGCCTACCTGTTTTGGAGGATTAGCCCTCCCCAATTTTCAGGTCTACTACTGGGCGGCTATGTTGGTGTCGGTTTACTGGTGGTTTCAAGGCTCTAAAATGAATGCGGCAGTCTGCCTTGAGGCAAATTATTTGGGCTCCCTTACTGATCTACGTAACTTTCCTTATCGAGGTCTGGGTGCGTATACGCGAGTTCCTGAACCCACTCGGGCAACGTGGAGGGTGTGGGTGGCTGCAAGACGTAGATTCCTCTCTCCGGGTCAGTTATCGCCAGCGAACCCGCTATGGGGAAATCCAGCTCTTAAACACTTCCGGACTGTGCCTGACCCACAGCTTTGGGCCAGGTTAGGCATTACAACTATAGAACAAATTATGCCCAGAGGGGAATTGCTCTCTATCACGGAATTAATGAATAAATTCCAGCTGCCCAGAGGGATGAGGTTTAGATGTTTTCAACTAAGACATGCGGCACGGGCTCAGTTTCCTCAGACACCTTTGCTTCAGGCAGATCCTATTGAGGAGCTATTGGCGTCTGGAGATGTCTCTAAGCCCCTTTCCACCTTGTATGCTGTACTCCTGGGTAAGGACTCTCCTAAAATAGCAAAATTATGGGACAGCTGGCACACCGACATTCCATTATTAGACAGAGAGGATTGGGAGGAATGTCTAGATAATGGCCCTAAACTGGTGATTGCATCCAGGGATAAGTTAATCCAGGTCAAATTTATACATAGGACTTATTACACCCCACAGAGACTCCATCGCATATTCCCTGACAGAGACCCTATGTGTAACAAATGTAAGTGTCAAATTGGAACTTTTTTCCACATGTTCTGGGAATGCCCATTGATAGCAACATATTGGTGTGCAATATTTGCAGAGATAAATTCCAGGTTGCAAATATCCATACCAATCACTCCGGAGTTGGCCCTTCTCGGGATTCATGACAATGAACAAAGAGCCTATCACTTAAAATTGCTTATTTCCTTTCTACTTTATTATGCCAAGAAGGAGATACTGATGAAGTGGACAGACCCCTCACCCCCGACCGTGTCGGCCTGGGAGGCACAGATTGAGGCAGTTATACCTATGTACAGAATCACATATATCAATCGAGGTTGTCCGTGGAAATTTGAGAAAGTATGGACACCTTGGCTCTCATCTTAGAGGGCCACGGTGGATTCATGTATTATGTGGGGGGGAGGGAGGGGTAATCCCCGGATACATGAGGTACTTTTCTCTGTGATCATTTTGTCTAGATTGTTGACATGTACTGATGTTTCACCTCCTGCACATGTATGACACTGCTATGCGATTGCTCATGCTTATCTGTCATGTAATGTTCTGAATTATGTTAAGAGGTATTATGTAACCTTCTTCCTTGTGATACAATAAAGCACACCTGTTTGTTAAAAAAAAAAAAAAATGAATGGGAACTTGGGGTGGGTGCATTTAGGTGGTGATGAGGCATGAAAGTGTGTTTCTTGGACACATATTATGTCTCATTTGTGTTGGAGAGCCTCCTTCCACAGGGATCTCCTCTTCGCCGGGTGGTTAAATCCTTTAGCGTTAATTGTTAAAAAATGAATAGCCATATTGGAAATTGGATGAGTGATGTGTGGTAGGTTTTGTGTAGAAACCACTTACTGTTAGTAGGATCATGTCCCTTTTCCGATAGGAGAGTGGAGTCTGGTAACTTCTTGGTGGCCATGTTGACTTCTCAAGTACGGTTCTGGTTGGTACAATAAACTGAGGATCACTTTTGACTGTTAAAGTGAAAGAAGGATAAACATTTGAACAGAGTATGAACAGAACAGAGGCTGTCAGCCTAACAGTAGTAGGAAGAAGATGAGTGTGGCACATAGCTATTCAATATTTTATTCTTCCAGCCCAACAAAAAGGAGAACAGTTCAAGTCGGAGGTGGCTCCTCCTCAGCGGGTATTAGGGCATTTTGTCTATAACCCTGGTCCAGGTCATTTGTGAGAGTGCGCAATCTTATTTTTTTTTAATTCCATACTTCTTTATTATAAATATTTCAACATTACAAACCAAAATATATTATTGGATATAGTACTTATCACTTATACAGTTTGTACATAAATTCCTTATTTCGAATACCATACATATGGTCTATCCACAGCAAATTCTGAAATTTTTCTATCTTTTTCTTACATATATTCTCCAATCAATATAACAAGTATTTAACCACAAATAATAACAACATACAACAAAACATCACACACAAAACAAAAAAAATTACCCCAACTCGGATGACTGTTCCATTTCCTGCCCACTATAGTATTCTGTGCATCTATACCTATGTGAAAAGTTACCTCGGCTGGTTGCTTAACCACCTGCCGACCGCCTCACGCCTATATACGTGAGCAGAGCGGCACGGGCAGGCAAAATCACGTACCTGAAACGTGATTGCTTTCCCGCGGGACCCCCCCCCCGGTGCCAGCTGCGGTCGGCATTTGGTTGGGAGCGATGACAGACGAGGGGGAGGCCATCCGATCGTGGCCCCCCCCCCTCGCGATCGCTCCCAGCCAATGAGAAACATCCCCTGCCTCTGTATAGTACACAGAGGCAGAGGATGTGATGTCATCTCTCCTCGGTCTGGCAGTTTCCGTTCCAGCGCCGAGGAGAGATGACATGTAAGTGCACCAACACACACACACACACACAGTAGAACATGCCAGGCATACATTACACCCCCGATCCCCCCCCGATCGCCCCCCGATCCCCCCCCAATCACCCCCCCCCCCCCCCCCCTGTCACAAACTGACAGCAAGCAGGTTTTTTTTTTTTTTTTTTTTTTTTTTTCCTGATTACTGCATAGTGTCAGTTTGTGACAGTTAGCAGTGGTGGGACAGTTAGTATTACCCCCTGTAGGTCTAGGGTACCCCCCTTACCCCCCCTAATAAAGTTTTAACCCCTTGATCACCCCCCCTCACCAGTGTCGCTAAGCGATCATTTTTCTGATCGCTGTATTAGTATCGCTGGTGACGGTAGTTAGGGACATAAATATTTAGGTTCGCCGTCAGTGTTTTATAGCGACAGGGACCCCCATATACTGCCTAATAAATGTTTTAACCCCTTGATTGGCACCTAGTTAACCCTTTCACCACTGATCACCGTATAACCGTTACGGGTGACGCTGGTTAGTTCGTTTATTTTTTATAGTGTCAGGGCACCCGCCGTTTATTACCGAATAAAGGTTTAGCCCCCTGCAGATCTAGGGTACCCCCCTTACCCCCCTAATAAAGTTTTAACCCCTTGATCACCCCCTGTCGCCAGTGTCGCTAAGCGATCATTTTTCTGATCGCTGTATTAGTGTCGCTGGTGACGCTAGTTAGGGACGTAAATATTTAGATTCGCCGTCAGTGTTTTATAGCGACAGGGACCCCCATATACTATCTAATAAATGTTTTAACCCCTTGATGGCCCCCTAGTTAACCCTTTCACCACTGATCACCGTATAATCGTTACGGGTGACGCTGGTTAGTTCGTTTATTTTTTATAGTGTCAGGGCACTCGCCGTTTATTACCGAATAAAGGTTTAGCCCCCTGATCGCCTGGCGGTGATATGCGTCGCCCTAGGCAGCGTCAGATTAGCGCCAGTACCGCGAACACCCACGCACGCACCGTACACGCACCGTACACCTCCCTTAGTGGTATAGTATCTGAACGCATCAATATCTGATCCGATCAGATCTATACTAGCGTCCCCAGCAGTTTAGGGTTCCCAAAAACGCAGTGTTAGCGGGATCAGCCCAGATACCTGCTAGCACCTGCGTTTTGCCCCTCCGCCCGGCCCAGCCCAGTCCAGCCCACCCAAGTGCAGTATCGATCGATCACTGACACTTTTCTTTGTAGCGTTTTGGTGAACTGGCAAGCACCAGCGGCGTAGTACACCCCGGTCATAGTCAAACCAGCACTGCAGTAACACTTGGTGAATGTTTTGAACGCTACCATGCACTAGTTGAGTATTAGCGTAGCGTACAGCATTGCACAGACTAGGCACACTTTCACAGGGTCTCCCAAGATGCCATCGCATTTTGAGAGACTCGAACCTGGAACCGGTTACAGTTATAAAAGTTACAGTTACAAAAAAAAAGTGTAAAAAAAAAAAAACACAAACAAAAATAAAAAAAAATAGTTGTCGTTTTATTGTTCTCTCTCTCTCTCTATTCTCGCTCTATTGTTCTGCTCTTTTTTACTGTATTCTATTCTGCAATGTTTTATTGTTATTATGTTTTATCATGTTTGCTTTTCAGGTATGTAATTATTTATACTTTACCGTTTACTGTGCTTTATTGTTAACCATTTTTTTGTCTTCAGGTACGCCATTCACGACTTTGAGTGGTTATACCAGAATGATGCCTGCAGGTTTAGGTATCATCTTGGTATCATTCTTTTTAGCCAGCGGTCGGCTTTCATGTAAAAGCAATCCTAGCGGCTAATTAGCCTCTAGACTGCTTTTACAAGCAGTGGGAGGGAATGCCCCCCCCCACCGTCTTCCGTGTTTTTCTCTGGCTCTCCTGTCTCAACAGGGAACCTGAGAATGCAGCCGGTGATTCAGCCAGCTGACCATAGAGCTGATCAGAGACCAGAGTGGCTCCAAACATCTCTATGGCCTAAGAAACCGGAAGCTACGAGCATTTTATGACTTAGATTTCGCTGGATGTAAATAGCGCCATTGGGAAATTGGGGAAGCATTTTATCACACCGATCTTGGTGTGGTCAGATGCTTTGAGGGCAGAGGAGAGATCTAGGGTCTAATAGACCCCAATTTTTTCAAAAAAGAGTACCTGTCACTACCTATTGCTATCATAGGGGATATTTACATTCCCTGAGATAACAATAAAAATGATTTAAAAAAAAAAAAATGAAAGGAACAGTTTAAAAATAAGATAAAAAAGCAAAAAAAAAATAAAGAAAAAAAATAAAGAAAAAAAAAGCACCCCTGTCGCCCCCTGCTCTCGCGCTAAGGTGAACGCAAGCGGCGGTCTGGCGTCAAACGTAAACAGCAATTGCACCATGCATGTGAGGTATCACCGCGAAGGTCAGATCGAGGGCAGTAATTTTAGCAGTAGACCTCCTCTGTAAATCTAAAGTGGTAACCTGTAAAGGCTTTTAAAGGCTTTTAAAAATGTAGTAATTTTGTTGCCACTGCACGTTTGTGCGCAATTTTAAAGCATGTCATGTTTGGTATCCATGTACTCGGCCTAAGATCATCTTTTTTATTTCATCAAACATTTGGGCAATATAGTGTGTTTTAGTGCATTAAAATTTAAAAAAGTGTGTTTTTTCCCCAAAAAATGCGTTTGAAAATCGCTGCGCAAATACTGTGTGAAAAAAAAAAATGAAACACCCACCATTTTAATCTGTAGGGCAATTGCTTTAAAATAATATATAATGTTTGGGGGTTCAAAGTAATTTTCTTGCAAAAAAAAATAATTTTTTCATGTAATCAAAAAGTGTCAGAAAGGGCTTTGTCTTCAAGTGGTTAGAAGAGTGGGTGATGTGTGACATAAGCTTCTAAATGTTGTGCATAAAATGCCAGGACAGTTCAAACCCCCCCAAATGACCCCATTTTGGAAAGTAGACACCCCAAGCTATTTGCTGAGAGGCATGTCGAGTCCATGGAATATTTTATATTGTGACACAAGTTGCGGGAAAGAGACAATTTTTTTTTTTTTTTTTTGCACAAAGTTGTCACTAAATGTTATATTGCTCAAACATGCCATGGGAATATGTGAAATTACACCCCAAAATAAATTCTGTTGCTTCTCCTGAGTACGGGGATACCACATGTGTGGGACTTTTTGGGAGCCTAGCCGCGCACGGGACCCCGAAAACCAAGCACCGCCTTCAGGCTTTCTAAGGCCGTAAATTTTTGATTTCACTCCTCACTACCTATCACAGTTTCGGAGGCCATGGAATGCCCAGGTGGCACAAACCCCCCCCAAATTACCCCATTTTGGAAAGTAGACACCCCAAGCTATTTGCTGAGAGGTATAGTGAGTATTTTGCAGACCTCACTTTTTGTCACAAAGTTTTGAAAATTGAAAAAAGAAAAAAAAAAAATTTTCTGGTCTTTCTTCATTTTCAAAAACAAATGAGAGCTGCAAAATACTCACCATGCCTCTCAGCAAATAGCTTGGGGTGTCTACTTTCCAAAATGGGGTCATTTGGGGGGGGTTTGTGCCATCTTGGCATTTTATGGCCTTCAAAACTGTGATAGGTAGTGAGGAGTAAAATCAAAAATGTATGCCCTTAGAAAACCTGAAGGTGGTGCTGGGTTTTCGGGGCCCCGTACGCGGCTAGGCTCCCAAAAAGTGCCACACATGTGGTATCCCCGTACTCAGGAGAAGCAGCTGAATGTATTTTGGGGTGCAATTCCACATATGCCCATGGCCTGTGTGAGCAATATATCATTTAGTGACAACTTTTTGTAATTTTTTTTTTTCTTTTTTTTGTCATTATTCAATCACTTGGGACAAAAAAAATAAATATTCAATGGGCTCAACATGCCTCTCAGCAATTTCCTTGGGGTGTCTACTTTCCAAAATGGGGTCATTTGGGGGGGTTTTGTACTGCCCTGCCATTTTAGCACCTCAAGAAATGACATAGGCAGTCAGAAACTAAAAGCTGTGTAAATTCCAGAAAATGTACCCTAGTTTGTAGACGCTATAACTTTTGCGCAAACCAATAAATATACGCTTATTGACATTTTTTTTACCAAAGACATGTGGCCGAATACATTTTGGCCTAAATGTATGACTAAAATTTAGTTTATTGGATTTTTTTTATAACAAAAAGTAGAAAATATCATTTTTTTTCAAAATTTTCAGTCTTTTTCCGTTTATAGCGCAAAAAATAAAAACGGCAGAGGTGATCAAATATCATCAAAAGAAAGCTCTTTTTGTGGGAAGAAAAGGACGCAAAGTTCGTTTGGGTAGAGCATTGCATGACCGCGCAATTAGCAGTTAAAGCGACGCAGTGCCGAATTGTAAAAAGTGCTCTGGTCAGGAAGGGGGTAAATCCTTCCGGGGCTGAAGTGGTTAAATCAGTAGATTCTTCTCTCCCCGTTGATTTTGCCCTCTACCTCCATTTTCTGTCTGGTACCAAATTCTCTATCCCTAATTATACTTGCCCACCCTACTAAAGATCCGCAAAAAATGGTGAGGATGGGGCTAACCGTGGAACCTAGAGCCATGGCTTCCACAGTTTATACAGGTAATTGGGTATGCCTCTGTTACAATAGATCTGTTGTTCCTTCAAAATACTGTCATTTACATGAAGGCGCCATTCCGCAAAGGAAGGTGCACTAGGAGATATCCACCTTAGGGCAATTAGCTTTCGTGCCAAAAACAGTAGTCTGCTAACTGGTATCAAAATCTCATGGGGCATAAGTTCTTCATCAAGGTAGCCCAGCAGGCACGTTTTAGGGTCTTTATGGATATATGTCTTAAATGTATCATTAATTGTATTCACCACCTCTTGCCAATATTTAGCCAGTTTAGGACAATTCCACAATATATGTAGTAAATCAGCAGGTGATTGTTGGCACCGGTGTTCTATATACCCTGTAAATTATAAATAATTGGGTCAGACATTGTGCTGGTGATAATGAGACTAGGGGTACCCTTTCTAGTATTGTTTGCCAATTTACATCTGAAATATCCCTTATATCTAGCTCCCACCCTCTTCTGCCCAGGCTAGCACCCTCATCTCGATATGCTCTCGTAAGTTGACCATATAGAGATGAGATCAAGCCTTTTTTTTCTGTCATCCGTGCTAATAAAGTTATAAGTGGCATTGGTTTTATCACTTTCTTTTCCCCTTTAAACTGAGATTGGACCGCATGTCGTAGTTGTAAGTATTTAAAAAAATTATGATGAGGTAAGTGAAAAGATTCCTGCAGATCCTGAAAGGAGCGTACAATATTGTGTGAGTACAACTGAGTTATATATTGGAGGCCCTTAAAGCGCCAGCTTTCAAATCCCCTCAGTTTACCTAGTTCTTTATATTGCCTATTCCCCCAGAGTGGTGAATACTCAGAAGCACCTGCATATTTCATTATGCTCCCATCATTTCCTTCCAAACTCTATTCACGAGTATTATTGTTGGGCTCTTACAGGTATAAGCAAAGGCCCCAGATTCCAGCTGGGTCAAGAGGTTATAGTGAGAACTGTTACTTAGCAGTAGGGCCTGAATAGAGTCCTCCCAGTTCACAGCACCCCAGCCAGCAAAATGCTGAAGCTGGGCAGCTATAAAGTAAAGTCTGGGGTGGAGTATCGCAAGTCCGCCCCCATCCCTTTCTCTCTGGAGAATTGATAACCTAATCCTGAGATTTTTTCCCTTCCATAATAACCTTCGAAAAATTGATTCAATCTTTTTGAACCATTTGAGAGGTATCCATATCGGTGAGTTATGAAAAATATATAATAATTGAGGGGCCCAGATCATTTTTATAAGGTTTGCTCGACCCACCACCGATAATGGCAACTTAGTCCATGCCGTACTCTTATGCTGGAATTTAATAAGAATAGGAGATAAGTTATCTGTCAAATAATTTTCTACCTTGGAGTGTATCATTATTCCCAAGTATTTAAATGAAGAAACAATTTTAACCTGAGGAGTCTCTCTTAGCATGGACAAGATAGGGTTGTCTAAAGGGAGCAAAACAGATTTATCCCAGTTAATGATATATCCCGAAAGCGTGCCAAAATATTGTATAAGTGCCAATAAAGATCTTAAAGATTTATCCGTATCCCCGAGAAATAGCAGAGCGTCATCTGCATATAGAGAGATTTTTTCATTCCTCGTTCCTCTAATAAATCCGCAGATTGATTCTGATTGTCGGATTGCTTCAGCCAGGGGTTCGATGGCCATTGCAAATAGCAGGGGAGACAGGGGACATCCTTGTCTTGTTCCTCTGTACAGTGAAAAAGATTCAAATACCATACCATTTATTTGCATACAGGCCCTTGGGGTAGAATACAGCATTTTAATCCACCGTATGAATCTTTCCCCGAGGCCAAACGCACCCATCACTTCCCACAGGTATGTCCACTCGACGCTGTTGAAAGCTTTCAACGCATCTAGTGACAAAATCGCTCTGCTCCCAGGGTTATCAGATGGTAATTGCATGTTTAAATATAGCCTTCTCAAGTTGGTTGCTGTAGATCTTGTAGGGATAAAGCCACACTGGTCTTGGTGAATCAATCCCTGAATATGTCTATTTAGTCTTGTGGCAAGGACCCTGGCTAGAATCTTAGCGTCCGAGTTCAGCAATGATATTGGGCGGTAAGATTCCGGGGCCAAAGGGTCCTTTCCAGTTTTTGGCAATACAATGATACAGGCATCCTTCATAGAATCTGGAAGCTTAAAAGATTCCAAGGCACGATTGAGAACCTTCAGTAGTTCCGGAAGCAACACCTCTCCATAATGTTTATATACCTCTGAAGGTAGGCCGTCAATACCCAGCACCTTATCATTTGGGCTTTCTGATACTGCCCTGACCAGTTCCTCTAAGGTAAGTGGGGCATCAATTTCCTCTTTAGAATTTACCAATAAGGAGGGGAGTTTTAGTGGATCTAGGAATTCCTTAATTCTTATCTTGGAGTGTTTAGTTTTATTTTGATATAGGTTACTATAGAAACAGACAAAAGATCCCAGGATTACATTCTGATCTTGAGAAATATCTCCCCCTGTTGTACGAATGGCTGAAATAAATTTGGTGTTTTCCTGGGACTTTGCAATTACGGATAACATTCTGCCTGTTTTTTCACCCTCCTCAAAACTATGACATCTGGACAAAAAGTCAGTCCGCGCGGCCTTGTTCATAGAAACCTGTCTGTATAAAGATTGTGCATCCTTCCAAGCCCCACGGTTGGTAATAGTGGGGTCCCGAATATACTGAGCTTCTTTCTGCTTCACCTCAGCTGCTAGCAGGGATTCTTGTTCCCGACTAGTTTTTTTATAAACACTTATGGTTTTAAGCAGGAGTCCCCTCAAAAAGGCCTTCATGGTATCCCATACTACTTGTGGGGAAGCCGAGTTATCATTAATACCCTGTTTCCCCGAAAATAAGACCTAGCGTGATTGTCGGTGATGGCTGCAATATAAGCCCTACCCCCCAAATAAGCCCTAGTTAAAGTCCTTGTAGGTCTTATTTTCAGGGTAGGGCTTATTTTCGGGGAAACAGGATAGGGCTTATTTGGGCGGTAGGGCTTATATTGCAGCCATCACTGACAATCACGCTAGGTCTTATTTTCGGGGAAACAGGGTATGAAAAAATTCTGTTAGAGCCTTGTTCGTTGAGTCTGCCTGATGTTGAATTTTAAACCAGAAAGAGGGGACCCGCCAGTTAGTCCTAGTTTTAGGCTTTATTTTGTCTAAAGTTGCTACTATAGGTGAATGGTCTGATAACCCTCTAGTTAAATATTGAATATTAGAGACCCAAGGAAGAACTAAGTCTGTACCCAGGAACATATCTAATCTTGATAAGGTCTGATAGGTACTGGAGCAACAGGAATATTCCTTAGAAAACGGCTTTCTTAGACTCCATATATCCTGTAGTCCCAACTAGGGATGAGCTTCGAGTTCGAGTCGAACTCATGTTCGACTCGAACATTGGCTGTTCGCAAGTTCGCCGAACAGCGAACAATTTGGGGTGTTCACGGCAAATTCGAATGCCACAGAACACCCTGTAACCACTTGAGCCCCGGACCATTATACTGCCTAAGGACCAGAGGTATTTTTCCAATTTGGCACTGCGTTTCTTTAACTGCTAATTGCACGGTCATGCAATGCTGTACCCAAACGAAATTTGTGTCCTTTTCTTCTCACAAATAGAGCTTTCTTTTGATGGTATTTGATCACCTCTGCGGTTTTTATTTTTTGCGCTATAAACGGAAAAAGACCGAAAATTTTGAAAAAAAATTATATTTTCTACTTTTTGTTATAAAAAAATCCAATAAACTAAATTTTAGTCATACATTTAGGCCAAAATGTATTCGGCCACATGTCTTTGGTAAAAAAATGTCAATAAGCGTATATTTATTGGTTTGCGCAAAAGTTATAGCGTCTACAAACTAGGGTACATTTTCTGGAATTTACACAGCTTTTAGTTTCTGACTGCCTATGTCATTTCTTGAGGTGCTAAAATGGCAGGGCAGGAAACCCCCCCCCCAAATGACCCCATTTTGGAAAGTAGACACCCCAAGGAAATTGCTAAGAGGCATGTTGAACCCATTGAATATTTATTTTTTTTGCCCCAAGTGATTGAATAATGACAAAAAAAAAAATATTTACAAAAAGTTGTCACTAAATGATATATTGCTCACACAGGCCATGGGCCTATGTGGAATTGCACCCCAAAATACATTCAGCTGCTTCTCCTGAGTATGGGGATACCACATGTGTGGGACTTTTTGGGAGCCTAGCCACGTACGGGGCCCCAAAAACCAATCACCGCCTTCAGGATTTCTAAGGTTGTAAATTTTTGATTTCACTCTTCACTGCCTATCACAGTTTCGGAGGCCATGGAATGCCCAGGTGGCACAAACCCCCCCCAAATGACCCCATTTTGGAAAGTAGACACCCCAAGCTATTTGCTGAGAGGCATATTGAGTCCATGGAATATTTTATATTTTGACACAAGTTGCGGGAAAGTGACACATTTTTTTTTTTGCACAAAGTTGTCACTAAATGATATATTGCTCACACAGGCCATGGGCATATGTGGAATTGCACCCCAAAATACATTTAGCTGCTTCTCCTGAGTATGGGGATACCACATGTGTGGGACTTTTTGGGAGCCTAGCCGCGTACGGGGCCCCGAAAACCAAGCACCACCTTCAGGCTTTCTAAGGGTGTAAATTTTTGATTTCACTCTTCACTGCCTATCACAGTTTTGGAGGCCATGGAATGCCCAGGTGGCACAAAACCCCCCCAAATGACCCCATTTTGGAAAGTAGACACCCCATGCTATTTGCTGAGAGGCATGGTGAGTATTTTGCAGCTCTCATTTGTTTTTGAAAATTAAGAAAGACAAGAAAAAACATTTTTTTTTCTTTTTTCAATTTTCAAAACTTTGTGACAAAAAGTGAGGTCTGCAAAATACTCACTATACCTCTCAGCAAATAGCTTTGGGTGTCTACTTTCCAAAATGGGGTCATTTGGGGGGTTTTGTGCCACCTGGGCATTCCATGGCCTCCGAAACTGTGATAGGCAATGAAGAGTGAAATCAAAAATTCACGCCCTTAGAAAGCCTGAATGCGGTGCTTGGTTTTCGAGGTCCCGTACGCAGCTAGGCTCCCAAAAAGTCTCACACATGTGGTATCCCCGTACTCAGGAGAAGCAGCAGAATGTATTTTGGGGTGTAATTTCACATATTCCCATGGCATGTTTGAGCAATATATCATTTAGTGACAACTTTGTGCAATAAAAAAATTGTCTCTTTCCCGCAACTTGTGTCACAATATAAAATATTCCATGGACTCGACATGCCTCTCAGCAAATAGCTTGGGGTGTCTACTTTCCAAAATGGGGTCATTTGGGGGGTTTTGAACTGTCCTGGCATTTTATGAACAACATTTAGAAGCTTATGTCACACATCACTCACTCTTCTAACCACTTGAAGACAAAGCCCTTTCTGACACTTTTTGTTTACATGAAAAAGTTATTTTTTTTTGCAAGAAAATTACTTTGAACCCCCAAACATTATATATTTTTTTTAAAGCAAATGCCCTACAGAATAAAATGGTGGGTGTTTCATTTTTTTTTTCACACAGTATTTGCGCAGCGATTTTTCAAACGCATTTTTTGGGGAAAAAACACACTTTTTTAAATTTTAATGCACTAAAACACACTATATTGCCCAAATGTTTGATGAAATAAAAAAGATGATCTTAGGCCGAGTACATGGATACCAAACACGACATGCTTTACAATTGCGCACAAACGTGCAGTGGCAACAAAATAAATACATTTTTAAAAGCCTTTAAAAGCCTTTACAGGTTACCACTTTAGATTTACAGAGGAGGTCTACTGCAAAAATTACTGCCCTCGATCTGACCTTCGCGGTGATACCTCACATGCATGGTGCAATTGCTGTTTACGTTTGACGACAGACTGCTGCTTGCGTTCGCCTTGGCGCGAGAGCAGGGGGCGACAGGGGTGCTTTTTTTTTTTTCTTTATCATTTTTTTGCTTTTTTATCTTATTTTTAAACTGTTCCATTCATTTTTTTAAATCATTTTTATTGTTATCTCGGGGAATGTAAATATCCCCTATGATAGCTATAGGTAGTGACAGGTACTCTTTTTTGAAAAAATTGGGGTCTATTAGACCCTAGATCTCTCCTCTGCCCTCAAAGCATCTGACCACACCAAGATCGGTGTGATAAAATGCTTCCCCAATTTCCCAATGGCGCTATTTACATCTGGCGAAATCTAAGTCATAAAATGCTTGTAGCTTCTGGTTTCTTAGGCCATAGAGATGTTTGGAGCCACTCTGGTCTCTGATCAGCTCTATGGTCAGCTGGCTGAATCACCGGCTGCATTCTCAGGTTCCCTGTTGAGACAGGAGAGCCAGAGAAAAACACGGAAGACGGTGGGGGGGGCATTCCCTCCCACGGCTTGTAAAAGCAGTCTAGAGGCTAATTAGCTGCTAGGATTGCTTTTACATGAAAGCCGACCGCTGGCTGAAAAGAATGATACCAAGATGATACCTAAACCTGCAGGCATCATTCTGGTATAACCACTCAAAGTTGTTAATGGCGTACCTGAAGACAAAAAAATGGTTAACAATAAAGCACAGTAAACGGTAAAGTATAAAAAATTGCATACCTGAAAACAAACATGATAAAACATAATAACAATAAAACATTGCAGAATAGAATACAGTAAAAAAGAGCAGAACAATAGAGAGAGAGAGAATAGAGAGAGAGAGAGAAAGAGAACAATAAAACAACAACTATTCTTTTTATTTTATATATTTTTATTTTTTTACACTTTTTTTGTAACTAATTTTTATAACTGTAACCGGTTCCAGGTTCGGGTCTCTCAAAATGCGATGGCATCTTGGGAGACCCTGTGAAAGTGTGTCCTAGTTTGTACAATGCTGTACCCTATGCTAATACTCAACTAGTGTATGGTAGCGTTCAAAACATTCACCAATGCAAATACCAGGATTGTCAGGACATGAGGGACAATAATAGCGGGTGTCACGCCTATAGCCGCGCTTGCTGCAGACACGACATCTTTTTGGGGGGGTTCGTTGGGTAGGGGTACTCGGGAGGATATAAAGAAAATGCCTCTCATGCAGCCGACTGCATTTGGTTGGGGATGTGAATGGGGGAAGTACGAGCGCTGCAGAAGTGGTGGGTTCCCAATTAGGATTGGCAAATGCAGCAGGAAGGGCACTATGGGCACGACGGGCCTGTGTTTGTCTTTTTGGTGGCAGCGGGACACTACTTGTGCTTGCCACCTCACCAGCTTGAACTGCACTTATGGGACTCGCCACGTCACCAAGTGTTACTGCAGTGCTGGTTTGACTACGACCGGGGTGTACTAGGCCACTGGTGCTTGCCAGTTCAATAAAAAGCTACCAAAAAAACTGTTAGCGATCGCAGGGATCAGGCCTGACTCTGCGAATGCTGCAGTTATGCGTTTAGTGTTTTGTAAGTGACAGTGATCGATCGATACTGCACTTGGGTGGGCTGGGCTGGGCCGGGCGGAGGGGCAAAACGCAGGTGCTAGCAGGCATTTGGGCTGATCCCGCTAACACTGCGTTTTTGGGAACCCTAAACTGCTGGGGATACTAGTATAGATCTGATCGGATCAGATATTGATCTGTTCAGATACTATACCACTAAGGGAGGTGTACGGTGCGTGCGTGGGTGTTAGCGGTACTGGCACTAACCTGACGCTGCCTGGGGCTGGTGCTTGCCAGTTCACCAAAATGCTACCAAAAAAACTGTTAGCGATCGCAGGGATCTGGCCTGACTCTGCGAACGCTGCAGTTATGCGTTTAGTGTTTTGTAAGTGACAGTGATCGATCGATACTGCACTTGGGTGGGCTGGGCGGAGGGGCAAAACGCAGGTGCTAGCAGGTATCTGGGCTGATCCCACTAACACTGCATTATTGGGAACCCTAAACTGCTGGGGACACTAGTATAGATCTGATCGGATCAGATATCGATCCGTTCAGATACTATACCAGTAAGGGAGGCGTATGCTGCGTGCGTGGGTGTTAGCGGTACTGGCGCTAATCTGACGCTGCCTGGGGCGACGCATATCACCGCCGGGCGATCAGGGGGCTAAACCTTTATTCGGTAATAAACGGCGGGTGCCCTGACACTATAAAAAATAAACAAACTAACCAGCATCGCCCGTAACACTTATACGGTGATCAGTGGTGAAAGGGTTAACTAGGGGCAATCAAGGGGTTAAAACCTTTATTCGGTAGTATATGGGGGTCCCTGATGCTATAAAACGCTGACGGCGAACCTAAATATTTACCTCCCTAACTAGCGTCACCAGCA
This sequence comes from Lithobates clamitans, assembly GCA_037952925.1. Lineage (NCBI taxonomy): Eukaryota > Metazoa > Chordata > Amphibia > Anura > Ranidae > Lithobates > Lithobates clamitans. The sequence goes on from JBBGZY010000140.1 coordinate 16,746,890, forward strand.
ACACTAATACAGCGATCAGAAAAATGATCGCTTAGCGACACTGGTGACGGGGGGTGATCAAGGGGTTAAAACTTTATTAGGGGGGTTAGGGGGGTACCCTAGACCTAAAGGGGGCTAACCCTAACTGTCCTAACACTGTTACTGTCACAAACTGACACCATGCAGTAATCAGAAAAAAAAAACTGCTTGGTGTCAGTTTGTGACGGGGGGGGGTGATTGGGGGGTGATCAGGGGGGATCGGGGTGTTTTGTGTGCCTGGCATGTTCTACTGTGTGTGTGTTGTGCACTCACATTACAGTCTTCTCTCCTCGGCGCCGGAACGGAAAATACCGAGCCGAGGAGAGATGACATCATTTCCTTTGCTGCTGTTTAGCATACAGCAGCAAAGGAATGTTCCCATTGGCCGGCGGCGATCGCGAGGGGGGGGCCACGAACGGATGGCCTCCCCCTCACCTCCGATCGCCGGGAAACAAAACAGGACTGCCTCAGGCACCGGGGGGGTCCGATCGGACCCCCCACCCGCGGGAGGCAAATCACGTATATGTACGTGATTTTGCCTGCCCGTGCCGCCTTGCCGACGTACATCGGCGTGAGGCGGTCCTTAAGTGGTTAAAAGTGTATGGGAGAAATCAAAAGTGCTAATTTTAAAGGCTTATATGCAAGTTATTGTCATAAAAAGTGTTTGGGGACCTGGGTCCTGCCCCAGGGGACATGGATCAATGCAAAAAAAAGTTTTAAAAACGGCCATTTTTTCAGGAGCAGTGATTTTAATAATGCTTAAAGTCAAACAATAAAAGTGTAATATCCCTTTAAATTTCGTAGCTGTGGGGTGTCTATAGTATGCCTGTAAAGGGGCACATGTTTCCTGTGTTTAGAACAGTCTGACAGCAAAATGACATTTGGAAGGAAAAAACCCATTTAAAACTACCCGCGGCTATTGCATTGCCGACAATACACATAGAAGTTCATTGATAAAAACGGCATAGGAATTCCCCACAGGGAAACCCCAAACCAAAATTAAAAAAAAAAAAATGACGTGGGAGTCCCCCTAAATTCCATACCAGACCCTTCAGGTCTGGTATGGATATTAAGGGGAACCCCGGCCAAAATTTAAAAAAAAAATGACGTGGGGTTCCCCCTAAATTCCATACCAGACCCTTCAGACCCCCCCCTGTGTGAAATGGTAAGGGGGTACTTACCCTTACCATTTCACTAAAAAACTGTCAAAAATTTTAAAAATGACAAGAGACAGTTTTTGACAGTTCCTTTATTTAAATTCTTCTTCTTTCTTATATCTTCCTTCATCTTCTTCTGGTTCTTCTGGCTCTTCTGGTTCTTCCTCCGGCATTCTCGTCCAGCATCTCCTCCTCATCTATCTTCTTCTCCTTGGGCCGCTCCGCACCCATGGCATGGGGGGAGGCTCCCGCTCTTCTCTTCATCTTCTTCTTCATCCTCTTCTCTTCTTCCTTCTTCTCTTCTTCTCTTCTTCATTTTCTTCTCCGGGCCACTCCGCATCCGTGCTGGCATGGAGGGAGGCTCCCGCTGTGTGACGGCGTCTCCTCTTCTGACGGTTCTTAAATAACGGGGGTGGGGCCACCCGGTGACCCCGCCCCCTCTGACGCACGGGTCATGACGGGACTTCCCTGTGGCATTCCCCGTGCCGTCACAGGGAAGTCCTGTCAAGTCACCGTGCGTCAGAGGGGGCGGGGTCACCGGGTGGCCCCGCCCCCTGTTATTTAAGAACCGTCAGAAGAGGAGACGCCGTCACACAGTGGGAGCCTCCCTCCATGCCAGCATGGGTGCGGAGCGGCCCGGAGAAGAAAATGAAGAAGAGAAGAAGGAAGAAGAGAAGAGGATGAAGAAGAAGATGAAGAGAAGAGCGGGAGCCTCCCCCCATGCCATGGGTGCAGAGCGGCCAGAGGAGAAGAAGATAGTAGACGCCGCGGAGGAGATGCTGGACGAGAATGCCGGAGGAAGAACCAGAAGAGCCAGAAGAACCAGAAGAAGAAGAAGATGAAGGAAGATAGAAGAAAGAAGAAGCATTTAAATAAAGGAATTGTCAAAAACTGTCTCTTGTCATTTTTAACATTTTTGACAGTTTTTTAGTGAAATGGTAGGGGTAAGTACCCCTTACCATTTCACACAGGGGGGGCGGGATCTGGGGGTCCCCTTGTTAAAGGGGGCTTCCAGATTCCAATAAGCCCCCCGCCCGCAGACCCCCACAACCACCGGCCAGGGTTGTGGGGATGAGGCCCTTGTCCTCATCAACATGGGGACAAGGTGTTTTGGGGGGCTACCCCAAAGCACCCTCCCAATGTTGAGGGCATGTGGCCTGGTACGGTTCAGGAGGGGGGGCGCACTCTCGTCCCCCCCTCTTTTCCTGCGGCCTGCCAGGTTGCGTGCTCGGATAAGGGTCTGGTATGGAATTTTTTGGCGCGGGGTTCCCCTTAAAATCTATACCAGACCTGAAGGGTCTGGTATGGAATTTAGGGGGAACCCCACGTCATTTTTTATTATTATTTTGGCCGGGGTTCCCCTTAATATCCATACCAGACCTGAAGGGCCTGGTATGGAATTTAGGGTGACTCCCACTTCATTTTTTTTGTGGGGAATTCCCATGCCGTTTTTATCAATGAACTTCTATGTGTTTTGTCGGCAATGCAATAGCCGTGGGTAGTTTTAAATGGGTTTTTTCCTTCCAAATGTCATTTTGCTGTCAGACTGTTCTAAACACGGGAAACGTGCGCCCCTTTACAGGCATACTATAGACACCCCCAGGTACGAAATTTAAAGGGATATTACACTTTTATTGTTTGACTTTAAGCATTATTAAAATCACTGCTACTGAAAAAACGGCCGTTTTTAAAACTTTTTTTTGCATTGATCCATGTGATTAGAGAGAGATGGTTGTCCTATGTCAGGAAAACATCTCAGACAATTTTTTTTCCCATCCCTGGTTAAAGTATGGCTTATAAAAAGAAGAAGGGGGGGGGGGAATCGGGAGAAAATGGGAAAACCCCCTCCTCAAATGATTGGGACTTTAGAGGAAAAAACTGAGTCTAGTAGGTGAGAATCAAACAAGCTTAATAAAATTTAACAATATTTATTGAAATATAATAAAAAATAGTATTGTCAGTACAAATACACACATATGACCATCCAGTAGTAAAATCCAGAATTCGTACGTGACTAAAGCCGACATGTTTCGCAAAAGAATTTTCGCTTCATCAGGGCTAGACACGATGTCATTAATTCATTTAAACTGTATAAATAATGAACAGTCTCAAATTATATAGTGGCATTGGTCCATGTCCCCTGGGGCAGGACCCGGGTCCCCAAACACTTTTTATGACAATAACTTGCATATAAGCCTTTAAAATTAGCACTTTTGATTATTCATGTTCGTGTCCCATAGACTTTAACGGTGTTCGCGTGTTCGAGCGAACTTTTTTCCTGTTCGCATGTTTGTCTGCCTGGGGAACAGACAAGTCATGTCAGCAGGAATTGCAAGATACTTATCATCGCTGGGAGTGAAGCCTTCCTACTGATAACCGTTTGCTGTCATTTATTCATCGCGTCCGGACGAGTCCCATTCACAGAAGGGACAACATCCAAAATGGAGGTTTTTCATGCCTTTTATTATGGGCTGTCTGGTAAGCCTTTAATCTCCCTATGGTGACGGGTCTATTGCGGTGGAAGTCACAAATTTACCCAAACAGCGATTCACCTATTTGTATTTATGGACATTATATGATTATTAAGCACGATATACTTTAGTGTGATAGAGTTTTGCGGTAGGGATAGCCGCGCATCTATTTTCACAGGATAATTTTCTAACACCTCAGTTTATCAGAATAATTAGGGAGACTGACATTAACTTTTGTGTGATAGAAATTAAGTCTCAGAATGGCATCCCGGGGTACACTGGCAGGGAGATATGTGGGCTTAGGGAGGCGGTGGATTCTATCCACAGTAAAATTGAGTGCTGACAATTCTGGTAACACTGTGGTGAAGAGCTGGGAAACATAATTGTGCAGGTCTTGCTGCAGGACAGATTCTGGAATGCCCCATATTTTAATATTGTTTCTCCTGGCCCTGTCCTCCCTGTCCTCCATTTTGGCTTTAATGCTGTCTATTTCATCCTCATCGCTTTCATTTGCATCCACTAAGGCATTGATAGTAGAAGAGCTCCTCAGGGATACCAGAATTTCTTTAAGCACAGTGTCTAGGACCGGCTGGTTATTGGTAGGGAAATGATCTATAGAATCTGGCAGCTCCCTAGTGTCATCCCCTGAATCATGGACAGAGCTCACCTCATGATCTTCATCCGCAGCATCCATCTGTAATCGTGACTTCCCTGGGCTTCCAGAGGATGGTGTAGCTGAATAGGGTTGCAATACTTTAGGTGGGCTGCTTCTTTTTTGTGATTTCCCCTTTTGAGAGAAGCGTTGAGAGGATCCTGAGAGTGGTGTGGATGTCGGGCCAGCGCCATTTCGCCTGGGCTCCGGTGGGAAGAATTCAGTCAGTTTCTGGGGACGAATGCCCTCTGCCTTTCATCTAGGCATGATGGTGCTGCAGTTCCCTGGCTTAGGCAATCTAGAACGCCTGTTCTGTGTGCCTGAATAAGTCCTGGGTGGTCCAGTATGTGCCGTTGTTTGCCCACTATAGCCGGAGCTCTGCTATTCCACGGCCATCTTGGTCTCTGGCTAGCTTCGCCCCCCCAGTTTAAAACGTTTCTAAACCCAATAACAAAAATGTAATGTATTGCAGTTTACCTATCCTTTGATGCAATTGCTGCATTCACTTTTTTTCACACAAAGTACACAAAAATGTTTGTTGACCCTGATGAAAATCTTGAATCCTTGTGTACCAAACTAAATTTGAAATCAGTTTCCCAGGCTAGAAGTTATAAAGGGGATGAGGAGAGGGTGATGTATTTATAGTCCTGATCAAAAGAGCAGCCTAGGGTGACAATGTTGTTCCTCCATAGATACAATACAGTGAGTGAGAGTTATCACCCTAGGACAGCAAGTGCGTTACTGACAAAATTGCTAGTTAACAATAAAGGGTTGATACTTCTACTGACTGGTAAATAGATATGTTTTACATTTTTTGGGGGGGGTTTATATACTGTATGGTTAATGCCCCGTACACACGGTCGGACTTTGTTCGGACATTCCGACAACAAAATCCTAGGATTTTTTCCGACGGATGTTGGCTTAAACTTGTCTTGCATACACACGGTCACACAAAGTTGTCAGAAAATCCGATCGTTCTAAATGCGGTGATGTAATACACGTACGTTGGGACTATAAACGGGGCAGTGGCCAATAGCTTTCATCTCTTTATTTATTCTGAGCATGCGTGGCACTTTGTCCGTCGGATTTGTGTACACACGATCAGAATTTCCGACAATGGATTTTGTTGTCGGAAAATTTTATATCCTGCTCTCAAACTTTGTGTGTCGGAAAATCCGATGGAAAATGTGTGATGGAGCCTACACACGGTCGGAATTTCCGACAACAAGGTCCTATCACACATTTTCCGTCTGAAAATCCGACCGTGTGTACGGGACATTAGAGTGGTTGAAAACAAATTACATATATCCAGTGATGCGACAAGCCTCAGGTTATACACAGAGATGAAACACACCCTCCTACATACGTTGTACTTATTTATCTGCAGCCATCTGTCTTCTACAGTGTTCCAAAACACAGTTTACATTTTATCTCTCTGTATCAGAAGGCAGGGGGTGGAGATCTGACGTCACATACACTGCAGAACTAAAGCACAGAGCTCCATGAAATCTGATAGCTGATTGGAGGGAAAGGACACACCCCCTCTAACAGTCTCAGAGAAAAAAAAACAGAGCGGAGTCCGAGTCACCTTCTATGTGCATGGACGGAGGGGGTGGCTTACTCGGAAGGCTGGAGTGTCAGCTTAGAGTCCTATCAGTGCCTCATGTAAATAGCAGAAAGCTCAGAGACTAGAGAAGAACCAGAGTTAGTGCTTTGGATTCAAGATGTTACACACCATAGATCCGGGTCGGCAACCCGTCAATCCCGGGCTACCTGTTTACCGCAGGTAGGAGACGGGTAGACCGGGAACGGGTCTGTGCCACAGACCCCCGCCTCCTACTGCTAGCTGCCAGTCCTTCTCTCTCTGCTCTCAGTCTCCCCCGCTGCACTCTGCCACTGTTATCAGTGAACAGCAGAGAGCGAGAGGCAGCACAGCTCAGGACAGAGGGCGGGGGGGAGCTGGCCAAGTCCACTTTTTAAGTTAATCCACAGGTGATTGGTCCTAAGCAACCAATCTCCAACGTTGTAATATCCACTCTGCCGGCTCCCGCTCCTGACCCCTGTCCAGAACTGTGCTGCCTCTCAGTCTCCTGAAAGGAGGACACTACTGTGTGTGTGTGTGGGTAGGAAGTGATGTGAAGGGGCAGTGGACACTGCTATGGGCAGGGCCAACTCCATAGCAGTCTCCTTTACCACCCTTCACATCACCCCCCCATCCCTACATTCTGAGCGCAACGCAATCCTTAACTCTGCATTGAGAGTAACATCCTCCTGATCCCTGAATTCTGAGTTTAATGCACTCCTGATCCCTGCATTCTGAGCCTAACACACTCCTGATCCCTGCATTCTGAGCTAACGCACTCCTGATCCCTACATTCTGAGCCTAACGCACTCCTGATCCCTGCATTCTGAGCCTAACACACTCCTGATCCCTGCATTCTGAGCCTAACGCACTCCTGAACTCCACCGCTGTGCATTCCAGGAGAGGGTACTTAAGGGGCAGACACCATTTTCTTTTCTCTCTTGCCTCTTGGCCCTCCTGGCCTAAGGTATGTGGTGACTTTTCTCCTGCCTCGGGGCCACATTGGCCTGAGGCTATGTGACTACAAGTAGGCCCAGAAGCCTGGTATACAGTAGGGGGCGCTAGAGACCTGAAAACATATGTATCTGCCACTAGAAACACACACAATCCACATCAACCGCAGTGAATTATATAGTAATGATTGTGCTAAGGTGAAAATATACCAAATACATAGTATATGATAAACATACAGATATATATATATAAAAATAAAAATATAAAGTGATAATAAGATCAAAAAAGTTCTTAGTGCAGGTGTAATGGATATAATCGTGATGATTGATTGTCCCAATCCATTGAAGAGATCAGAGCAAACAATTAGTTGAAAAACAACATCAAAGCAGACACATAGATCTTCAAAGATGCAACAAATCTTGGGATGATAAAGGTTCCGTCACCAAAGAGGAAAAAAATCACCTAAGGATAATAGATATCTGCTTACCAGATACCAATGACTCCTTTAACTAAAAAGAGAGTCATTAGCGCTTGTACAGGATTGTGCCTGTTCACATGAAGGCTGGAAGGCTGGGTGGTGCTTTAGGCATAGATCCCTCCCGTCCCATTCATTCAGGATAGGAAATATGAGAAACAAAAAGGAATCTCCATAGTGTAAAACCGTTTAATGCATAAAAAAGAAGAACAATAAAATAGCCAAATGGCCTCTTACATTGATCGGTGCCTACCCGGCACTGGGACTGCTTGCATGTCAGGGTGAATGGTGTCCAAAACCCTTCGCATCACATCGCACATGCGGCGTGCATTCCACCCCGTGCGTCTAGCTAACCAGATGATCCAGAAGTTGGTAGGACGAATCTGGACATGTGACCACGTACCGCTCCTAGAAGCCTGTCTGGGGCCACCCACCGCAGAGGTGGTCCTTAGGCTGTCTTGCCTGTTGGGAAGAAGCCTAGCTGAGGAGATCCAGGGGAGAACTCTTGCTGGAGAGAGTCAGGATGAAGGCTGGTCTCTCGGGAGGGCCTGGTAACTTACTTGGAGGATGCACCTATACTTAACTAACCAGCCTCACAGTACTGCCGGGTCGGCTTAAAAGTTCTGGTACTGAGTAATCGTTCAACTAATACTAAATCATGTGGCAGAGGATTGTTCAACTATTACTAAATCCTGTGGCAGAGGATTGTTCAATCAAGTCTGTGGCAGAGACTTTTCGTCCGTGCGCCATTCCAGCTGCTAGGTCAGTGAGAGAGGCCTATCCGGGTGGGCAAGATCTGGTGACTGAAGGTGTGTTTGTCTTCAGGCTCTCAAATTCCTCAGTGATCTGCATAAGGTATATGAACCCTCCTGCAACTCCTCTTCTACCTCTCTACTGCTACTTCTTTAAAAGTTTTGCAATAAAGCACTGGAAACAGAACTAAGTGATTGGTGCATACATTGGTGGGCGTAAGTCTCGTATATGGTGGAAATACAGGTAAGGGGGTGACGGCAAAGACCCAAATTAAATCAGCCGCTCCTTCGGGGATAAGCGCTACACTAATGATTTGTACAGGGGCAAAATTATCTCTCTCTCTCTCTCTGGAGTCCATACCTCTCTTAATACAAGAAAGGACTTTGCTCGCTTTGGGAACCGCAGCTTGGCATTGCATGTTATTTTTGAGCTTATGATCTACCAGAACCTCCAGATCCTTCTCCACCATTGATTTTCCCAGTTGTACTCCCCCTAGTATGTATGATGCATGCATATTCTTATCACCCAAGTGCATAACTTTACATTTATCAACATTAAATCCCATTTGGCACTCAGTTGCCCAATTAGACAGTGCATTGAGGTTGGCTTGTAAATTGGAGACATCTTGTAAGGACGGTATTCCTCTGCATAGCTTGGTGTGACAGAAATTTTATTTGTTAATATCTTCATAAATTATATAGGGTCTGGGATTAAAAGTAATGGTCCCAGCACTGAACCTTGGGGTACACCACTGATAACCTTAGACTATTCAGAGTAGGAGTCATTAACCACTACTCTAATTCTACTAATTTTGTCTTTTTTTTTATCATCAAAGTTTATTGTAAAGAATAAAGAGATACATTTGTGGAGACACAGCTCCACCTAATACTATACAATGTTAGATATAACATCAGAAACAACATTGAACTTCAGTTATGTTGCAAGGATTAGTATAAACTGTTTATGATTACTCAACTTCAAAATTTGTCATTCGTGAATTCAATATTGTCATCCAAAGAAAAAGGATAGTTGGAAAAAGAAAGAAAGGGAAGGGTAGTAAGGATCATACTTTCAGGTTTAATTAATGGGAAACTATATTCCTCGTTTGACTGTTTTTTAATACTTAGTTTATCAAATGAGAGTAAACTTACAGCAAAGTCCTATTTCATAACATCTAAATATGCCTGCGAATATTTATATATAAGCCAAGGTGACCAAGTTTTGTGAAATCTTTCCACATTTTCTCCTGCTTGTGCAATAGTCTCCTCCATCTCATAGAACTCCGCTATCTTACCGAACCACTCCCGCACAGTCGGGATTTTTGTAGATTTCCAGTACAGTGGAATGAGGGCTTTGGCCGCATTCAAAAGGTGTTTGGTAAGTGAGTGTTTATACCTCTTAATGGGGAATTCCGTGATATGCAGGAGACATCCCACTGCATCCAGCTTTAATTTTGTTTCTGTTATCAAATATATCATCTCCCTGACCTTTGCCCAGAATGTGTTCAGTACAGGGCATTGCCACCAAATGTGTAGCAATGACCCTTTTTCAGAGTTACAGCGCCAACAGGTATCCGAGTGGTCTGGAAACCAAGAGTGTAGCTTTACTGGTGTGGCATAACATTGAGTGAGTAACTTGTATGCTGTTTCCTGAGTTCTTGTGCTCAGGGAGCATTTATGAGCAAAAACGCATGCTTTCTTCCATTGTGAGGTCGACAACGGAATACCTAGTGCTCTCGACCAGCTCTCTCTGAGATCCCTCTCATCCTTGTCCTCCCCATTTTGTATGCTAGTGATGTCACTTTGGAAATGGGTTCCTCTGTCTGACAAACTGACTCTAGTTCCGTTAGTGGTCTGTTGAAATTGTGTTTTCTTTGTGTTCTGTTAAGGAAACTACGGCATTGAAAATAAGTCCAAAGCTGTAGATCAGGTAGTTTGTTTGTGTGTTTAAAATCTGTAAAGTCCCTAAACTCTTGATTGTGGAAGCATTGTAAAGCCAGTAGGAGTTTATTTGTGTCTTTAGCTTGTAGTGATTGGTTTCCCATTGCCGGTAGGAAGTTGGGGTTATTCTGTAATGGAGTTGCAAAATGGAAAGACACTGGAGAGGAAAAAGGAGATTTTCTGCTCACCCCTTGGAAACTGAAAACAAAAGAGAGGTTCCCCCAGAGTGGGGTTTTTAGGCAGCACAAAAAAAGGAAGTCAGATTTAATATCAAAAATATAACAAATTTATTAAAGTGTACCATAAAAGTTGAAACAATGAGCTCCAGTGGGGGGTACTTGAGATAACGGCTAGAAGGAAAAAGAGGGGACCACCCTATAAGTACCTGCCTTTTATTAAGTCACAAAGTCACAATTTTTTCACCCAATGCCTCTCCTCAAAAATTAGAGGCCGTATCCGTAACCCAAAACAAGCATACTAACAAGGGAAAGGACCAAGGGGAAGCACAAGAGAGTGATCTCCCTCGGTCCGAAAAGTGGTTACTATGGATATGGTGGGCAATAAGGGGGGAATAATGTATGTAAAAATATAAAAGTTTATTGGAAAAATCTAAAAAAATACAAGTGCTATACCATAGACAAAAAGACACATGTATGGAGCTGATCCACCTGACACAAATTTATGGGTCCGTCCAGTGCAAAACAGCACAGGGCGCGCCCATCAACCAGCAACACACAAACATAAAACACTAACACACATATAAACACTTAGAAAAACCAAACATTGATACAAATCTTGCCCGTCCCTGTTGACGTTCGGGGTTAATTGAAAGAAGGAGGCGTGACAGCATCTCAGGGTAATAAGAGGGAGGGATGCCTGTCAAACTCCAGTACGTCCTGTTGAAGCTACGTAACAATGATGTTGCGAAACGCGTCGACGTAATCAAGATGTGCGGACGCCGACACAGCCATCTCCCGCAGTGATTTGGAGACGGGGATCTTTTTCAGTGGAAATTTGAAACGTTTAAACCGCCACACACACGGGGAAATAATTCACCGCACAAGCACAGTTGCAGTCTGCATCAGCGAATGAGAGGATTACCACTTACCGAATGCTTGATGGATGCAGCATACCACGGCTGGCACTAACAACACAGAAGTCACAGAGCAGTGGAGCAACCGCAAGATATGAGACACAGCTTTGAGTCTCGTACGACAGAGAGGTGGTAATGTAACCCCTTCAGCTCCTAAATGCAGTGGTTATCCTAAAATCTTGACAACTGAAGTGGTATGGCCCTGTTTAATGTGGACAGCAGTTTACAACACAGTGACATTCAGCTTTGTATAGGTTTCTAATATACCTTTTTATATACCAACAGTCCCGAGGGATATTTGGCCATCCTGAGATGTCATGTGATTGGTTCCTGGCACTAATAGTATATATTATACTGTGCAGTTTTTATATTCCCCAAACTCTATAGAGACTCTCTGCTATATATATCCATCTCACCAACTACAGGAATGGACTCTTGGTAAAATTCACGATTTATGCATGCGCATGCTACATACATTTATGAGTCCCCCTGACCCATCCATTTAGCTGCAGTATCCACACAGCCATCGTGGATGGTATTTAGCGAGGTTTTTGAGTTAGACAACAACTTGTTTATATCCACTCTACTTTCCCCATCTCCCCGGGGGACCACGCATGCATAAGATTCTTTTACTATTTTCCAAAAAATATATATTATTTTCTTTTTGATTTGGCGATTGGCCACAGGGACCTTATGCATCTGTGGGATTAAAGGCGCCTGCACTTTATGGTTTTTCTAAGTGTTTATATGTGTGTTAGTGTTTTATGTTTGTGTGTTGCTGGTTGATGGGCGCGCCCTGTGCTGTTTTGCACTGGACGGACCCATAAATTTGTGTCAGGTGGATCAGCTCCATACATGTGTCTTTTTGTCTATGGTATAGCACTTGTATTTTTTTAGATTTTTCCAATAAACTTTTATATTTTTACATACATTATTCCCCCCTTATTGCCCACCATATCCATAGTAACCACTTTTCCGACCGAGGGAGATCACTCTCTTGTGCTTCCCCTTGGTCCTTTCCCTTGTTAGGGTACTTGAGATAAAACTACATATTATATAGGCTGAACATATATTGGCAGACACATATTCACAACAACACTGGGTAGCATGAATATTAAGACTGACGCGTTTCAACCCCTGTACTTGGGGTCTTCTTCAGAGAATTAGTCTGCTGAAAAATATACATAAGTAAAATCTCCCATTTTCCCTCTTCCCCCCCTCCCCCTTCCCCTTTTTCCCATGTATCCCTCCCTCTGTTTCCCCCCCATCCCCGTTTCCTCCCTCCCCTCCTCTTTCCTTCCCCCCTTCCTTTCCCTCCCTCTTCATTCTTCCTTTTCCCACCCTCTTTTTCACCCTCTATACCTGTCCCATTCTTAGCACTTCTGGTCTAATCATTTTTATTTTATTTCATCACATTCTTACACTCAGTTATTGTTATTCATCACCCATTTTTCACCTTTCCATCTTACTTTAGTTTATTACATTCTCACTTGGATCACTGTCACATTGAGCACAAACTGAGGGGTTGCCTATACCTTATACTGCCTACGAAGAGTACTATGTATATTTATACAACTTATACACCCTTATGTCTGTGCCCTGGGTAAGTGCTGGAGGCAGTTGTCCCCCGGGGTCCCCTCTTGGACACATGACTAATATTACTCAAATGACTAGACCTACTATGAGATATTCTTTGGTTATTATCACAGGTGTACTTCTTTGTGCTCCCCGGTTGGCTGCCAGTCTGGTGGGTGGTGCCCAAGAGTGTGACCTCTCGCAAGCTACGTTGCTGCTCTTACTACCCCGGTCCGAACCGCGTTGGCGGTAGGGGCGCCCGGTGCTCTCCCTTTGGGGAAGACGGGAGGACAGTCTTTTTAAGGGATCTCCACGTGGGAGGCCTTGTTCCTTTCTCTGCTGAACATACATTATTGGGTAATTATATTGTATCTATGCACCATATGGTGAATGTAACTATCATTATATCAATGTAATTCATTTACATGTATCAATTTTACTTATGTATATTTTTCAGCAGACTAATCCTCTGAAGAAGACCCCAAGTACAGGGGTTGAAACGCGTCAGGTCTTAATATTCATGCTACCCAGTGTTGTTGTGAATATGTGTCTGCCAATATATGTTCAGCCTATATAATATGTAGTTTTATCTCAAGTACCCCCCACTGGAGCTCATTGTTTCAACTTTTATGGTACACTTTAATAAATTTGTTATATTTTTGATATTAAATCTGACTTCCTTTTTTTGTGCTGCCTAAAAACCCCACTCTGGGGGAACCTCTCTTTTGTATTCTGTAATGGAGTAAGCGGGCTAAGAAGTGACGAGAAGTTAGTAAGTTTCGTTAACTTATGGAAAATTGCTAGGGTAGTGCCCACTAAGGGATGTGTCCTCATCTCTACTGGGAGACCGCTCCATTGAATCCATGAAGAGTATCTGACTGGTGTATGGCTTAATATTTCTTCTATTTCTACCCAATCTTTGATTTTAAAGTGGCAATGCCAGTCTGTTATCCTAGTTACGTGAGCGGCGAGGTAATAAGCAGGGAAGTCTGGGATTCCCATCCCCCCTTTGTCTTTAGACTTAGTAAGTCGAGAAATTCTTATTCTAGGTTTTTTGTGGGCCCAAATAAATTTTGTTTGGGTTGTGTGAAGCAATTTAAAGAAATTTTGGGGGATTTTTATCGGTAAATTTCTAAATAAATACAGGACTCTTGGTAGAATAACCATTTTACAGATAGCTGCCCGTCCAAACCAGGAGAATCCCTTTAGATGCCAGTTTTGTAAATCTGAGCATATTGTTTTCAATAGGGGGGTGAAATTGTGTTAAAAAATTTGGGAAAGTTTGGGAGTTAGCCATATCCCTAAATATTTAAGCGCTGTGCCTACCCATTTAAAGGGGCAATTTGACTTGATGAGATCTAATTTATTTGTAGGGATCGAGATATTTAAAATTTCCGACTTGGCATAATTAATTTTAAGGTTTGAGAAATACCCAAAAATAGAGAATTCTTTCATCAAGGAGGGGAGTGAAATGTGGGGGTTCGTTATGAAGAACAACAAGTCATCAGCGTATGCCGCCACCTTGTATTCTTTTTTTCCTACCTCAAAAACCTGTATTGCCCTTTCTGCTACAATCCGTCTGATAAATGGCTCTAAGGTTAGGATAAACAGCAGGGGCGAGAGGGGACATCCCTGTCTCGCACCATTGTTGATCTCTACTGTGTTTGAAAGGGAGCCATTGATCTTCAGCTGCGCAGAAGGGTTTTTATAGAGCATAGAGATCCAAGACATCATATTGTTTCCCAAGCCAATGAACCTGCATGTTTCTAGCATAAAATCCCAGGCTACGCGGTCAAAGGCCTTCTCTGCGTCCGTGGACAGGAGAAGGCCTTCGATTTTCCGCACCCCGGCAGCATGCATTAAATTGAGCATTTTGATAACATTATCTCTGGTTTCTCTTCCTGGCATGAATCCTGCTTGCTCGCTTCCTATCAAACCATGAAGTAGAGGTTTCAATCTATTTGCTATTATTTTTTAAATCAATTTCACATCTAGATTCAGTAGCGATATTGGCCTGTAGCTTGCACATTCTGTCAGGTCCTTGTTTGGCTTGGGAAGAATTGTTATATGTGCCTTGAGGAAATCTGTTGGGATCTCCCTGGGCTCAGACAGATAGTTCAGAGCCCTTAGTAACGGTCCGAGCAGAGTTTCCTTTAAAGTTTTGTAATAAATTGCCGTGAAACCGTCCGGCTCCGGACTTTTCCCCGTCTTTAGGTGTTTGATCGCTTGTTGTAGTTCAAAAGCTTCTATGGGACTTTCTAGTTGAGTAATATCTTCAGTTGACAATGTGGGAAGTTTTGAGTCTGTCAGATATTCATGTATGGCTTGTAATCTCGTTCCTTGAATTAAGCTAGGTTTCTGTGGGTTGGGTAAGTTATACAAGGCTGTATAATAATTATGAAAGTGGTGTGCAATTTTCTCGGTAGTGATGTCTAGTTTCCCTTCTTTTGTTCGTATGCCTGAGATGTTTTGTTGTGTTTTCGCGTTCTTTATGGCTCTTGCTAATAAGCTTCCTGTTTTGTTGCCGTGTAGATCTTTTTTTGAAAAAATAGGAATCTTTTAGCCCTTGTGTCAAAGATCTGTTGAAGTGCCTTTCTATTTTCTAAGAGTTCAGTTGCCGAATGTTCTGTCAGGGATTGTTTATGTAGGGATTCCAGGGCGCAAATCTTCTCTGTCAGGGATTTAATTTTATTTTCCCTCTCTTTTTTGCGGTGAGAGCCCATTCTAATGAGTTCTCCTCTGATTGTGCATTTATGTGCCTCCCATATTGAAAGGGGATTGACGTCTGGTGTAGTGTTGGTTTTGAAGTAGTCTGTTAATGATGTCGCTATTTGAGGAAGTATAGTTGGGTCTGTTATCAATGCTGAATTCAATCTCCAAGTATTTGTTTTGGGTCGGGGTTCTGTGATCTTCAACGATATTGAAATTGGGGCTTGGTCTGAGAAGGTCTGTATCCCTATTTTAGCTCCTAAGACTATATCCAAGTCTCTTTGTGAAACAAAGATATAATCTATTCTCGAGTATCTGCTGTGGGGTATGGAATAGAAGGTGTAGTCTTTTCCCTCGGGATAAATAAATCTCCAAGAATCTATTAGTTGAAGCGAGTTCAGTAATGTTTTGATTCGTTTAAGTATTTTGTACATAATATATGTTTTGCCTGTGGACGTATCACTGAGAGGGTTCAATGGGACATTAAAATCCCCTCCTAGAATGATACAGCCTGAGCCAAAATCTTTGAGTTTTCCAACAATTTTACGCAGAAGGTTAGGTGTGCTGTGTTGGGAAAATAAACATTTGCTAGCGTAATAGGTGTACCACAGCAATTCCCTTTCAGGAATATGAACCTTCCCCCTGGATCTATGAGTTTGTCAGTTAGTTCAAAGGAAGCATCCCTACTAATGAGTATGGACACTCCCCTGGATTTTGCTAAGTCATTCTTTGCATGGTATGCCTGTGTGAAGAAAGAGTCTGTCAGCTTGGGGACTTGTTGAGTTTTGAAGTGTGTTTCCTGTAAAAACACAAAACGAGGTTTACCTTTTTTGAGTTCCTTTAAGAGGGTCTTGCGCTTTTCAGGGATATTCAGGCCCTTCGTGTTGTGAGAGATCACTGTAGGCTCATGTCCCAGGGATGAGTACGCCATCTTGAGGACCCAGAGAGAGCTGTCGAGGCAACAACTGGAGAAAGAACTTAAGTTTCCTATATATTACCCTTTAAAAAGTATATGTAAAAAAAAATAAAGAAAAGAAAGTGCAGAATGAATACTTAGAAAGTGAGAGATATTGTGATCTCCTTGGAAACCCAATGGGGCCAAGGTAAAATATTAGTGCTCCTTGCCAGGAATATCCTCTCCTGTCAAGGAGCACTTTGTCGAAGCGCGGTTGGCAGCCGCCCAATCACTTTGGTTAATCTAACTAATTAAATCAGATTAGATTAGATATATAACACTCAATTTGTGAGCAGAAACCGGCAGCAACCATAATAAACATAGTGTAAACGATATTGGTCAACAATGCACCCTAATTGCAACTATGAAGGTTCTTACTACAACCCCTGACCTCTTAACTCAATTAACTTTACATGTAGAAATGTCGATGAATTGCTTGGCTATGCCTCTGTTCTCCTGAGAGACTTCAAGGCCCCCCTCCAAACGGGGGTATCATCTTGTTGTCTTCCCCTTAGAGGTAGTTTTAAATTGGATCTATAACTTGTAGTTTTGTTTTTCTTTGTTTTGTTTTTTTTTGTTTTTTTTTGTTTTTTTCTAGGAGAGTGATGAGATTCTAATCAGGATGAGAGTAGATTAGTTATTTCTTTCATCGACATTTCCATATTCAATGTTTGCTGAAGTGTAAGAATAACAGTTGTACTCTGGAAACCAAATGTTCCTGCTAGTATCACCTATTCTGTTATATTTGCCCTACATAAGTATTCTATCTATAAAGTTGGCCTAAGCCCTCATGGGGGGGGGAAACAACAGTCCCCGTAAGCGTAAACTCCATCTAAAACAGCTGGTCTACAAGATCTGGCACCTTGTGTGTTGTTGACTCTAGAGGTATAAATCCGTTCGTCAAGATAAGACAAATCCAGCCGGAGTGTCTTTGGCTGTTGGCATCATAAAACTTTGGGGTCAACAATCATGGTATTATTTCAGGTAAGTTGCTTATCATCTACCATGTATGGTGTGATTTTCGGTGGACATCTTCAGGCTTCTTCAAAGCCCCTGGATGCATGAGGTCTGTTATTTGGGGTTCCAACCTGTGACCCTCCAGGGCGTGCTGATTTCATCTTCTTGGAGAGGCGTTTGTCAGGCGATGAAAAGGGGAATCTTTCCAGTGGAGGTAGAATAAATTCCTGATACCACTCTGGCAGGTCGACCGGTTCCAGATGTAACGCTTGGCAAAAATCTGTAAGATCTTCTGGCAAACGCAAAGTATGCTGTCTTCCATTATGATTCACCAGGAGTGCGAACGGGAATCGCCATATATAACGGAGATCCTTTTCTCTCAGCTTGTCAAGTAATGGTCTAAGAGCCCTGCAGTTCTTTAATGTGATCTGAGACAGATCGTGAAAGAGCATGATGGTTTCTCCATTAAAGACTATCTGGTCGTTCCTGCGTGCTTTACGCATGATGTCTTCTTTTAAAGTAAAGCTCTGCAAGCAGCATATGATGTCACGTGGTGGCATATTGTCAGGGCCTCTTGCTCTGAGTGCTCTGTGAGCTCTTACAAATTCAATGTCTGTCTCCTCTGGTCTTTCTAGCAGGCTGTTAAAAACCCTCTGTAAAGCTGGGGTGATTTGGTCAGCCTCCACGGTCTCTGGGATCCCCCTCACCCTAATATTATTTCTTCTTCCCCTGTTATGTAAGTCCTCGAGATGTTTGTTAATCTCAATAAGTTGTTGGGACTGTGTATGAGTAACTCTGTCCAGGCGGTGAAGAGCCTTATCCCTGCATTTGCCTGCATGTTCTACCGTGGCCATCTTGTCTGTGAGGATCAACAGCTGCAAAGCCTGACATGCCGGCATATGTTAGGGGGAGGTCGGGGTGAGGGGTAATCCTACCATTCTCTTAGGCCGCAGATTGAGAGTCCTCACTAAAGTCATCCTCCGTTACATGCGGCGGCGCCATCTTGGCTCCTATCAGGCCTTCTCGTGCTGGCGGAGGATTCCGGAACAAATCCTCAATGTTCCTTCCCTGGTAGGCTGCCGATGTGCGGCGGGATCTCATGCGGGGTGTCCCTGTGTTCCTTCTGCTCATTATCGAGTGCCTTGGGTGCAAGGTGACGGGTTAAGGCTGCCTGGAAGCCGGAGCTCTTGTATTAAGCGTCCATCGCTGTTGCGCGCCAAGCCACGCCCCCCTAATTTTGTCTTTTAGCCAGTTTTCTATCCATTTACAAATTGATCTTTCTAAGCCTGTACACTTTACCTTACAATTAGGTGTTCCAGCACATCTTTTTTTAATAGGAAGCTATAGTTCTACTTTAAGTTTGATTGCATTGCTGAGGTTAAAAAAAAAGTTATCTAGTATAACACAAATAGGATTATGTACTTTTTTGCAACTTTAAATCAATTCATGAGTGATTAAAGCCAACTTGTTAAAATATTTTCTGCACGTGCCCCCCTGAATTCGGTTACATGCTCTGTTTGTCAGGGTCAGATAATAATGATCTGCAGACTTATTAAATATGTAATATAAAACATAAACGTGTCCCTAGAGATGTCCTGGCACAGGGACTATTTTCCCTCCTTCTGTGCGTGCATGGGCTTCTTTACGTCCTACTGTCAGAAAATTTGAAAAGCCAATGACAACTCCCAGCTAACATAAGGGGGTGAATTAATTTGTTTAGCACATTGGAATTTTCCATACATATTTAAGCAGTCTTGAATTTTCCAGATCCTAGTTAAATCTAATTTAAGTAATAAAATTTGTTTATCATTTCTTGTTTTTTTTTGTTTTTTTTTTACTACACAGATAATTTTTGGTTTAGAGATTGATGTTTATTGAATTTTAAACAATACAAATGTAAAATATTTTAAAAAAATGATAATATTGCTCTTTAATGTCTGTTAAGCTTCTGATGTAAAAAAGTGAAAGTTTAAGAAAGCAAACAACCATTGCAATAGAGACATCTGGTTCAAATCTCCCAAGCATGCTATTTTAATGTGATGTTGTTCATCAAAGAACAATGTCATTTCAGATGCATTATTTTCATTTTCATTTAAATGCCTCTCAGTTTGTTTGCCTGTGTTGTTTTTTTCTTTTACACAACAAGTACCTATTAGAAAAAAAAAAAAGTTTGTTGGCTAATCAACATGCTAGGTTTAAGGAAAAAAACTGTAGATACCCTGTTTTCTGTGCCACTGTTTTTGTTTGGCTATACAGATATTAAAAACAGTAGATAAAAAAATAAATAAAAAGTGCCGCTCCCATATACTGACCCTGAGGCTGACCCTAACACTTCCACCCAAACTGTAACGTTTAGGTCTCATACACAGGTTGCTGTGCCTGTGCAGCCACTGCATCCCCATAGAGAAACATAGACTGGATATACATATCCCTATCTACATAAACCATGTACTCATGCTGTATGGGTCACCGCACCTGTGTGAAGGAGGCTCTAACCTAACCCCAAAAATGGGTCTTAGGCCTCATTCATACTAGCACTGCTGTATTTATCTTTCAGAACATAGGAGAATCTCAGAATCTGTTATCTGGGAAGTATAAACAACTTTTGTGCTTCCCAGATCTTTTGTTCCTATGTTTATATGTTCCTGCTTTAAAGCAGTTTTAGCCATGTTTAGAATTGTATTGCCTCTAAATGCAGCTAAAATGAAGGTGAATAAATTCAAATAAATGCTCTGTTTAAATAGCACCATTGAAAATTATTATATGTATTTGTTCATAGATCTGTGTACTGGGCTGCTGTGAGCAGTCCTAGTACCATGTCATCCCAGCAATCACATGAAAATCGTAAACAATTGCTGTAATTTATAATGCCATTGCTTACTACTATGCCAATCACAGTGGCCCTGTACCATGTGATAGCTGTGGCCAATCACAGCTAATAGAGTAGTAGACAATGATTGTCACTGTAATAAACAATTACAGTGTAAAAAAGAACCACCCCCCCCTCCGAGCAGTAAAGTGTGATGATACTGCACTACTCTGGTGACCTATGTGTAAAAAATAAAAGTAAAAAGTGTAATAAAAATTGAAAATAGATTTTTTCTTTTTTACATACTGTCACCAGAGCAGGTGCAGTGTCACTATAGTGACATTTTACTGCTGTGACGATGATCATGTACAATGGCTGGTTGTGCTGATGTTACTGTATGTTGGTACAACCAGTCATTGCCTTTGATCATCAATACAGCTGTACAATGTTACCAGACCAGAGCTGCCAGTCAGAGTCCCAAATCACCACATGAGTTACAGTGCTCCTGATCTCTGCCACAGGGCCTCCAAAAATGTAATAGGTAGTCAGGAAATGAGATGCATAATGTATAAATAATTTATGCTCCTTGAAAGCCCAAAGGTGCTGCTTGGATTTTGGGCCCCTCTATGCATCTAGGCTGTGAAAGTCTCACACATGTGGTATTGCCATTGACTCAGGAGGAGTAGAAGAATGTGTTTTGGGGTTTAATTTTAGATATGCCTATGATGTGTGTTAAAAATATCATATTAATTGACAAGAATTTGTAAAAATTTGTTTTAAAAAAATGTATTTTCTGCATTTTCCAAAAACTTGTGGCAAAAAAAATATTTTCAAAAGACTCGCTATGCTTTTCAGAATATACTTTGGATTGTTTGTTTTAAAAAATGGGGTAATTTTGTGGGTGTTTACACTGTCCCAGTGCTCCAGGGCCCTCACAAGTACGATAGGTAATCAATAAATTAGATGTGTAGTTTATGCTTCTTAAAAGCCCAAAGGTGCTGCTTGGAATTTGGGCTCTTCTATGCATCTAGGCTGTGAAAGTCTCATACATGGGGTATCCCCATACTCAGAAAGAATAGGAGAATGTGTTTTGGGGTGCAATTATAAGAATGTCCAAGCTGTGTGTGAGAAATAACTTGTTATATATATTGTTTGTGGAACAATATCTATTTGATCATTTATATATAGTCCTGGTATTTTAGGGCCTCAAAAAATGAGATAGGTAGTCAGTACATCAGGAGTGATCAATTTTCAAACATATATACTATCGTTTGTAGACTCTATAACTTTGGCACACACTAAATAATACTCATTTATTTTGCCAAAGAAATGTAGCAAAATACATTTTGGCCTAAATGTATGAACAAAGATTATTTATTTGCAAATGGAAACAAAGAAAAAATGTTGTTTTCAAAATGTTTTATTTTTTGTTGTTTATATAGCAAAAAAAAAAAAATTAAAAACCCAGTAGTGATTAAATACCATCAAAAGAAATCTATCTCACAAAATGAATAAGGGCACAGTGCTTCATGCTCGAGTAATTGTTGTTTAGAGTGTAACAGCACTGACAACTGAAAACTAGCCTGGGCAGGAAGGGGATGTAAGGGTCCAGTCTTGAGGTGGTTAAAGAGGGGGTGATTCCCCTTGGTCTGCCACAACCAGGCTCTGCCCCTATTGGTTTGTGTACCACCTGGTACGCAGCACAGTTCTGTTTGAACTTCACTGTAACAAGAACTGCTGAAGCAATGACAGGAGAACAAAAATAAAAGAGTGCGAAAACCTCTGTGCTTGGATTATTACACCTCTCCCCTCTTCAGAAGTTCCTATCAGAGAAAATTTATTTTTGCAAGATTTGATTGGACACAGCAATATGGGTTGGGTGCTTTCTCCTGTGTCCCTGTCAAGCACCTCCAGCCTCATCCTCCCACCCCATACTACTCATATACTGCCAGTGTTCCCCCTGCTGTGGCCCTCTGTGCTGCTCCTCTCTATCTCCAGCATGCTCTCTTTTTTAGCTTCAGCATCTTTCTTATAAATCTATAATGCCCCTCAGTACCGATCCATCTGGCTGAAGAACCCCCCTGTATTTCTCCCCAGATTTGTCTCCAATGCCCCCATACTGCTTTTTACTTCTTTTTTATTTAATCAAACGAAAAGTTTATTGAGCATAAAAGTCAATACAGGTTATTAACAACGGGTTACAAAGTGCAATATGTTTCAATGTTATGCATAGTGTTCAGATTACAGAGTTTTGAGCATGTCATTATGGCTTAAATTTGAGTATCAAATATTGTCATGCATATATAAATAGTAGATTGCTTAGAGGAAGGTTGGGTCTATGTAACAACAACTTCACTAAACAAATAGAAGTTATAAAACAAAAAAAAGTGGAAGAAGAAAAGAGGGGACACAATTGGCACTAGTCAGTGCATGTGAAAGATTCATTTATGCATCTATCCCATATTTTATGGTATTTGCCTGGGCAGCCACGGTGGGTATATAAAACCTTCTTATAGGGGAGGGTAAGATTCACAGCCCTCTTCCATTGTTGCATGGTAGGGGGGTAGGCCGAAGCCACAGTTGGGCTATCTGCATTCTGGCTGCAAAAAGGGTTTCCTGTAAGAATATTGATAGATATTTTGCTTCCTCTGAGATGGGAAGGAGGCCAAGCAGGCATTGACGTGGGCAAAGTGTTAGCGGGGAGCCCATGCAGTCGTGGAGAAATTTGACAATTTGTGACCAGTATTGTTTGATAGGTGGACAGGACCATATAAGGTGATAGAAGGTACTGGGATTGTCGCCGCAGCGAGGACAGGCTGGATCAGTATCTGGCTTATATTTAAGGATTCGTGCTGGAGTGAGGTATGATCTATGGAGGATATAAAGTTGGGTAAGGCGGTCCGACAGTTTAGGAGACGCCTTCGTGCTAGTCAAAAGAATTTCTTCCCACTGTTCGTCATCTATTTCACCAGTGTCAGTCTCCCATTTGGCTCTCAAGTGTTGCGTATGGGTGATGGCAGAGGGTATGAGAAGGCTGTTGTATAGGTTAGATATACATTTTTTGGGGTCATCGCCTAGGGCTATATCTGCAAAGGTCACTACTTCCAGGTTGGGAATGGAGTTGTCAAATTGGGATTGAAGAGCGTGGCAGACTTGGAGATATCGAAAAAACATATAGTTGGGGAGAGCATATTCCTCCTTTAGGGTCTGAAATGTTTTGACTGCTCCTCCGGATATAAGCTGGGAGAGGTAGATGACTTTATAAATAATCCACAGTTTATAATCTGGGATGGTCAATAATTCTGGGAGCTGGGGGTTATCCCAGAGTGGTGTGTGGGCGTGTATGGAGGGGGCCCAACGGTGGTGAGAGCGCGTTGCCAAATTTTACTGTGGTGTTTCAACATGTGGTTCCCACCCGTGAGATGAGACACGCCTCTGTGTTTACAGAAAATTATCTGGAATGGATGGGCCACTACATCTGTCGCAGATGTGCATACCAATGCGGAATAGCGAAGTTTGTCATGATTATTTAAATAATAGAAATGGGACAATTGGGAAGTCATGTAGTAAAATGTGAGGTCAGGGGTGGCTGTTCCCCCAAGATGGGTGGGGCACTTCAGTGTCTGCCATGATAGTTTGTGTCGGGAGGAGCCCCATATAAAGGTATTGAGTATGGATTCCAGGGATCTAAATACGTGGGTCGGGATATGTAGGGGGGCATGCCAAAATAGGTATAATAATTTAGGAAGGAGGACCATTTTCACTAAGTTAATGCGACCCATTACACCAAGAGGGAGCCTAGACCATATTTGCATTTTATTTTTAAGGAGGGCGTACATTGGTTCGATGTTGAGGCGCGTGTAGTCTGTGAGGGAGCGTGAGCATTGTATGCCTAAGTATTTGATCTGGTTGGTCCTGACCAGTGGAAGGGTGGCCTGGGTATTTGTTGGGACTGAAATATCTATGGGTAGTATTTGGGATTTCGACCAATTTATTTGTAGTCCCGAGAAGGTTCCGAATTTTTGAATGAGTTGTAATGCTGCTGTTAAAGAGGGACCTGCATCTGACAGATAGAGGAGCATATCATCTGCATATAAACTGATTACCTCTGTCAACTGACCCAAACGGAGACCCTTAATATCGGGGTGTGACCTAATGGCAATGGCTAATGGCTCAACGGCCAGTGCGTACAGAAGAGGGGATAGGGGACAGCCCTGACGTGTACCTCTAGACAATGAGAAGGGGGTGGACGTTTTACCGCTGACCTGGGGACGGGCAGTGGGGGCCTGGTAGAGGAGCTGGATCCACCTGATAAATCTGGGTCCGAATCTGTGTAAACACTCCCACAGATAGCTCCACTCCATGGAGTCGAACCAACGTCATCATGTGTAGCTTGGAGGTTTGTGGATAGTCTTCTTAAGTTGAATGCTGTGTTCTTATTAGGCATAAAGCCTGTTTGGTCGGCATGGATGAGGCTAAGTATAGCTTTGTTAAGTCTCAGGGCGAGGATCTTGGCGAGGATTTTTACGTCTAGTTGGAGAAGAGATATTGGGCGATAAGATTCAGGGTAGAGGGGATCTTTGCCTGGTTTGGGAATAAGGTCAATTAATGGCTCATTCATTTTGCGTGGGAGTATGCCCGAGTCAAAAATGTGTGAGTATAGAGATTCTAGTCTGGGTATAAGAACTTCTTGGAAATGGGAGTAGAATTCCAACGGGAGCCTGTCAAAACCTGGGGCCTTTGACGCTGGTAGGTTCGCTATAGCCTCCCTAATGCACTCCTCGGTGATAGGTGCCTCAAGGAGATCTACTTGAGAGGCCGTGAGAGTGGGGAAATCAATACTATGCAGCAGGTGGCGCAGTTCCTCTAGGGGGCGATCAGTTTTAGAGGTGTAGAGATCAGTGTAAAATCTTTGAAACTCATGGGCTACTTGGTCAGGATCTGTGATCACGACTCCATCTTGCGAGTGAAGCCGGACCACGACAGGGGGTGTATGATCAAGGTGGGCCATATAGGCGAGTATTCTACCCGCCCACTCTCCATGCTCAAACATCCTCTGTTTACTAAAAAATATGTCCTTTTTGGCCTTTTCATAGTGTAAATGGTCCGTGAGCCTGGATTGTAAATGCAGCTGAGCTGAGTTAGAGGGTGTGAGATCTAGAAGAAAATTTCGTTCAAGGAAGTTTAAGTGTTCCTCAGCCTGCTGGAGGATAATTTTGGAGGAGGCCTTATGTCTATTTATGTGTGTGGAGAGAATCAGGCGGGCATGGGATTTGAACATCTCCCATATTGTCCCGATCGAGGCCGAGCCTTGATTTGACAAAGAGTAGTAAGACCGCTCACACTGTATGATCTCAGTATCCGTGAGGGTAGTGGGCCAGAATGGGTTCAGCCTCCATTGGCGGGCCGGCGGATTAGAGGGCAGTCGCAGTTTGATCCAGTAGGGTGAGTGGTCCGAAAGGACCCTCACACTGAATCCTACTGCAAGAAGCTCTGGGATCAGGACTTGGGTAAGCAGTATCATGTCTATGCGAGACATTACAGACTGCGAGGGCGTAAAGCAGGAGTATGCGGGTGTGTTAGGGTGTTTGAATCGCCATGTATCGGTCAAGGCAAACTCTGATAAGAATCTACCGAACCTAGTCAGGGCCGGTCTGTCCGGTGACGTTGCTGATGAGTGAAGTCTGTCTAGCCTAGGGTCAATCACTGTATTGAAGTCGCCCAGCCACACAGCTGGTACTGTCGGGTGCTCAGTCATAAAGGTCAGCCCCTCTTTGAGAATAGCAAACTGGAATGGTGGAGGTATGTAAAAGGCCAACAAAAGAATCTTGAGTCCCCCCACTGTGGCGTGCAAGAAAAGGAACCTTCCATGCTGGTCTGACCGCAATCCGTGAAGCTGGAATTGGTCCGTTTTGGCAATTAGGATTGCTATCCCCCTGGAGTTGCTAGTAAATGGGGCCTGATACATCCAGCCCACCCAAGGTTTTTTGAGCGACAGCTGCATTTGCCCTGTTACATGAGTCTCCACAAGCACCGAGATATCCGCTCGCATGCGTTTGAGGTGGGACAGTGCAGCAAGTCTTTTAGTTCTGTCTCGCAGTCCCCGCACGTTCCACGTGACAATTTTTAAAGAGGCCATCCCAGCATTGAGGGCGGTTGTATACTCAGTCGGACCAGCATGAAATGACCCACAGGCAAATACACCATACAAGAAACCAAAACATATAGTGATGCAGATTGAGATTCAGAGCCCATAAAGTGTAGTACAATAGGTCCCCGCAAACTGGTAAGAAGAGGCCGCGTGACGACCACTACCATTCCGCGGGGAGCCATGCAAATGAATATCCCAAACAATCCTGATAATGTCAAGCATTGTATATGCATTTTAGAATGACCAGTTGCACTATGCAGATAAATACGTAGAAAACAGATTAAAAAATAAACAAACAAAACAAATAAAACCATAACTTTGCCTACTCTGGACCAGCGTGGCAAGGCAAACTCGTAGCAACCCTCCACGGCTGTGGGGGCTGCAGCTGGCCAGGGAAACATTTATTTTTGCGGCTGCAGGGGGGAACCCGATCCGACTGATATAGGAGAGATGATACATCTGGATGAAGCAGGGAAAGGGTCGGGCATCCCCCTGGGCGCCGCGGAGGGCGAACAGTAGTCAACAGAAGAGCACGGCGGTGCTGAACAATTAAGCATCCGGGATTGCAAAGGGAGTGTGGGAAGTTAATTGAGCCTGGCTGGGTAGATGGCTCTGTTACGGGGCCAAGTAACTTTACAGGTAACGAAGATGGCATTACATGGATAACTTATGGGATGAGAGGGGAGAGGCAGACAGGGTATAAGGAAGTCCGTTGGGGTGACATACGCCAGGGTATTAAGAATGGAAAGATAAGGGTAGTTAGACTCACTGTTCTGGTGGCGTATGTCTTCGGTTTGAGGACTGGAGTAACATCTAGGTGCAAGTCAGCAGGGCAATAGAATGTATTGTAGACGGCTATGACGCCGGGCCAGCTGTGGCGCGATGTTCCAGCCAGGATATAACCGCCGAGGGATCCTCAAAGAAGTAGGCCTTTCAGTCTCGAATCACACGGAGACGTGCTGGAAACAACATTGCGTAGGTTAAGTGGTGGTTTCGCAGTTGTCGCTTGGCCTCTGAAAATTGCGCCCGCTTCTTCTGAACCTCTGCGGAGAAGTCAGGAAATACTGCAATGTGAGCTTCTCCGAATGGTATGTTCCCTTTCTCGCGGGTGAGATGGAGGATAGTATCTCTATCGCGGTAGTTCAGAAGCTTTACGATGAAGGTTCTCGGGGGGGCTCCGGAGGGTGGGGGCCGCACTGCCAGCCGATGCGCGTGCTCCACCACAAAAGTGGAGGAGAAGGCCTCTCTACCAAATGTGGTAATTAGGAGGTTCTCTAGAAACGTGGGGGGGTCGGAGCCTTCCGACTTTTCCGGTAGCCCCACAAATCGGAGGTTGCATTAGCGTAGCCTGTTCTCCATATCATCCTGTCTACTCAGGACTGTGTTTGTAGTCTCTCCGTAGTGATCTGCAGTGGAGGTATTTCGTCTTCCGCTTGCCCGATCCTGCGTTCTGCTTCGGTCACTCTCTCTCTTAGTTTGTGGATATCCTGACGGATTAGGGAGATATCAATTTTAACTTCCTCTATCTTAGATGTGAGGGTTGTTTGGCAGAGGGATACAGCTTCCAGGATTCGGACCGTATCTCCTGACTGCGTTGTCTCTTCCCCTGTGGCTGAGGTGGCGCCATCTTCACTCACAGGGTCCTGCTCCTCGTGTCGGTATTTATCCAGCTTTCCAGTTGTCCCTGTGGTTCTTTTGGGTGGCGACATGGTCCCGGGATTAGTCACAGGTATCCGAAGCAGGTATTGTCGGTTTTAAGGGTGATTTGGCCCCGAAGGATAAAGATAAAGGATAAGTTTGGCCGGAGCTCTCACACCACGCTCCTTACTCCATGCAGCTTCAGGCCACGCCCCACTGCTTTTTACTTCTAGTGCTGTCATTGTTTGGCACTTTTTTTTACCTAAATAGCATTCCCCCGTGTTAGTCCTCTTGTCTTTCTCAATCATTTTTCCCTAAAGTGGACCTTGGGACATGCTATTTTTGTAAAGTTTATGCTATCACTGAAAAGGCTTCTAAAAGTCAGATTTTTGGACACTTCATAAATAATCAAAACCTCAATACTCTGTATTGAATCAAGAACAAGCTAGTGACTGGCAAATAGCAAGTGATTTGCAACTCACCAACTGCTGGAAATGTGAATGCTTCACGCTCCTGTAAAATATTTTAAATTTGCATAATTTCAGTTGCAGGGAAGTCTGAGTTTTCCATCTGATACTTTTGGTATAAAACAATTAATTCTTCACTGGACACTGTAATAACAAAAAAAACCAAGGGGTATAGGTCTTTGTTTTATTATTTTGCAATGTATTGTATTTCGTTTGCATTTCACAACAATTCAACTGCAAAGCATTTATGGTTCCTTGACTTTTAATTTCATTTTTGTTTCATAAAGGAGTTGTTTTGTGTGTCAGTTCATAATAATAGGTAAAATAATGTAATTAATTTCATAACAAAATAACAAAACTAACATAATGGCTACACACTGTGTCAGAGCATCAGTATTTTATATTAAAGTAGAACTATAGGCAAAAGTTTTCTCATTTTGGATAGAGTAAAGGAGGGGTATAACCCCTGTAAGGTTTATTGTTGCCATTGTTGTACCTTCACTTCCTGTCCCATAGCCAAGCAGTAAGTGAGAGGAAATCTCTGCAAATATAAGGAATCTCTTGGGGACCCCCAGGTCACCAGAACTAGTGTCCTTATTGGATTATTTCCCCTCTATTACTTTTCTGGGGACAACCCAAAATATGGGATTTTCTTTTACTTTCACTTTCAATGATAATGGTAAACAGAACAAATAGAGAGGGTGACTCCTTAACAGGGTACAGACAGCAATAAAAACTGACAGTTGATCTAATCCCTCTTCGCTCTATATAAAACAAAAAAAAAGTTTTGCCTTTCATAAAAAATTCTGAAACCCTGAAAAGGAATTTAAAAGTACCATATTTTTCACTCCATAAGACGCACCCCCCCAAAAAAAAAATGGGGGTAAATGTCTGTGCTTCTTATGGAGTCAATATTGAACAGGCCTCATCTCCAACCACTCTATCGGTATCTGGTCTGTCCTTCGGCGCAGTGAGTGATGTCATCGTGAGTTGCCACCACTGCATGGTGTCTGTAGGAAGATACGCAATAGCCCCTGGTTTACCACCTCCATCTCCGGGACGGCACATGGCTCCCCCACCCTTTCCATCCACTCTGCCTCTGGATCTACTGCACCACCACTTACAACTATGACAGTGACGGGCATAGAGACACATCCATGACCTTTCCATCTGAGGATGGAAAGGAGGCATGGTTACATAGTGTCATGGTTTTGCAATAGAGTTTGTCGATCAGCATACCTGTCTCCATGTGTTCATCTCTAGAGACCAGCTGACCCTCACCTGACTGCTTTTGTAACCTCTCCTCTAAGCATGGCCCCACCCCAGGCCCTATCAGGGAACCCTATATTAACCTGTGCACTGCAAGCCAGCAGTGCTGATCAACCATTGTGTGTTAGCCTCTGTGTGTACTTGCTGTGTTCCTACATCTGATTCCCGTTACCGACTTTGGCCTGTTCTTAACTATTCCTGTATGCTCGTGACCCTGACCTTGGCGTGTTCCCGACTATCCCTGTTTGCCTGTGACCCTGAATCTTGGCGTGTACTCTGTTGTCCTTGTCTGCCTGTGGCCCCGACCTTGGCTTGTCCCTTACTTTCCTTGTTGTTCCAGCCTGCTGCCTCCTTCCTCTTCTCCTGTAGTCTACCGTGAGGCCTCATTAGGACCCCCAGTTCAACAACCTCAACCGCTATCTGCTGCTGCACCTATCGCACCAGTCGCAGCCACACATTCATTACAACTTGCCGCTCCGGCCCGTTTCTCTGGGGACTCCAAGGCTTGCAGGGGGTTCCTTAGCCAGTGCACGATTCATTTTGAACTTCAGCCCCAAAACTTCCTGTCCGATCTGGCGAAAGTAGCCTATATTATATCCCTTCTGTCCGGCGAGGCGCTAGCTTGGGCTGCCCCTCTGTGGGAACTGAATGATCCAGTGGTTTCTAGCCTGTCTGATTTCTTGACACTTTTTCGGAATATCTTCGAGGAACCGGGTCGTGTCTCCTTAGCAGCTAGCGCTCTTTTACGTCTCCCTCAAGAGTCCGCTTCTGTGGGACAGTATGCTCTTCAGTTCCGTATCCTCACAGCTGAATTGAGCTGGAATAATGAGGCCCTAGTTGCAACCTTTTTACATGGCCTCTCTAATAGAGTGAAGGATGAATTAGCAGGAAGATCCCTTCCTGTTGATCTGGACGGTGTCATCACCTTATGTAACCAGATCGATATTCGCTTTCAGGAGAGGGCCCTGGAAAAAAGACGCCAGCTCTCCCCGTTCCTTAGGCAGCTTGAGCTCCCAGTCCCTTCTCTTCGGTCCGAGGAGCACCCCCTGCCCGCTGAGGAACCTATGCAGCTGGGCTGGACCAAGTTGGCTCCTGAAGAACACGCTAGGCGCAGAACTCTGGGCCTGTGCCTCTATTGTGGGGCCAAAGGTCATTTTCGTGACACTTGTTCTCTTCATCCGGAAAAACGATCGGGGCTAATACATCTGGAAGGTGGAGTATTAGACCCTCAAGTATCTCCTTCACCTTCTCGTCTTCTTCTTTCTGTGTTCCTTCATGTCGGCGCTTCCTCTCGTTCGGTCTCAGCACATATGGATTCTGGAGCCGCTGGCAATTTCATGGATTGGGAAGCTGCATCTTCCATGAGAGTTACCCTTTTACCCCTTTCAACGCCATTGGTGGTCTTGGCGATTGATGGCAATGTTCTCCCAGGGGGTCCTATCCACTTCCTGACCCTTCCTGTTAAGATGTCGGTAGGGACACTCCACCAGGAGTGGATATCCTTCCTTGTCTTGCCTAAAGCTTCATCTCCTATCATATTAGGTCTTCCTTGGTTACGGTTCCATTCTCCACACATTAACTGGATTCCTCCTGTTCCTCTTCCTGCCTACTCAAGGTTACCCCAAAAGAGAAACTTCCTGTTGCCACCATCCCAGTATCTTCTGCTCTTCCCGGTGCATATAGCGATTTCTGGAATGTCTCCTGCAATAGTCGGGCTGAGGCACTCTCTGGGTCATGTGGCACTCTGGATGAGGAGCCCACCTGTAAACTTGAGCCGATCATTCACTCCAGTTTGCATGGTCATTTACCTTTGCCTGTTCCTGGACCCCCTTGGACGCACACCCAGGCTGACTCGTCTACCAGTTCCACAGTCGCTACGCCCTGTGATGCGATTCTGGTGGTCGCTGCACCTGGCAATGCTGTTCAGTCGGCCTCTGCACCAGTTCAGACTATGCCCAGTGAAGCTATCCAGCTCGGCTTCTGTGACACATCACTTTCTAAACAACCTGGCCTCAGGGATCCACTGACTTCTGCCCAGTCTGATGATCCTGTGTTGGATGTCCAGCTCATCTTTAAGGGTCTGGGGGACCCTGCTCAGACTCCTGATGGTCTTCTTATGCCTTTACCCATTCCTAAGAAGCCTTTAGCCCTCAATAAGTCCTCTCGTCCGCTCCCTACCTCGGTTTCGGTCTCTGAGGATAATCTTAAGTACGAGGTTAGTCAAGTTCTCGATTCCCGGCGCTGTAGAGGCATTCTTCAGTACCTTGTACATTGGAAAGGGTTTGGTCCTGAGGAGTGGTCTTGGATCACTGCATCTGAGGTCTTTGCTCCTCGTCTAGTAAGGAGGTTCCATCTGGAGTTTCCCTTTAAGCCTGGACACAGGCGGGGGAGGGGGAGGTCTTAAGAGGGGGTGTACTGTCATGGTTTTGCAATAGAGTTTGTCGATCAGCATACCTGTCCCCATGTGTTCATCTCTAGAGACCAGCTGACCCTCACCTGACTGCTTTTGTAACCTCTCTTTGTAACCTCGACTTTGGCCGGTTCTTAACTATTCCTGTCTGCTCATGACCCTGACCTTGGCGTGTTCCCGACCATCCCTGTTTGCCTGTGACCCTGAACCTTGGCGTGTACTCTGTTGTCCTTGTCTGCCTGTGGCCCCGACCTTGGCTTGTCCCTTACTTTCCTTGTTGTTCCAGCCTGCTGCCTCCTTATTCTTCTCCTGTAGTCTACCGTGAGCGTGAGCTGTGAGACCCTGGGGGCCACGACCTGGAGCCAGACTGGCGCTCAGTCCATCCTTACCATTTAAGGCTCTGGTGAACACCTGCTGGCTCTTAGACTCTGCACCCTGGGGAATCTATGCTCTAGCTCCCAGTGGGATCTGTGTCAGTGATCCAGTAGACCTGCTTCCTGAACCTCCCAGGGTTCAATCCGCAGCAGTCGGCCGTAGGGTCCACTACCTTGCGGTGCACTCCTGATCCCAACGGGGTGCATCTGTCACCTGGATACAGGTGACCTGACACATAGCCACTGGGACTTGTGAATAGAGACTGGCTCACTGGGTTGGTAGATCCTATGCAAGTTCACCACATTGATTATTCAATAAACTACCTTTTTTTACATGGAACTTTTAGATGCGGTTATTCATTATGCAATTTGAAAGACTGTCATTCTTTTCCCCATATCTACATTGAGACCATTTGGTTCAGACTAATTTTTTCTTGCTTTCCTCCTCTAAAATATAGGTGTGTCCTATGGTCAGGTGCATCTTATGGGGCGAAAAATACTGTAAGTTTTCCAGAGCACAAAAAAATAAAAAAACAGATCCAGGACCTAGCATGGGCAAACATACAGAGATTATATGCACATGCTATAAACAGAGGATCCCCCTACACCAGTGTTTCTCAACTTTTTTTCAGTCAAGGCACGCTTCAGAATTATGGACACTCTCAAGGCACTCCATTCTAAAATGTAAAAGCTACTCTAATAGCTTTACATAATGCGGCAGCATTAACACACGCAGGACAATCAACATTAGAGTTGAGTTATTCTTACAAAACAAATAGACTTTTGCACACTAGTAGCGACTAGTATTCTAGCGTTTCTCTTCTCCCTTAGTTTATCTCCATCACTCAGCTAATGTGACCCCAGTGTTGACGGAACGGACAGGGTCAAACAAGGATGCCGTAAAGGGGATTAACACCCTTCTTGTCAACACTGAGGACATTACTGGTTGTTAGGATACTGGAGGTTGAAATGATGCACGATAAAAACCAATGGCTTTGTGTAACTAAAGGGCAAGCTTGATCCACCTGCTGGTTTGTATACATTTTTGGGCAATTTTTAGGCAATTTGCCAAGGCACCCTAGTTGAAAAAGGCTGCCCTACACTGTTACTTACAGTGAGTGAGTGTGTGTATGTACTGTATATAAAATCAGACCCCTGAAATAATGGTTTAAGCTTATAGTGGGAATGAATGTGGTATCATCCATAGTATTAACAATACAAACTGATCTTTTTCTAGAAGATACTGAGCAGATAAAGTATACATCACTTCTTAAGATGTTTAGTCACTAGCAGTGGCGGCGGGTAGCACTTACTGGTGGCTTCCCCTGCTCGGCGGTGGCGGCCTACCGTTCTGCTCTCCATGGGCCCTTAGAAGCGGCAGCGGCTTCCATTTCCTCCCTTCTCCTTGGACGCCATTCGGGAGCCTTCTCTTTTCGGCCAATTGGAAAACGGGTCTCACACCCGCTTCTGTTTGGCCGGATTGAGGATCAGCGTTTCAACAGCGAATATTCATTCGCTATTGTAACACACCTGGGTGGGATCAGAGTGCATTCTCTGCGACCTGAGCCCACCCTATTTCGAAGCCTATTAGAGCCTCTGGCTCTAATCAGGTGCTTAAAAAATCCTGGCTGCTGTAATTCATGCGCCTGGTGCCCTGAAAGGGGCTGGACACATGAATATGGAGTGGCCGTGGATAGATTCATGCTGTGCATGAATCTTTCCATTGCATATATAGGGGGTGGCGTAGAGAGAGGGGGCAGTGCCCGGGTGCCTCTAATGGATGGGCCGCCACCAGTCACTAGATAGAGTTCCCAGTGACACAGTGCAATGCCTCTGCTTAACAGCTCTTATGTAATAATATAATAGATGGTGGTCGTGGCCTGGACCGGCATGGTGTGAGGAGAGTTGAATGGGAGCTCCGCTTGCCGAATATCCGTACTTACATATCCTGGGGCTAAAATTGCTATTTAATTGTCTGTCAGCAGCTTCCCTGATACTTCACACCTACGGGGATCATGTCACCAGGCGCGGATTAATGCACAGGCTGGTCTAGGCTGCAGCCTAGGATATTTTTATTAATTTATATATATTTATGTATATGTAGGATAAAAACAATGTAAAAATGGATGGGGAGACCTTTTTGATAGTGCTGTGTGTGGGCCCATGAAACAAGGAATGGCGTGTAATGCTGAAAAAAGGAGGGGATAAAGAATTTGCGAGATGAAAAAAGGGGTTTGAAGAAATAATGATGATGGATGGTTTCATGGGCCCACACAGCACTATCAAAAAGGTCTCCCCATCCATTTTTACATTGTCCATTTTTATTGTTTTTATTCTACATATACACACACACACAGTTTTTCATTATGTTTGGTTCAGCCTGTCATTTGTAATATAATTAATGCACCATGTTATTAATATATCCTGGTATCTAATGTTATCTAATCAGCCACTTCCCGAATAGCTCTGAATGATCGCGGCATTATCCAATGCACGGAGCATTTTGTCAGCCTATCAGTGTCACTCACTGGCTGTATAAACCCTGCCCAATCACAGCTCACGTTAGGCCTGAGGAAGGAGTGTAGCTCCGCAAATGCGTCGCCTATTCGTGCCCGCTTCAGGAAGTGACGTCATCCTCCTTGTTCCCACCGTGCGTTCCAACGGCAGGAAGTGCCAGCATCCATCGGTGCAGCCTGTCCATCGGACACCACTGCAATCCAGGAAACAGACCAGACTCACTCCCAGGATATCCGGCAGCTTTTGCCAACATGCTTGTTCACTATGTACCTTTGTGAGTACCTTCTTACAGTTTTATTAAACTCCATGTTTAGACCTGAGAGTTGCACTTGAGGCGTGTAATATAGGTCTACCCTTTTACACATGGCACTAAATAATTTATTTTCTGGTAAAGCATGCTTAGGAGGGGGCCACACAAAAAGTAGTATAGGGGCCCATGACCACCTTAATCCGCCACTGCATGTCACCACCGAAAAAAGCGTCAGAATCTACTGCCAAACTAGCTAAGTATCGGCACACGGACAAGGAGGTCGGGGAAGAAAATGGCGCTGGCTCTACTTCCTCAATGGACCCAGTGGCAGAGGATACTGCGTGGGTGCTGGAGGCAATCTCAGACTGTAAAAGTACCCTGACATGAAAGATCGAGGAAGTAAAAATTGATGTATCGCTAATCTGCCAAGATCTGCAAAAACTCAGGGATCGGGTCATGGAGAGAGAGACCCGCATCAGTCGTGTGGAGGATGAGATACCGCCGTTACAAGTCACTACCGAACGGCTCCAGCATCAACTCGATATTGTCTTAGCTAAACAAGACGATATGAAGAATTGTCTCAGAAGATGGAATTTATGATTCGTAGGTTTACCTGAGGGGTCGGAGGGCTCTGGCCCCCCCTCGTTCCTGGAGAATCTACTTATCACCTCTTTTGGACGGGCTGAATTCTCCACAACATTTGTGGTGGAAAGGGCGCACAGACTAGCTGCCAAGCCTCCTCCTCAGGGTGCCCCACCTCGAACATTCATAGCTAAAATGCTTAACTTCAGTGACCGAGATGCTGTCCTTCCCCTCACTAGGCTGAGGGGCAATATTCCCTTTCAGAATGGCAAGGTTAAAGTTTTCCCGGACTTCTCGGTCCAGAAAAAGAGGGCACACTTCACCAAAGCCAAGCATCAGCTAGGGATTCGTCATTACTCCTACGCCATGCTCTTTCCGGCAAGGCTCCGTGTCGCCGGGGAAGACCGGGCGCATTTCTTCGACACACCGGAGGCTGTCTTTGCCTGGTTGGAAAACAAGGCGGCGCCGGCCAGAGAGCCCGCTTAAAGCCTGGACCTGTGACTACAGAAGAATGATTGCCTCAAGCAGCAGAGGATGACACTCACAGATTTCCTGCTTTTTCAATGAACCTGGGACTACCCATGAAGGTACTGTGCACTTCCCATCTTGCCCACAACTCCTTATAGTCTGCCC
Source organism: Lithobates clamitans (assembly GCA_037952925.1). NCBI lineage: Eukaryota > Metazoa > Chordata > Amphibia > Anura > Ranidae > Lithobates > Lithobates clamitans. Next base: position 16,783,281 of record JBBGZY010000140.1, read on the forward strand.
AGCTTGGAGAACTACCCAGCTTTAGCTAACCCACACTCCATTGACCTTGCATTGACTGCTCTGTCCCCACCACCCTTTGTTCTTTTCCCCCCATTATATACAGACTTTGGATTGAAATATAGCCCGAATCCTCTCTTTTGTTAAGGCAAGCCGACAACCGTCATGGCGCCTAGACCGAGGACTCAATTCTTCATTTCCTTTAATTTCCCCCATGTCTGTTATCCTGGAGACTGGATGTCACACTCCTTATGCTGTTGCTTGCTCTGCAGCAGTTAATCGTCCCCCTAGTTACGGGCCCCATTATTTTCAGTACCACATGTAACGTTCATTGTTTAATACAAGTCTGGTTTCCCTGGTCTGTCCGGTTCCACCCAGCAACATCTGGCATTTACTCGGTGAGCTGCTTGACCGGATGCACCAGTGTAATGGTTCGTTTCATTTTTAAATGTTATTATTGGTTTAATGTTCAATATACAAAGTGTGTGCAGAAGAGTGTTGTTAAAAGCTACCTAATTGATGACATGGTTGTTTTACAGTATGACAAATCCATGTGTGCTAATATGTTGCCGGGCTATATATGGCTAAAGCTACAGGCTCCTGTCCTCGGTGCCCTGGGCTCTGTGGGTGGTGTCGCGTGTCCCCCCGTTTACGGGGTGATGCGTGGCCCAGGTGTGCGGCCCTGGATTATTGAGGACATGAATATCTGGGTTTTACTCCTATGTCTAATGTGAAATACATTACCTGGAATGTACGTGGCCTTAGAGCAAGACCCAAACGCAATGCAGTCCTGTCATATCTCAAGGCGCAACGTGCAGAGATTATTGTACTAGTGGAGACTCATCTCACAGGCCAGCTTCAGGTGGCTATAAAGAAACCCTGGGTGGGATGGCTTTACCAGGCCCCTTACACTGCGAACTCCAGAGGTGTAGCTGTGTTAATAGTTAAAACAGTACAATTTGTATTATTGACGCTTAGGTCTGACCCTCAGGGTAGGTTTCTATTTCTGCATGCTAAAGTAAATGGCCTAGAACTTCTGATTTTAGCAATTTATATACCTCCTCCTTTCCAATTTAACGTATTGACCGAAGGCTTAACATTTATGTCTCAATTCCCCACTGTCCCTGCAATATGGTTGGGGGACTTCAACAATGTTGTGAATAGGGACCTGGACAAATTGTCACTGACACCTCCTGATAACCCCGCCCACTCCCACACTAGATTTGGCAAACGTCTCTCCGATCTTGCCCTGGTGGACACTTGGAAATACCAACATCCCACTGACAGGGCGTTCTCATGCTTCTCAACATCACACAACTCCATGTCATGAATAGACCTTATTTTGATATCACGCACCCTTCTCCCCATTCTAGAAAAGGTAGGATTTAGCCCATGTGTCCTTTCTGACCATGCTCCGCATTGGATTGAACTTTGCATTGACTCTCCCCCTACAACCTATGCCTGGAAACTTAATCCCTTTTGGTTGATGGATGTTCCTGACTTAGGGGATGCTGGCACTGAATGGGATTTTTTCTTCCACACAAATAGGGACACTTCCCCACTTGAGGTGGTCTGGGACTCTTTTAAATCCCATGCCCGCATGATCTTATCCCAGAGTATATCCAGGTATCATATCTTTTCTACTGGTCAGGCATGCAGAACGATCCCTTGTGGAAGCAGAGCAGAATTTTTCGATTAACCCATCCCCGTCTACAGCAGACCAGTTAAAGTTACAAGCCAGAATAGTAAATAGTCTTCATTTCGAGAAAGCTGAGCGGAAAATATTCTATAATAAACAGAGGATGTATGAGTGTGAAGAGCGGGCAGGACGTCTCCTGGCCTACTTAGCCCATCTAGATCATAGGCCCCCTATGGTGATCTCCCTCCGCAATTCTGATGGGGTATTGATTACTGACCCTGATATGGTGGCAGAGGATTTTTGATCCTTTTTTGCATCTTTATACTCCTCTACTGCCAATAATCCTCAGGAAGAGTTGGTAGCACTGATGTGGAACAGCCTACGCTCACACAAGATCAGGTTGAGATACTAGAGGCTCCCATCTCCAAAGATGATATACTAGAAGCAATGTCCCTACTTAACCCATCCAAAGCACCTGGTTCTGATGGTCTCCCTCCTTGAATTTTACAGGGCCTACACTGAGACCCTGGTCCCCAGACTCCATGAACTGTTCTCCCATATTTTCCAGTCTGGTTCCCTGCCCCCTTCTATGAGTGAGGCCTACATTGTACTTATACCTAAACCAGGGAAAAATGTAGAACTTCCTGAATCATACCTCCCAATATCATTACTTCAATTAGATATTAAGATCCTGGCCAAGGTCCTGGCACAATGGTTAAATAAGGTGATCCTTACTTTAATTCGTCCAGATCAGACTGGATTCATGCCAGCTAAAAATATGGCATACAATCTACGTAGACTTCACATGAACTTACAAGCTGAGCATGATATGTCGGGTTCGAGTTGTAGTGTCTCTCGACGCTGCAAAGACATTCGATTCCGTTGAGTGGGAATATCTCTGGGAATGCCTAACGCGATTCGGTTTTGGACCCAACTATATCAAGTGGATCCGACTTCTGTATCAGAGTCCGTGCGCCAGGATCTTGGTTAATGGAAGAGTTTCTGATCCCTTCCCCCTCTCAAGAGGTACAGGACAGGGTTGTCCCCTTTCCCCATTACTGTATGCTCTGGCGGTGGAACCTCTTGCCTCCTTTCTCAGAACACATTCAGATATCAGGGGACTTAAATGCAGAAACCTGGTAGAAAAGATTAGTTTATATGCGGATGATATGCTACTATATTTAACAGATGCTGGCCCTTCCCTGCGATCAGCCCTTGAATCTATTCAAAATTTTGGTAAATATTCCGGTTTGCAGATCAATTGGGACAAATCTCAAATTCTTCCCATAGATGTCAGTGTCCCCACAGAAATACAGACTTCATCCCCTCTCGTAAGAGTTAGCTCTATGACCTATTTAGGAATCGTAATTACCCGATCACCCGAGGACTATGTTAGACTTAATATAGAACCCCTAATAACGAGTTTAAAATCCAAAACACAGACGTAGGCCAAATTACCCTTGGGGGTGATGGGTCGGGTGAACTTTATTAAAATGATCCTCCTCCCCAAATTTTTGTACGTTCTATGGCACGCTCCAGTCTATTTGCCCCTTAGAATTCTTAAATCCATCGAATCTCTTAACTCCTTTGTATGGTGGACGACAAGGCACAAACTGTCCTGGCAAGCGCTGAAAAATCCCACTGAGCTGGGAGGAGCGGCGTTACCTGACTTCAACCTTTACTATTTGGCGGCACAATTATCCCACTACTTTTATTTAGATAAACATGACAAGGATAGATACTTAGCTTTGACATGCTCGTGGGCTCACTCACCCTTTTCAAATACTTTTTAGGGACCTCGTTGGTGCCTGGACTCTGGGGAACCGCAAGAGTCTATTGTATCATCACTGTAGAGTATGGGAGGGTTAAATTGAAAACACCATCCACACATCACCTATGGGATAACCCCGGTCTGGGAGAATTGTTGTCTATACCAGACCATGTTTTATGGCTAAACCAGGGGCTAAGATATTTGTCGGATGTCTATTGTAATGCTGCCCTGAAATCGTTTCAGCAACTCAACGAGGAATTTAATCTTCCCAACTCTATGCACTTTAGATACCTCCAGCTCCGCCATGCTCTCCGGGCTCAATTCGGCGATGTTTCCCCCAACATAGAGCACTTGGATGTTGTGTGTATTATAACGGGGCAAGATCCTCGTAAACTTATATCAATGTTCTACGACTCCTTGCTCCAGCCCAACTTTTGCATATAATCTGAGGGATCGATGGTCTGGGGATGTGGGGGAGCTGGAGGACGACGAATGGGAAGATGCGTTGGGCACTTGTAAAAAGGTCTCAACTAGGTTGTCAGACCGTCTCACGCAGCTTTACATTGTGCATAGATCGTACCTGACCCCTATTCGTTTGGCCAAATACAAACCAGGGCATAGCCCACAATGTCCCAGATGCGACAGTCCACTCTGCACCTTTTTCCATCTCCTCTGGTCATGCCCAGCAATACAAGACTATTGGTCCCATATAGTAAGATTCATCCATGACGAGATGGGATCTCCCCTGACGCTATGTCCCAAGCAATGTCTACTGGGGGTGTTTCCAGATCCCGATTCGGATAAATTTCATAAAATATTTCTCCAAGAATCCCTATTTATTGCTAGGCTGATTATAACAAGAAAGTGGCTACAGGCCACGCCACCAATGATCCAGGAGTGGATCTCCAGTGTTATTAAGGTCTTGCTGTATAAAAAAGAGATCTATAGGGGCGTGGCCGGCGCGCGGACAAGATGGACGTGTGAGTAACGAGCTCCACACACAGAACCACTCACACTGCGTCTGCCTGCTTTCCAGCGGCGAAATCCCGCATACCGGAGCCACGACCGCTTACCTGTTGCCACCGCGGATCATGGCACAAAAAAGAAAAGAGAGCCGGCTCCCACGAAAACTCACGGAGTTCTCGTACTAACCGGCAGTGAGGAGCGGGCAAAATGGCGCCGTGGGAGGAACGTCCACAGCAGCTCAGACAGTGTCTACCTCATCTCCACAGCCTGGGCAGTGGGAACACTCTCCCTACAACCCTGAAGCGCTCCCACACAGCAGGAAAGCACCACAGCTGTCCCCACCACATTCTCCTGCTTCCAGCAGCCCAGCTAAAGCCCGTATGAGACTGGATCCCTCTGCTGAGCATCGTGAGGTAAGCCATACTCCTCACATGCCTGTCACATTGCTGCAACAAAATCTGCCAAATAACTCAATTACTGCTTTCCCCACTATGGGGCAACCAGTAATAGATACCACCTTAAAGGACATGTTGGTGTCCCTGAGGAGCTCCCTTCAAACTGACATGCTGTCTATAATGCAAAACAATGCAATTTTTGCGGATCTCTCCCAACACACACTAAGTCGCCGCAGGCAACTCAGCACCATCACGAAGGCACTACGCAATCACAACATCCAATACCAATGGATAGCGCCAGCAAAAATGTCTATAACTCACAACGGGTCTAAGCATATTGTGACCTCACTCCAAGAGGGTCTACTCCTCCTTCAGAGATGGTGTATCATAACGGATCCGCCTGCAGCATCGCCCATGGATAAGAGCAATGCGGAGGGTCAACAGAACCAGCCATTGTCTCAAAGATCCAACGGTCACCACCCGAGCTGAACAGCGACCGCAGGAACACCCACCTCTACGTGGTTCTGTGTCTCAAAAGTCCAAGTTCGGCTTCAGAAACTTTTCACCCCAAATCTTTTGACTTCCCTGGCACCTGTTGTGCCCAAACACAGGAAGTCTTTTCTAGGCTATCGACCTAGATTTTTTGTTATACCTTCATTTTTCTTTTCCCTTTTATTCTCTCTCTTTTTCCTCCTAACATCTCATAACTACCATTACTAGTTACCAGCCACACCTTTAAAAAAAAAAAATAGTAAAAAAAAAAAAATTAATAGAAGTACTAAACTCCAGCAGAACTTACTACTATTTCTACCGACATATTTCCTCACGGAACATTCTAAATTCCTCAAACTCACCTAACCACAACTTTTCCATATAATCCACTACCACAATGACCATCAAAATCCTAACCATCAACGCAAAAGGTCTCAACCATCCTGCCAAACGATCCTCTCTATGGGAACTTGCAGAGGAATCCAAATGTGACATTCTCTGTGTACAAGAGACCCACTTCCAGGCTTTCAATCCGCCACGCTGCACGCACAGGAATTTCAATACTACCTTCTCTGCCTGCGCCTCAACCAAAAAGAAAGGCGTCCTTGTTGCTATTAAAAACACGCTTACCTTTCAGCTCCATACCTGTACAACGGACCAAGATGGAAGATACATCATCCTTGTTTGCTCCATCAACGATGCTGTATACACCATAGTTACGGTATATATGGCTAATACACATCAGCTACGCTTCTTACGTAAGCTCCACAAGAAAGTCAGTACGGTGCAACAAGGAGCTACCATATGGTGCTGTGATTTTAACATCACCCCGGATCCCATCCTAGATTCCTCTTCCTCCTCAGTACGTTGTAAACCCTCCCTGGGTCCACTGCTTCCCATTTTCCAACTACATGATGTATGGAGATGTCAACACGCAGAAGAGAGGGACTATACCTTTTTCTCACCCAGTCATAATTCCTACTCTCGCATCGATTTCTTCCTTCTCGACCAATGGACTTTACAGAAAATATCGGCATCCACCATCCTACCCACTACATGGTCTGACCACTCACCCGTAAGCATTACCATAGAGGACATTGCCAGCCCTTCTCCGGCATATATGTGGCGAATGAACACACGGTTACTTCAATCTCCCGAATACTCACCGCTTATCTGCCGAGAACTTGAATCCTTTTTTCTAACAAACAATGACTCAGTATCTGATACCTCGATATTGTGGGCTTCCCACAAAGCTTTTATGAGAGGCATATTTATTCAGCTTGGTGCGAGGGACAGGAGGCGAAGGAGGCAGCGAGTTGACGAGTTGCTAAAAGATATTCATAGCACTGACACACTAAATAAACAACAACCACACCCCGATCATAAATCTAAACAAATTAAACTACATCTAGAACTAAGATTGCTTCTTCTAGAAAAATTTGACATAATCCAAAAACGCTGCAAAATGCACTTTTACAGCTCTGGCAACAAAGCTGGAAAACTCCTTGGCCAACAAATCAAAGGGCAACGTGTTAAAGCCCACATACCCTTCATCTACCACCCTACCACAAACGAAAAATTAAGGAACCCACAAGATATGGCTGATGCATTCAGCGCCTATTACAGTACCCTGTATAATCTTAAAAACAAACCTTCCCTAACACAACCAAATCACACCGCCATCCAAGCTTTTTTGGACTCAATACAACTTCCACACTTAACTGATAGGCAAATAGAAACACTGAACAAACCTTTCACCATTTCAGAAGTCAACAAAGCCATAGACAGCCTACCAAAAAACAAATCCCCAGGTCCAGACGGCTTTATAGGGGAATACTACAAACAATTCAAATCTATCCTGAATGAGTATCTTGTCCGGATGTTCAATAACGCTGCTTCCTCTGCCTCCTTTCCTCAAGACATGTTAAAAGCATTGATTGTGACGCTACCGAAGCCAGGGAAGGACCCCAATACCCCGCAAAATTTCCGCCCCATATCTTTATTAAACCATGACATAAAACTATACGCAAAGATCATAGAGAACAGATTGATTGACCTTCTTCCAACATTAATCCACCCCGATCAATCGGGCTTCACAAAAGGTCGTCAAACCTCCGACGCTACCCGGAGGATGGTTAACATCATACATCACACTGAGAAACACGAAATGCCTTCTCTGCTCCTGTCTTTGGATGCAGAGAAGGCATTTGATCGAGTACACTGGCACTATCTAGACATGGCTTTACAGAAATTTGGTTTTCAAGGTCATATACTCTCAGCGATAATGGCACTTTATTCCAATCCCTCAGCTCAAGTCTATTGTTCTTCCATGTTATCCAAACCATTTGACATAAGTAATGGCACCAGACGGGGATGCCCTCTTTCTCCCCTCCTCTTTAATTTAGTTATGGAGCCATTAGCAGAGCAAATAAGAACCCAAAGTACCATCTCAGGTTTTAAAATCGAAACAACTGAACACAAAATCAATCTTTTCGCGGACGACATTATTCTCTTACTGACTAACCCCGCAACTTCCCTGGCGTCGGTCCAAAACACTCTATCTGATTTCAGCGAGGTCTTATATTATAAAGTAAATGACTCTAAATAATTTATTCTGCCCCTAGGAATTCCTACTGTACACCAATTAGAATTGGAAACCCAATATCCATACACATGGGCTAAGGAGTCCATCTCCTACTTAGGTTTAAAACTAACCAGAAAAACATCCTACCTTTACCGAGCCAACTTTACTCCTTTCCTGAACAACCTCCCAAAAGAATTGGAACAATTCCCCAAATTTGCCTTATCATGGTCAGGTAGATTGGCAGCATTTAAAATGCTTAAATTACCACAACTACTCTACCAATTTAGGTCATTACCAATCCCGATTCCTGGCTCCTTCTTTACTTCTCTACAAAAAATACTCGGACACTACATATGGCAAAAAAAAAGAGCGAGATGCTCTCGCGCCACTCTCATAAAACCTAAACTGGTTGGAGGAGCGGGACTCATCCACTTCAGAGATTACTATAATGCTGCACTACTTGCTCAAATTAAAACATGGTTCACTCCCACTTTCACCAGTCCCTGGTTAGACATCGAAGCATACCAAGTCCCGAACAGGACCCTCAGTGTCTGGCTACTCGGTTCACTTCACGGGACCATACGAAAAATTAATTTTTCACCTACCATTGTTGCCTCCAGATTAGCATTTAAATACCTACTAAATAACGCTTCCAAAGGAACCTCCCCCTATAGAATACCGCTGTCGATCTCTGTATTCTACATACTCATACCCAATCTCTCCACACAAACATGGCAGGACAAAGGCATCGGTTTTGTCTCAGACCTTTACTCTAACAATCTCCTTCGACCCTTCACATCACTAAAAGACTTGTTCCACCTCCTATAAATACACTCAAATAACACACTGTCTACTTCGCAATCCGCACCTACTTACTCGTCTGGACATATCTCTCCTCACTTACAGCAAACACGAAAGCTATATCCCTGTTCTACAATATATTAGGGGACAAAACATCATTTAGTAAATCTCCACCATTATTAAAATGGGAAAGAGATCTTGGATGCTCATTCACTGAATCCCAATGGCGAACAGCACTCAAAACTAACTACAAAGCCTCTAGATCCTCCAAACTCTGGGAACTAGTTCACAAAATTAACCTCAGATGGTACATTACTCCCTCTATGATCCACACATATGACCCCACCACACAACCACTCTGCTGGAGAAACTGCGGAGAAATAGGAAGCCTATTTCACCTTCTCTGGCAATGTACGCACACAACTACACTTTGGCAAGAGGTATTCCAAATCATCACTGAGGTGACAGGATTATCGCTTCTCCCTCACCAGAGCTAGCGCTCCTGAACATCAATATGGAAAACATACCTTACTGCTTCCACACTATAATCACCCACATTCTTTTGGCTACCCGACTCACCATTGTCCGCCACTGGAGAACCTCAGACAGCTTGAGTAAAAATGAAGTAATAACCCTGGTACAAACCCATGGGGCTTATGAAAAAATGTTTGCTACATGCGAAGGCCGCTTGTCTTTAATCTTCAAACAATGGTCACACTGGCAAGAGTGCCATGACAAAACAAATACCCCCTGATATGATATCTGCTGTTAATGTTTCTCCAAGTTCTTCAATTATATTCTTAAATGTTCACTGGATCCACAGGTGAAGTGTGTTCCAGGGCCCCTATGACACAGTTTGCTCCCAAATGGGGTGTCTGGGGGTATTGGACCACACAGCTCACTTTACTTTAAGCACTTGTTATGGATACTATGTTTGACCATGATTGGTAACTTTATTCTGACATATACATTTGTTCATGTATACTTCATCTTACGCTTTAATGTATAACAAAGTTTGTTAACAATCATTACTTCTAAAACCTCAATAAAAATATTGAAACATAAAAAAGAGATCTATGTGCATAGGGGATGCCCAGCCAAGTACGATAAAATTTGGGACGCCTGGTTAGGGAGTGCAAACACGTGTAATGAGATACCTGATTGACCCTCGCGAGCTTGTCTCCTTTTTGACCCCAACTTTGGATATACCACTTGGGCCCCTTGCGCCCCCGCAACTAATAAGTAAAATCTTGTATCACAATATTGAACACATAAGCTTTGTGGAACATGTCATTAATATGGATCATCCTGCTAATACTGTATATTATACAAATGTACTATCAATGTATCTAATCTGTATGACTTTACTCTTCCAAATAAAACACCACGTTATTTGTAAAAAAAAAAAAAATAATAATAATAATAGATGAATAGTGAATGTACTGTGTTCAATCAAGACTACAAAAACCAAAACTAGAGCCTGAAGTAAAAAAAATAGCAAATATGCCTTTCCATATGCATATTGAAAAGATTTACATGAAGCTGATCTCTTTTTCACATACATTATAAAGCCAAATGTTTCTTGACAATTCACTATCACACCTACATATGGTTCACACATCTATTCACAAAGTTATTGCCCCTGCCTATGTAGGTGTCTGTGGTATGTGGTTTTAGTTTGCCTCTGAGTGCATATAAGGCCTAATCTTTTTATAACAAAAACTTCTCACTTCAGTATGTTTGGTAGGCTAAATTTCTGTGGCCAGCTTGAAGATTGAAGGTCACACAAGTTCAATATTTTACACATACAGTATGTTTCCTGGCAAGTTGAATCACATGCTGGCTTCTTTTTTATCTCCCAGGAATGCCACAGTATAGCTATTCTCACAAAAATTCCCAACTTCAACCAACTGCTGCACTATTTATAATTAGTTGAGACATGGACCATTGGTGAAAACTCATACCAATGTAGTGTTTAAGGGATAAAAAAATTGGTTTTACAACAGTGTCCCATCATTAAAATTTAAATAATAAAAATGTAACTGCACTTTTATACAGTTATCAAATAACTTACTCCCCTCCTTACTCTCACCTCATACCACCTCACCTACCCCTTCCCTTACTGCCTTACCCCCTTCCCTTACTATCTTGCCTCCCCTCTTCCCTTACTGCCTCACCTCCCCCTCTTCCCTTACTGCCTCACCTCCCCCTTCCCTTACTGCCTCAACCCCCTTCCATACTGCCTCACCTACCCCCCTTCCATACTACCTCACCTACCCCCAACCCCCCCATATTTCCTCACTCACCCCATACTGTCTCACCCACTCCTCATACCATCTTACCCTCCCCATACTGTCTCACCCAGCCCCCCATACTGCCTCACCTACCCCTCACCCCCCTCATTATGGGGGGGGTGCAAGTAGCTGGTCTTGCCTAAGGTGAAAAATAGTCTAGCCCCTGGCCCTGTCTGTCTCAGTGACAATGGAACAAATATGGAGGGTAATTCTCCACGGGGGAGGGGGGGGACAGACAATATAAAAAAAAAAAACAGACAGAGGTTTCATCCCTTCCACACTCTATGCAGAACTAGAAAACATAGTTTGGCTATATGTATACTTTAACAGTAATTTACTAAATGCTTTTGTAAAAATGAAATACATTTTGTTATAAAGATGTAGCTATGTTTTATGTTGCACTGTAAGTAATTTCAATACTCTTCGTGACTCGTTTATTGTTTAGCAGCAGTGTTTTACCATGTCAGCCATCAAGAAAAGTAAAAGTTTGATTTAAGGTTATACCATTTATTGGCTAACTAAATAGATTATAGTGGATGCTATCAAAGGCTAGTGTGCTTTGAAAGCCATTTGGTTAGCCAATAAATGATATCACCCTAAATGGAAATTTAATGTTTAAAAAGTCATTTTTCATTCAGGAAGTATTTTTAGCCCCTGAAATTAAGATTTAATAATATCAAGTGAACAGCAGACTTTAAGGGAAGTTAATTTTTACCCTTCCTTATTTGCAGGTCTGTATACCCTGGAGCCAGTGCCTTCAGTCTTTTAAACTCGATGCCTGGAAGCACTCCAGATGTGTTACCATTTAAAAATGTTAATATTATATTACACTAATCCTGTATGCCAAAAATGTACTACATAGATTTTTTTTTTTGATGGTTCACAGTACATTTTGCAACACAGTGGTTGCTAAAACAAATATAGATGACATGAAGTACCATTCTGTATCTTTATTTCCAACATACAGTAATCATAAAAGGACACCTACTTAAAAGAAACCTGTCATGGCAGAAGCATATTGTTCACTGTTTTTTTTTTTTCTTTTTCTGAATACGTAACTTACCTGACTTAATTACTATAACCCGTCTCATTCTGATCTCAATGAAAAACAATCCAACTTTATTGTAAGGGCTACACAATTCTGTTACTTCAACCTCAAATGGGTTACTGCAAGCACCAGCAGATTTAGTGTAAAAATCACATATCATCTATTATGGTTGTTACATGGATGATATTGTTATTGTCATTGTCACTTATGTGTGTGATGACTCATCATTGGTATTCATGTATTTAAAATTACACTCTTGTGGCCATAACATCATTGCAAAAAGCCATTTTAAGCCCGTGGCGGGCAATTTTTACATTCATTATACCAGTTGCCACCACCTGCGGTGGATACACAATATATTAAAGAGACAGTTCTGCAGATTTAACCAAAATTGCGCACAGAAAGTAGACTTTGTTCAACAAAGAGTAGTCCAAAACAAATTTTTACCATTTTTAGATAAGTACTTATAAGGGCTTACAGGGTTTCACAGATTAGGCTTATTTATAATGCCTCTCTTTCTCACACAGAAAGAAAAAAAAAAAACAATTAGACTAGGGCATCAGATTTGTGACACAGTTTCAAACCCAGTCCTAACGTATTAAAAAATATTATTTTGAAAGATTTGCTAAGCACTTGTCCATCCTACTGCAAGGCCCACACTTAAAATCCACTGGGGATTTTGCAGAGCAGCGTTAGCAGCTAGGACACATGCTCAGTTTTCAGTGGATTTCTACCCTGAGCATTTTTCCCAGTCACATCTGAGCAGCCCATGTAACTGTAAAGTCACACATGTGTATGCATACACAATGGTAATTGACAGCCCACTCCCTCCTTCCTCCTCCATGCCCACTAACCAGTTAATTACAATGTCGGTGGGTTATTACATCTTGATTGATGAAGGCTTCATCTCCCTGTTATTCTAAGTCACACACTGGTGGGGCAGGACACAGCTTGTTATTGCCAAAAAATAATAAAACTTTGATTAATGTATGTTTGTATGACAATTTAAAACAATTTATTGATACTAATTTATTTTTACTCTGTATCCCAAAGGCTGTTTTTTTGTGACCAGTAGCAGAGGACTAGAAGTTCCTCCTGCCACTGTTTCCCTACAGACAGGCTGGGGAAAAGCTGGGTCATGTGACAGCTGTATATGGAATAAGTAAAAAGGTACTTTGTTTTTTATTATTATTAAAATAATTAGTGCCATCATCCACATACAGAAGAGAAGGCATAATGTAAATGAAATGGTGTGTGTTTAGTATTATTGTAAGCCCTTCATAACCAATGGCAAAACAAACCTCAATGCCCAGAACCAATTTTGCAACTTTGAGATGTGTTGTAACTGTACATATGATTGCAACTACTTTGTGTATCCAAGTGGATTATGCCTTGTTTTTTTAAGGACAAATTGGGCTTCTATTTGGTGGTAAATGGTATTGGATATCTTCTGTGTGTTTTTTTTTATCAAGAAAAAACTGGGCCAAATTAGTAAAAAAAAAATGCATCTGTATATTTCTTGCTATTACCATAACTTACCACCAAAGAACCACCCAAAATAAATTCTCCTGTTCCTGATAATTGCAACACCACATATGTGGATGATGTTTGTTCTTTGTACCTGTAGTAGGGCCCAGAAACAATGGTGCATCTTTCTCTCCATTTTGAGGAGGAAAAAAAAGCAGGGGTGGGCTAAACAGTGACTAATCATTGTGATAGCCAATCAGAGGCTATCACAGAGATCAGAACCTGGGACTCCCAGTTCCCGATCATTATGAGGTGGGCTAAACAGTGACTAATCATTGTGATAGCCAATCAGAGGCTATCACAGAGATTAGAACCTGGGACTCCCAGTTCCCGATCATTAGGAGGTTCTCACAGCACAAACACATATACAGTGGGGCTAAAAAGTATTTAGTCAGCCACTAATTGTGCAAGTTCTCCCACTTAAAAAGATGAGAGAGGCCTGTAATTGTCATCATAGGTATACTTCAACTATGAGAGACAAAATGTGGAAACAAATCCAGACAATCACATCTCACGATACATGGCCCCATTCATTCTTTCCTGTACACGAATCAGTCTTCCTGTTCCCTTTGCAGAGAAACAGCCCCAAAGCATGATGTTGCCACCCCCATGCTTCACAGTAGGTATGGTGTTCTTTGGTTGCAACTCAGCATTCTCTCTCCTCCAAACACGACGAGTTATGTTTCTACCAAACAGTTCTACTTTGGTTTCATCTGACCATATGACATTCTCCCATTCCTCTTCTGGATCATCCAAATGCTCTCTAGCAAACCTCAGACGGGCCCGGACATGTACTGGCTTAAGCAGGGGGACACGTCTGGCACTGCAGGATCTGAGTCCCTGGCGGCGTAGTGTGTTACTGATGGTAGCCTTTGTTACGTTGGTCCCAGCTCTCTGCAGGTCATTCACTAGGTCCCCCATGTGGTTCTGGGATTTTTGCTCACCGTTCTTGTGATCATTTTGACCCCACGGGGTGAGATCTTGCGTGGAGCCCCAGATCGAGGGAGATTTTCGGTGGTCTTGTATGTCTTCCATTTTCTAATTATTTCTCTCACAGTTGATTTCTTCACACCAAGCTGCTTGCCTATTGCAGATTCAGTCTTCCCAGCCTGGTGCAGGTCTACAATTTTGATTCTGGTGTCCTTTGACAGCTCTTTGGCCTTCACCATAGTGGAGTTTGGAGTGTGACTGTTTGAGGTTGTGGACAGATGTCTTTTATACTGATAACAAGTTCAAACAGGTGCCATTAATACAGGTAATGAGTGGAGGACAGAGGAGCCTCTTAAAGAAGAAGATACAGGTCTGTGAGAGCCAGAAATCTTGCTTGTTTGTAGGTGACCAAATACTTATTTTCCACCATAATTTGCAAATAAATTCTTTCAAAAATCAGACAATGTGATTGTCTGGATTTGTTTCCACATTTTGTATCTCATAGTTGAGGTATACCTATGATGACAATTACAGGCCTCTCTCATCTTTTTAAGTGGGAGAACTTGCACAATTGGTGGCTGACTAAATACTTTTTTGCCCCACTGTATGTGGCCCCCTGGTTTAAAGCCCACCTCTTGAATATATGTATTACTATGTTGTGAAGGGGTTAAGTAAGCCAACTTCTATTGTTATGTTGTCCCTAGCAGCCCTTTTTTTTGTAAAAGGCAGTTTCCATTACACAGTCCGATACGGTTGCATTTTTAAATACTTCCTTCTCTTACATGGTGGGCACACTTGAAAAGAGGCAGAATCACCTCATAACTCGTCTGATGTCACTGAATTGTCAGAAGAGATTCTCTGCATCCTGGTTGTCTCTGGGTCAGCACTACTAGCTGAAAATTGTGGACAGAATTCCCTGCATTTGTGATACTGTGCTTCTAGCAGCAGACCGCTGGATTGAGATACTGTTGACAGATCCTTATTCTTTTGATGCATTTGAGTGGCCAATTGTTTTTTCATTTAATAAATATATGTTTACTACACTTCTTAGATTGCACCCTCTGCTGTCTGTTTGTTAACTTACATGACTGTCATGTCGATCCTATGATTCAGCTCCTTTTGGTTAATTGATCAAAAAAGTATTCAGATAAAGAGTTCTGACAACCAGAATTTTAGAAAGAGGTTAGAAATGGTACCCCACTTACCTAACGGAGAGAAAAAGTAATTTTAACATACATTTAAGTACACATGAGCGTCCCATGCATGTATGTTTTAGACTAAAATGGTTCCTATAATGCCATAATAAAATCTACAAGTTAGGCTCAGTACTGAATGTTAGGTATTTTAAACAAATTTCTTTTAATTAAAAAATTATTTTGACAGATATAAAAGACACACATTATTGAAGCTTTGCACACATTAACACACTCTTAAATGTATTTTATAAATGCGAGCAGTGGAAGTACTTATTTTTGACTTGGTGTCAGACGCTGTACAGACGAGCTCAGACTTGGAGAGGGAGAAGCAATGCAACACAAATCAGTTGTGTTGAAGTTCAAAGTACAGGCTAATATTAGGAGAAAGCAGAGGGACAAAGTTATGAGCTGATCAGACACCGGCTGAAGGAGGGACAACACTTGTAAGTTATAAGTTGTAAGTTGTTATAAAAACAGAGAAAAATCTGAAAAGGATGGGCTATATGGCAAAGCTGTGTATATCTCAAAACTTGATGGTCAGAACTAAAAATCTTTTCAGGTTTAATGGATTGCATATATGTATTCCATCTGTGTATCTAGCTGCTTGCTTTGCTTGATTGGTGTTCAACTTTAAAATTAAGCAAAGGCACACTTTGGCTCCTTTCACATGAAGCAGAGCCCACTTAGATCAGCAGGGGATCTGTGAGCTGAACAGGATGGATAACCCATCCACACCCATTCAGTTTCTACCCAGCGGACCCTTGTTAGCTCTGTGGGAGGCTGGGAGTAAATTGACTCTGCTGTCTGTTTTCTTTAGGCTACCTCCTTTCCAGTAAGCCCTAGATGGACCCAAAGGACACAGTAGGAGGACACGAGTCGTGAACATCCTTGTTCATAGGGCTTCATGAACTTTCCAATCAAGTCCACCTAAAAATTGACAGGTGGACCTGATTGGATTGCCCATGAGAAAGGGGCTTTTTTCTTTTTCAAAAAATGTTCATCATCATGTAATAATCCTCAGACCACAGACACTTTTTTTTTTACCTCTGGAAAATTATCCCTTACTTCTTTCCCTGTTACACTAGAGGAAGAAATTAGGGAAGGGGTTCTTTGTGAATTGAGTCTCAGGGCACATACAAACAAAGTAGGTGAACAACCCATGAGTTAGAGGCTGCCACAGCAAGTGACTATACAAAGAAAATTGTCTCCTGTGGGACTTTAATGCAGCCAAAACCACAACAATGTATAAAAAGAAGTAGCTTTTTATTTGTACAAATATTATACTTATAAAATCCCTTAATAATAAAAATGTTCACAAAAATACTCTGGTTTTGGAAATGTGCATATCCCTAGATTCTAGGCATAAAACAAATCAATACACATAAGGCATTCTGAAAAACGTTCTTTGCCACAATTTCCTAACTTGTTTTAATTGGTGTATACAATTTTTATCAGGGGGTAATAGCGGTACCTGCATAAGAGAAGAAAAAGGACATGCTAACAAAAACACATGTGATGTTGTCAGTTGTTTACTGCATACATAGGTCAACAACTCACACAATGCCCAGAGTAACAGTGATCGTTGCTCAGTATTCACCTTGAAAGTCCACACAGGCCCAATATCAGAGCCCACGGGGGACCAGGATAGCTTCCCATGGTTGGTTAGGGCAAGTAACTACTCACGGTAAAATCTGTACAAAAAAAAAGAGAAGGATATAATAAGTACCCATCTCAGATAAATATAATTAGGCAAAAGATCGAATAAAACCAAATATAATAATAATCTGACCCAGAAAGTGAGAATCTTCAATAGCAGGAGACAGGGAAGGTATCACCATTGGACTTCACCTAAATGGAGATGTAAATACAGCCTAAAAAATAATAAAATATAATAAATAATATGCCCAAAACTATTGGCATCATTATCAAAAAGACAAAAGGCAATCAAAAAAAAAAAAAAAATGATCAAAATCCCAAAATAGTCCCCCATCATAAGTCCAGAAAAGGAAAAATGTGATATGCTTACAGATCACACAGTGGCTGCAATTTCTGTGTTCCTGGAAGAGAAGCAAATGACAGAAAAGAAAAACCACATGCATATATAGGGTCATCATTTAAGTACATAATTAATTTTGTGAGGGGGGGGTAACCCAAAATGGCCAGTGGTCCACATAGTGGTAAGCTGCACAATTGGCACCAAACTCCCGGTACCCCCTGCAGTTTGCATGAATGTCATGCAATTTCAATGCGGTGGTCGAACCCCACAGGATTTGCTGCGTTTTCGGCACCACATATATGTGAACCAAGCCTTAGGAGCTACAAGTTTTCAAATTGAATATATGTAATACAGTTCATTGTGATTTTTGTCGCGCTAATGACAATACCATGTGTAAAAGGTTAATACAAGCTAGTTAAATTAATTACATTAATCTGGGTAAATATGTGACTTGGACCTGACGGTAATAAACACACCATAGACTATTATTATTTCATTGATTAATTTAGCTCAAAGTAGAAACTGACACGTTTGCTTTTATTAGCTGTTCCCTGTAGTAGCGTTGTGTTTATGAAAATCATACTATGCGATAAAGCCAAAGCACTTACAATGGAATCTAACTCCATCCACATTCGAAGCAGACAACAGAGCCAAGACTTACTGTAAGCAAAGTCAGCAGCTCTTCAGCAATCACTACCATCAAAGGCTAGAACATAAAAAATAGTGCCAAGTACATACTAAATTAATACATAAATGTGAAAAATGGGCAGATGTAATCTTTGTACGTATTGCCATGATAAAATTGTGAGTTTGACGAGTGTGCACTTTTATTTACAAAATGTTGATTGATAATCTGTATATCTGGTTAAAAAAAATGGGAGTGTTTGGATGGAAGACTGCCATCTGGACAAGAGGTACACATTTTAGATATACTGTAACTGGCGTAGATATAAAGCAGGTTTAAAATAGCTGTAAACCCAACCACAAAGCTATCATTTATCTTAAAAATGTTAATGTTCTCAAGGAAGTAATTGTCTATCGTTTTTTAATCTATAGCTTTTATTAAATAATCCTGCCATGAAGGCCTCTATTCAGGACAACACTCTTTCCCTATCTTGGTCTCTTGCATTTTCACCCTGACATGTGTTTCTGGTGGAAACTATAACTACTGCACTCATTGCACATGCAGATACATCCTATTGCAGATGGAGCACATTTATGTAGACAAGAAATGGCTGAAAAAGGCTGTGGAAGATAAGTAGCACTGATATGCAATGAAGAATAAAAAAATGTGAAAACAGTGTTTTCTAAAAGAAAAAAATATGGCAATTGTGTGTGATTCTAAATGTCATTCATTGTGTATGATACAAACTAAATGTAATCCGTTTAGGGTTTACATTTATATTTAGTTCACCCTATATGTAGTTTTGTGCAAGTCATAATATGATTTTTTTTTAATACACGTTATAGGTATGTCTTTTCCATACTAGTATCCCTGCTAATACCCCTATTGTTTTCTTATTACATGGATTTCATTTACAAGAGAAAAAAAAGCATGCTCATATCAAAATTAGAAACGGAGCAGCAAACATAACGTAACATCATCACTATAAGTACATGAATATAAATGTGTTGTGCTAATATATGATATTAATACATTTATGTGACAGACATGCAAAATGTGACCAAATTAATAAATATACATATATCAAAACTTCAAAATGACTCGGTGTGCACAACATAGTGCATAAATCCAATCAGAGTCCAGAAACCCTAGTGCAAGTTATATTCAGAAAATGCTGTCCATTTCATATACAAGGTGAGACATATGAGAGCATTCCCAGCAGTTCTATCTTCTGTCTTTGCTCCAGTGTCTTTTGTTTTAATGAGAATGTAAGCACAACTTTTTTTTAGGTTTAATTAATAAATACAGCAGTGAGCACTATTTTCTCTGTCTGTCTTCTTTGAGCTTATATGCTGTGAGTGATTGAGCATGGCTTTTCCACCTGCTGATCCTGCTGATTTTACCCTCAGATTACATATTGGGATCCCATTCTAGAGTGGATTCATATACTTGGTAAGACATATGAGAACGTTTCCAGCGGCTCCATGTTCTATTTTTACTCCAGTGGCTTTTGTTTTATTAAGAATGTAAGTCCACGTTTGAGGTTTTAATAAAGCAGCATTAAACCCAAAAGCAAACCTGTATAATATTGCAGCTTACCAATTCTTAGATGTGTTGGCTCTATTAGTTTCCTTTTTTAGGATTAGGCATGGACCATAGAGTTTGTTCATGGATAGAAAACTGGTTACAGGTGCGTGTCTAAAGGGGGGGGGTGATAAATAACATGTACTTAGACTGGTCTGGAGTGGTAAGTGGGGTACCCCAAGGCTCTGACCTGGGACCAATTCTGTTTAATTTATTCATTAACGATATAGAGGCTGGTATGAATAGATCAATTTCAGTTTTTGCGGACAACACAAAAATAAGCAGGGCAATAACTTCACATCAGGATATAGACATTTTACAGAAAGACCTGAATAAAATAATGGGGTGGGCAACTACATGGCAAATGAGGTTTAATGTGGAGAAATGTAAAGTAATGCACTTGGGGGCTAAAAACAAACACAAACTTCTCACTAGGGGGAGAACCTCTGGTGGAGTCAAAGCTGGAGAAAGATCTGGGGATCCTAGTAGAAGAAACTGAGCAATAGCATGTAATGTCAAGCTGTGGCTACTAAAGCTGGCAGAATATTAGCAAGCATAAAAAAAGGGGATATACTCCACAGAAAAAAACTAAAATCCTGCCACTTTATAAAACTCTAGTCAGTCCACATCTGGAGTATTCTGTCCAGTTCAGGTCACCAATCCTCAGAAAGGATGTTCTGGAACTGGAGAGAGTCCAAAGAGGGGCAACAAAATTACTAAGGGGATTGGGGGACCTCAATTACGAGGAACAACTACAAGCACTAAACTTGTTCTCGCTGGAGATGAGACGCTTGCTTGAGAGGGGACTTGATATCGATTTACAAACACCTCAATTTTGATCCCAGCGTAGTAAAAAAAACGATTTAGTCTCAGGGAGTATAAGAGGACTCTGGGGCCACACAATGAGATTGGAGGAGAAACAGTTTAACTTTTAGCTGCGTGTAAACATCCTTTGTAATAGAAAAAAAAGCATGACAGGACCTCTTAACCACTTAAGGACCGTGCCTCTTTTTGAGATTTGTTGTTTACAAGTAAAAACAGGTTTTTTTTGCTAGAAAATTACTTAGAACCCTCAAGCATTATACAATTTTTTTTTTCTAATAAAAAAATGGTGGTCGTTGCAATACTTTCTGTCACAACGTATTTGCGCAGCGGTCTTACAAGCGCACTTTTTTTGAAAAAAAATACACTTTTTTGAATTAAAAAATAAGACAACAGTAAAGTTAGCCCAACTTTTTTTATATTGTGAAAGATAATGTTACGCCGCCTAAATTGATACCCATGTCACACTTCAAAATTGCGTCCGCTCGTGGAATGGCGACAAACTTTTACCCTTAAAAATCTCCATAGGCGATGTTTAAAAAATTCTACAGGTTGCATGTTTTCAGTTACAAAAAAAGTCTATGGCTAGAATTATTGCTCTTGCTCTACTGATCGCGGAAATACCTCACATGTGTGGTTTTAACACCGTTTTCATATGCGGGCGCTACTCATGTATGCATTCGCTTCTGCACGCGAGCTCGGCGGAAAGAGGTGTGTTTAAATTTTTTTTTCTTATTTATTTTCCCTTTTATTTTTACACTGTTTAAAAAAATAAATAAATAAATAAAAATTGTGTCACTTTTATTCCTATTACAAGGTAATGTAAACTCTCTTGTAATAGAAAAAAAGCATGACAGGACCCCTTAAAAATATGAGATCTGGGGTCAAAAAGACCTCAGATATCATATTTACACTAAAATGCAATAAAAAAAAAAATGTCCGTTTTACGTCGCTTCCGCTCTGCAATGTTTTGGAGACAGGTGGGGGCCATCTTCCCCTCACTCATCTCCATACCCAGCAAAGGTGAAGATCCGATCACCTCCGCCGCTGACGACGGCTCCGGAAAGCAGCAGAGGGCAACGGAGCACGGCGGGAGGAGGGGGGCCCTCTCCTGCCACTGATAATAGTGATCTTGCAGCAAATCTGCCACATAGACCACTCTAATCAGAAATTTGACCGCTGGCCGAAGAAGAGGATACCGGGGTTATGGCAGCTAGCTGCTGCCATAACAACGATATCCCTCTTCAAACTTAGGACGTATATCGGCGTGCGGTGGTCCGTAAGTGGTTAGATATGAGATCTGGGGTCAAAGAGACCTCAGATCTCATTTACACCAAAATGCAATAAAATTAAATGTCATTTAAAAAAAAAAATGTTGCTTTAAGAGCTATGGGCGGAAGTGACATTTTTGATGTCGCTTCTGCCCTGCATTGGTATGGAGATGGGTGGGGGCCATCTTCCCCGCACTGTTAGCAAAACAACCATTCCCCTAGCCTCTCCAACCAACTGCCTAATAAGCAGGCTTGAAAGGGAATTACTTGCCCTCTTCCATTAACTCTCCACAAATTTATATATATATATATATATATATATATATATATATATATATATATATATATATATATATATAAACTTTTTTTTTTTTCTCACAGATTTGTTTGTGGTGGAGGGAAGGCTTTATAATAATTTTACTACTTTTCTGTTCACTGCTTTGATTTATTGGTGTGTGAGTGAAATAATGATCCACACTAAAATGTATAAATAAAACTATTTGGAGCTGACACAGGAACACAAACTTTGGACATAGCAATCCCGTCCAGGATGCCAATGCTAAATTATCTTGACGCATGGTGGCATAAAGTAATGATTGTGCCTGCTAAAAGTGTGTGTTTTTGGTACAAGATGTGACAAGACAATTCTGTGAAAAAGGCTTTACGGATACTGAAAAGGAAATGTATCTTTTGTGTATTGGTTCAACAGTACAAATGAAGCATGAAAATGCTTCAGACAAGAGATTAGGAAGCAAATTTTTGAAGAAGAGACACTGGATTCTTGGGAATTAATATCTATCACTGCATTCATTTTACCTGAGATTCTCATAACTAAGATCTTAGGGCCATGGTGTGAAATCTGAAAAGGGGCATTCTTCAAACCAATCCAAAAATGTTCTAGTGTTCTCTTCATGATTCTACTGAAATAACATCTAGCATATTATACAGTTTCCTCCAATGTAAATTATGTAAACCATGACACAGACAGTCTTGACAGAGATCATGCCCTAAATGGATTTTAAAAGATGTCAGGTTTTAGGGCATGACAGCTGAACGTGGGCATGTTTTAAGTTCAATGTGTCATGATAGTTTCAAAGTCTGCGTGTTAGTTCTATTTACAAATCTTAAAGCCCAATAAAACAAACACAAAAAGATATGACGTCATATGCACATGGTACTAAAAATCTTATTTTTCATAGGCTTACCTCTACTCTGTTTATAGCAGTTGTGCAGTGTGTCTAAATTTGTCCTATGTAGTCTACTAGGCTTCAGCGTTAGAGCTGGTGTTCTCAGTAACGAGTAGACATGTGCATTCGTTTTCGCCCGAATGCATTTTCGTCCGAATTGTAGTTAATTTCGTTATCGTTTTAACAAACGATAACGAAAGTGCAGAATCCGAAAAATGAAAGATCTGACATAAACAAATGCTTTATTTTCATTTTCGTTGCTACAACAGTTCGATATAGATAGGAGATTCGACATGATGCTGACAATAACAATCTGTGTCCATCAAACCTGTGGTCGAATGTGCCTAACCTTAACTCTATTAGTCCAAGATTATTCAACATAGAGAGAAAAGATTTGACATAGAGAGAAAAGATTCAACGTAGGGGAGAAAAGATTTGACGTAGGGGAGAAAATAAAAATAAAAATAATGATGATGATGAATGTTATTGGCTGATTGTAACCAAAGAGGAGGAGCAGTATAATAGCTAGAACTAAGTACACACGTACAGCCAACTTACTTTCACTTATGATTTGCTAGCAGAGAGACACACACACTGAATCATTTCAGAAGACAGTCAATCTTAGCTGGTCCGTTTGTCAGAGAACCTGCAATATTTAGCAATTAAGCATAAGCACAGCAGCAGAACAATATGGAAGCAAGCTACAGTTCAACTTATCTTTTTCATAATAATCTGCTGCTATTGTGTTATGCCCTGTATACACGGTCGGACATTGATCGGACATTCCGACAACAAAATCCATGGATTTTTTCCGACGGATGTCAAACTTGTCTTGCATATACACGGTCACACAAAGTTGTCGGAAAATCCGATTGTTCTAAACGCAGTGACGTAAAACACGTAGGTCGGGACTGTAAACAGGGTAGTAGCCAATAGCTTTTGTCTCTTAATTTATTCTGAGCATGCATGGCACTTTCTGTGTCGGATTTGTGTACACACGATTGGAATTTCCGACAACGGATTTTGTTGTCGGAAAATTTTATAGCAAGCTTTCAAGCTTTGTGTGTCGGAAATTCCGATGGAATGGAGCCTACACACGGTCGGAATTTCCGACAACAAGGTCCTATCACACATTTTCCGTCGGAAAATCCGACCATGTGTACAGGGCATAAGTGTTGTGAACTTGATAGTGATACTAGTGTTGCTAGTGTTGTGATAGCCTCAGAGGCTGCCCGTGTTGTGGGGGGGGGGGATTTATTATTATAGATTCTATATTATAGATTGAGATTCTATATAGATTCTATATACCCTATCTTGTTACCTGTCTGATCAGTGATCACTATCACCAGTCCATTTTCTGTTTGAACTATATACATTCAACATGAATGACGAAGATTCAACAAAGCAGCGAAAAACATACAAACGTTGAATCCTTGGCTTATGGCGTCTGTTGAAAGTTCTAAGAAGATTTGACAGCGCAGCTAAACTATACGGCGTCGTACAGTTTAGCTGCTCCGTTGAATCTTCTTTGAACATTCGACAGACACCATAAGCCTTCAATGACAGATTCAACCTTAATTAATTTGGATTTTTGGATGAATGCAATTTTTAACGAAAAACGAAATAAATATAAACAAATTTCAGGAGTAACTAAATACATTTATTTTTCGTACGAAAACGAAATTCCGAAACGAAATATTTCATGTCTAGTAACGAGCACTGAGTAACATACCTGGTTTATCTCTTCTTGTGCAATACAAAGCCATATGGACATCAGTGGAGAGAGATGTGGCTGGTTTACACCTACATCACTCTTTGAAGAGCTATTCATGATTGATAACTTTTCACCGAGCAGTGCAGGCATAGCTGACAGTCATTCAGGACGCAATGCTGGCACTTCTTAAATATCAGTTTGTTTTTTACAGCTCAATGGCCTTTTTGAATGGGAATAACATTTGTCTCATGGTTGTAGTGCAGCCCCTTTTCACTTGAATATGAATGGGGACAGTACCACCACTGAAAGTGACAGGGGGGATTAATTTTTGCAATTGTGTGAAGCAAGTTTTGCGGGTGAACCATGTGTACACCCCTACCTGACTGCCTTT
This sequence comes from Lithobates clamitans, assembly GCA_037952925.1. Taxonomy (NCBI): domain Eukaryota; kingdom Metazoa; phylum Chordata; class Amphibia; order Anura; family Ranidae; genus Lithobates; species Lithobates clamitans. The sequence continues at coordinate 16,808,511 of JBBGZY010000140.1, forward strand.
ACAACTTAGGAGAGGGGGCGGGAAAAACGCAATTCGACCGTCTATTTAACCAACACTAACTGCAGATATAAACTAAGCCTTAAGTCTCACACACACAATCGGATTTTCCGCAGACAAAACCTCAGACTTTTGTCAGAAGATGTATGCCTGGATTTTGTCTTGCATACAAATGTCAAGGAATTGTCGACCAACAAACACGAACGTAGTGATGTACTACATGTTTTTTCAGCTCTTTAGCACCACCCTTTGGGCTCCTTCTGCTAATTTCAAGTTAGTAGAAGTTTGGTGAGTGTTGATTCGTGCTTTTCATTTTGCACTTTTCATTTTGTGCTTTTCATTTTGCGCTTTTCAATTAGTTTCTGAACGGCGGTTTGTCAACCAGCCATGCTTTACCCTTCTGCTCTTCTGTCCCCACCACTGAACCCCTTTCTCATCTGCCCCAACACTGAACCCCCCTGCTCATCTGTCCCACCACTGTAACCCCCTTCTTATCTTGCCCAACACTGAACTCCCTGCTCATCTGCTATATCACTGTAGCCCCCTGCTCTTTTGTCCCACTGTTGGACCCCCTGATCTCTTCCACCACTGTACCTCCCTACACATCTGCCCCACTGGTGTACCACCCTGCTCTTCTGTCCCACCTCTGAACCCCTCCTGCTCATTTTCCCCACCGCTGTACCCTCCTGCTCATCTGCTCCACCAATGTACACTCTTCTCGTCTATAATACGCGTGATATGCAGAGTGGTGAAAGGAAGCAGAGATGAGACACATCTACCTGTCCTGGCACACTCATCCTGCTGATCCACCTCTCGTATACAGCCCACATGCTTGTATGTGATGTATGTGATATCACATACAAGTATCTGGAATGGATGCGCAATGATGAGCTCAGGTCAGGGACATTTTCTGAAAGCAGTGGGCCTGTGTGCAGGATCATAAGTTGGGCCCCTGCAGCTGAAAGTACACCGCAGCAAAAGTCTGGTGTGGTTTTCATTGCGCTGAATACTGGCTGTGGCTTAAAGGGACACAGAGTGCAGGGGTTCAATAGTAATTGACAAAAAAGGTTCAGGAATATTGTCAACAAAGTTCCCAGAAGCTCAACAGTAATTCCACAAACTGTCACCTGATTATGGTTTCTCAATCAGTGAAATCCCTTCTTTCTGAGATTGGTAGTAGCAACTAAGTGAGTCATCTTCCTCCAGATGGTGGGCGGGGCTAGCAGGACTGTAATTGGCTTTAGCAGTGGCCAGTGACAGTCCTTCTCCTCCTGGAAACAGGGACCCCCCCACCAGCAGAACTACACCCAATCTCTTCCCTATCACAAAAACTGACGATCGCAGCTACAGCAAAGTTAGAGAACCAAACAATGTTTCCCATCTTTTACAATGTGTGGGGGCTCAGTGCAGGTGCAGCATAGGGAATTCTCAAATTGGAATGCATTAGTGTCTCACTGACACTTCCCTGTGCTGCTCTGCTGATGGGGACAGAGTTGAGTGCTGGCAAAAGAGGCTTTGTGTGCCGCTTGCGGCTCCGGTGCCGGGGTTGCCTACCCCTGGTATAGAATACAGTTTCTCAAATGCTACTAATATTGTATCAATGTTGGAAATGAGCCACTGAGTCCTTCACTCTCTGTTTGAGATGACAGACACTAAAACCAGCAAGACACCAACACTTTTTCTATTTTTCACATTCTGTATTGATGTGATTGCAGTACGTAGATAGTGTCTTGAACAAAGAGAAATGGCACTAAGTCATCTGGTATCCTGGTTACTGTACTTTTAAAAATTATGCTTATATTAAGTATATATCTATCTATATATACATATATCTATATCTATATATAGATATATATATTTATCTATATCTATATGTATATATATATATATATATAAGACCTCTTATGTGTAGCTGTCACTTAATATTGCACATTCTTCATGCAGATATGATGAAACTAGAATTTTGGGGGACCCCCATGTCATTTTTTTTTTTAATTTCGGTTCGGGGTTCCCCTGTGGGGAATTTCCATGCTGTTTTTATCAATGAACTTTTATGTGTATTGTCGGACCAGCAATTCATTAATAGCCGCTAGTAGTTTTAAATTACTTTTTTTCCTTTGAAATGTAATGTTTCTGTCAGACTGTTCTAAACACGGGAAACATGCGCCCCTTTACAGGCATACTATAGAGACCCCCCAGGTACGAAATTTAAAGGAATATTACACTTTTATTGTTTCACTGTAAGCATTATTAAAATCACTGCTCCAGAAAAAACAGCCGTTTTTAAAACTTTATTTTGCATTGATCCATGTCCCCTGGGGCAGGACCCAGGTCCCCAAACACTTTTTTGACAATAATTTGCATATAAGCCTTTAAAATTAGCACTTTTGATTATTCATGTTCGTGTCCCATAGACTTAAACAATGTTCGCGTGTTCAAACTAATTTTTTGCCTATTCACATGTTCTGGTGCGAACCAAACAGAGGGGTGTTCGGCTCATCCCTAATAATGAATACAACAATAACAGGTAATTTGTTTACCTAGGCAATTTTGTATACTTTATTTGAAGTGTAACTCCTGCGCTACCTGAGACAATGTTATCCCAAAAGTGTGCAATCGTATAATTGTTAAATTACAAAATTTGTGAGGCTGCTGCTAGCATCGGTGTGTGTTCCCACACAAAACACAAAACAAAATAAAGAAGGTATTTCATGCTGCGCTGCTAAAACTCTATTGATATATAAATGAATACAGTATTGATTCCTATATATATTGATATATAAATGAATACAAGCAATAAAATCACAAAAACAAAACTGTGTATGTGTACCTTATTATCTCCACAACACATTAAACATAAACCATCATATTATACAATAACATGCATCTATGAACCAAAAAATCTTATTCAAATTTAATTAGTTGCTTCTTCCATACAGTTCAAAATGTTGAATCAAATACAGTACATAAATTGCGGTGTACATTCTGTCCTGTGAATATCCAACACCCAATAATTCGGCCTTTCAATTTCACACTAAAACAATTTCACACCTCCAGGTTGATGTCATATAGCCTGCATATTATAATATTCCCAGATTGAGACAGTATTCCCCTCTTCCTCCACCAACACACCTCTAGGGACTCTTTGTATAAAGTGATTGTAATATCTCAAGGTTTTTCACTTTAATGCATTAAGGTGAAAAACCTTCTTTGCTGCAACTGTCCCCAGAACCCCCCTTGTTCTTACCTGAGCCCCATCGATCCAGCGATGTACACGAGCCCGGTGGCTCCAGCCACCTTCTCTGTCCTCATTGGACAGATTAATAGCAGTGGTAGCCATTGCCTTGCACTGCTGTCAATTAAATCCAGTGACACAGGAGTGGGGGGCAGGGCCGAGTCCTCTGACTGTGTCAATGGACGCAGCAGCAGGACTCGGGAGCGGGCCCGCATGGTTGCCCCCATGGAAAGCGGATTTCCATGGGGGCACCCGATGAAGCGGAGGAGCCAGGAGTGCCGGTGGGACACCCCAGAAGAGTAGGATCGGGGCTGCTCTGTACAAAACTCTTGCACAGAGCAGGTAAGTATAACATGCTTGTTTTTTTTTATAAAAACAAAAAGTGAACCTTTACAATCATGTTAAGCTTCCTGGAGGTTCCAATATTAGGGGGAGTGTGGTACCTTTAAGGTTTTTATGATACCATATTTGTTTGACGTGTTACGTCACAGTCACATGACTTATTCAGGGTCTGAAGCCTAAATAGCTGTTGTAAGTGGTATGTCTCATGCAACCTGCTCTCCTTATATAGTTCCAGCTTATAGCTAATGTATAATGTATAGCGATCATAATTGAACGCGCAGTGCATGAGCGGAGGTGGACGTGAAGTCATGTGGAAGTAAAGCCTACAATTTTTGTATTGAATCGATTTTAAAAGTTTTTAACTGTAAGTGCATTTTTTTAAATACATTTTCATATTAATAACATACTAAACAATAAGAAGCTTGTTGGTATCTTTCCTCAACATAGGCAAGGCAAATATGACAGCATAAGAACCTTAAAGGTACCACACTCCCCCTAATATTGAAACCTCTAGGAAGCTTAAACAGAGAGCCCCTAGAGGTGTGGAGGTGGAGGAAGAGGTGACTATCTCAATCTGGAAGGATTATCAAAAGCAGGCTTTATGACATCAACCTGGAGGTGAAAGTTTTGTGAGCACAGAGGTCACACATATTGTGTGAAATTTAATAGCCCCATGCTTTTTTTGAATAATTAGGTGTTGGATTTTCATAAAACAAGATGTCACCACAATCTATGTATTTGATACCACATTTTGAACTGTATGAACTAAACATCTAATTGAAATAGAATAGGATTTTTGGTTCACAGATGCATGTTATTGTATAAGCTGATGGTTTATGTTTAACCACTTCAATACCAGGCACTTTCATCCCCTTCCTGCCCAGGCCAATTTTCAGCTTTCAACGCTATCGCACTTTGAATGACAATTGCACAGTCATGCAGTCATTCTATCATTTTTTTCACACAAATAGTTTTCTTTTGGAGGTATTTAAAGGGGTTGTAAAGGTTCCATTTTTTTTCTTTAAAAAAAAAAAACATGTCATACTTACCTCCGCTGTGCAGTTGGTTATGCACAGAGTGGCCTCGATCCTCCTCTTCTGGGGTCCCTCCGTGGAACTCCTGGCTCCTCCTCTTCTGGAGTGTCCTGCCAAAGAAGCACTCTCTGACGGGACACCCGTGCGGGCGCGCTCACGTGTCCTGCTGCTGCGTCCAAAGACAGAGACAGCAGGACTCGGCTCTGCCCCCAGGTGCCCACGTCATTGGATTTGATTGACAGCAGCGGGAGCCACTGGCTGCCCTGATATCAATCTATCCAATCAGGACACAAGACACCGGCCAGAGCTGGTGTGCTCGTTCCCATATTGGGAATTACAGGACTCAGGTAAGTATAAGGGGGGGCTCGGGGGTGCTGCTGCAGCACAGGAGGTTTTTCACCTTAATGCATAAAATGCGTTAAGGTGAAAACGGTGAGGGTTTACAACCCCTTTAACCACCACTGAGTATTTTATTTTTGCTAAATAAACAAAAAAAAAGGTCAAACATTTTGAAAAAAACAGGATTTTCTGTGTTTCTGTTATACAATTTTGTAAATAAGGAATCTTTCTTCATAAATGTAGGCCAAATTATATTCTGTTACATTTCTACATTTCTTTGGTGAAAATAACCCAAAACAGTGTATGTTATTTCTGTATGAAAGCTATAGCATCTACAAATTATGATATACCGTATTTATAGGCGTATAACATGCACCCCAATTTAAGAGGGAAGTTTCAGGAAAAAAAAAAAGTTTTTTTTTTAAATAAACCACTTTGAAGCAAAATAATGGTCAGTGAGCATCAATGCAGCCTGATCTGTGCCCACCTGCAGCTCCAGTGCAGCCTGATCTGTGCCCGTCTGCAGTAGGATCAGTGCCCATCTGCAGTCTAATCAGTGCCCATCTGCAGTCTAATCAGTTGCCCATCTGCAGCCTAATCAGTGCCTATCTGCAGCTTTGCTCCTCACTGCAGCCTGATTAGTGCCAATCTGCAGTATTGCTTCTCACTGCAGCCTGATTAGTGCCCACCTGCAGCATTGCTCCTCACTGCAGCCTGATCAGTGTCCATCTGCAGCCTTGCCGAAATATAGGCTGCCACCAAGGGGAAGGAGGGGACAAGTGCTGCCGAAATAGAGCCGGATCTCCTGTGTCACGCCCTGTCACGCCTCTTGGCCCGTATCCTATGATGGACATAACGCTGGTCCAATGCCGGGACGTCAATTCTAGGAGCCGTCCAGGGGGCAGGACTGAGCGTGACTGCGAGCCGAGACGAGTACACAGGAGATTCGGCTCTATTTCAGCAGCGCTCGTCCCCTCCTTCCCCTCGGTGGCAGCCTATATCGGCGTATAACACGCACACATGATTTTCCCCCTATTTTAAAAGAGAAAAAGTGCGTGTTATACGACGATAAATACAGCATATATATATATATATATATATATATATATATATATATATATATATATATATATATATATATATATTTTTTTTTGGCCTAAACTGATGAAGAAATGTGGTTGTTTTTTTTTTTGGATATTTGTTATAGCAAAAAGTAAACTTTTTTTTTTTTTCAAACTTATCGGTCTTTTTTTGTTTTTGTTTTTTTTGTGGCCATTTTTAATTTTAAAAAAGTTGTCTACCATTGATTTCAATGGGGTTCAAGGGCATCTGAACTAGGGATGAGCCGAACACCCCCCTGTTCGGTTCGCACCAGAACATGCGAACAGGAAAAAAGTTCGTTCGAACACACGAACACCGTTAAAGTCTATGGGACACGAACATGAATAATCAAAAGTGCTAATTTTAAAGGCTAATATGCAAGTTATTGTCATAAAAAGTGTTTGGGGACCCGGGTCCTCCCCCAGGGGACATGGATCAATGCAAAAATTTTTTTTAAAAACGGACAATTTTTCAGGAGCAGTGATTTTAATAATGCTTAAAGTCAAACAATAAAAGTGTAATATCCCTTTAAATTTCATACCTGGGGGGTGTCTATAGTATGCCTGTAAAGGGGCGCATGTTTCCTGTGTTTAGAACAGTCTGACAGCAAAATGACATTTTGAAGGAAAAAACTCATTTAAAACTACCGCGGCTATTGCATTGCCGACAATACACATAGAAGTTCATTGATAAAAACGGCATGGGAATTCCCCAAAGGGGAACCCCGAACCAAAATTAAAAAAAAAAAAAAAGACGTAGGAGTCCCCCTAAATTCCATACCAGACCTGAAGGGTCTGGTATGGATTATAAAGGGGAACCCCGCGCCAAAAAAAAAAAAAAACGGCGTGGGGTCCCCCCAAAAATCCATACCAGACCCTTATCCGAGCACGCAACCTGGCAGGCCGCAGGAAAAGAGGGGGGGACGAGAGTGCGCCCCCCCCTCCTGAACCGTACCAGGCCACATGCCCTCAACATTGGGAGGGTGCTTTGGGGTAGCCCCCCAAAACACCTTGTCCCCATGTTGATGACGACAAGGGCTTCATCCCCACAACCCTGGCCGGTGGTTGTGGGGGTCTGCGGGCGGGGGGCTTATCGGAATCTGGAAGCCCCCTTTAACAAGGGGACCCCCAGATCCCGGCCCCCCCCTGTGTGAAATGGTAAGGGGGTACAAAAGTACCCCTACCATTTGACTAAAAAACTGTCAAAAATGTTAAAAATGACAAGAGACAGTTTTTGACAATTCCTTTATTTAAATACTTCTTCTTTCTTCTATTTTCCTTCATCTTCTGGTTCTTCTGGCTCTTCTGGTTCTCCCTCCGGCGTTCTCGTCCAGCATCTCCTCCGCGGCGTCTTCTATCTTCTTCTCCTCGGGCCGCTCCGCACCCATGGCATGGGGGGAGGCTCCCGCTCTTCTCTTCATCTTCTTCATCTTCTTCTCTTCTTCTTTTCTTCTCTTCTTCTCTTCTTCTCTTCTTCTCTTCTTCATTTTCTTCTCCGGGCCGCTCCGCACCCATGCTGGCATGGAGGGAGGCTCCCGCTGTGTGACGGCGCTCCTCGTCTGACAGTTCTTAAATAACGGAGGCGGGGCCACCCGGTGACCCCGCCCCCTCTGACGCACGGGACATGACAGGACTTCCCTGTGGCATTCCCCGTGACGTCACAGGGAAGTCCCGTCAAGTCACTGTGCGTCAGAGGGGGGCGGGGTCACCGGGTGGCCCCGCCCCCCGTTATTTAAGAACTGTCAGACGAGGAGCGCCGTCACACAGCGGGAGCCTCCCTCCATGCCAGCATGGGTGCGGAGCGGCCCGGAGAAGAAAATGAAGAAGAGAAACCACTGCTGAACTGAAAACAGGTCAAGTGGCTCTGGAAGTTTTTGAAAGAGCACAGCATGGTGTAAAAAAGTGCCTCCCCACTGAACACATTTAATGTATCGTCAACTTGACCAAGCAATACAAAAAAATACATATTGGTGTAATAAAATGTTAAGTTTAAAAAAAAGCAAAGAAATGTATTTTCCACACTGCCTGTGGCAGATGTGCTGTACAATGTACACTATTTCTTTATTCTCACCATCCATTGTAGAGTTCCAGGATGATGGAACTCCTATGTGCCTGCACAGAAGTTACATCATCAGTGGCCTCCCAGTTTAGGACCTGTTCACAAATTCTGCAGTGACCTGCAGTTTACTGCACTGGATGATTGCAGGTCACTGCTAGGACATATGGAAAACCATTGCTCACATTACAATGTAGCTCAAGGTTGTGGTGCAGTGACCAGTGATAAAATGCAGACATTCTACATTTTATTACAGTGAACAGTAAGGCACTGCATGACACTAGACTGCTATACAGGACATGAATGAAGTGTCACTTTTAGCATTTTTCAAACAAAGTTCACACAAAAAAGGGAACTGTGTAATGCGCTGAAATGCACGCTGCTCCCCACCACCGCCTCACTGCATCTGAAACAGAGAGCTGTCTGCACACTAAACCACTGGCCGGTGGTTGTGGGGTGCGGTGTCAACAGACCCTTATATGTGCTTTCTGTTATTGCTGATATCTTTGTTTTCTGTCTGTGTCTGTTGATGGTTAGGAATGAGCTTACTGCGCAAGTTTAGACTGAACTTGAATATTTTTTATTTTTAATGTTTTACTTTACACTTTAGTTAAAGCAGAGCTCCACCCAAAAGTGGAACTTCCGCTTTAAGGACTCCTGAACCCCTGACCTGCCACATTTGGCATGTCACTTTTTTTGGAGGGGAGTGGGTACCTAGTTTTGACAGGTACCCAGCTCCCACTTTCGCTCGGCCACCTAGGCGACTCCTCCCCTCCCTCCCTGCAATCTTCTGGGACATGTCACAGGTCCCAGAAGATTGCCCAGCCATTCAGGAAGCGCAGCACGACTCGCGTATGCACAGTGCGCATCCAGCTGTAAAGCCACAAGCTGTCACAGCCAGGTGCCCACACTTGCAATGCTGGTAACGTGGACGGTGGGGGGGGAGAAGCAAGGCTTCAGGCGGCCACATCGCTGGACCATGGGACAGGTGAGTGTGTGTTTATTAAAAGTCAGCAGCTACACTTTTTATAGCTGCTGACTTTTAATAAACAAAAAAACGAGTGGAACTCCACTTTAGAGGAGAAGTATGAAAAACATAAACATATGCCGTGCTAATATAAACAGGTGCAAATAATCATAAAATAAATGATAATAGTTAAGGTCCAACATTAAACAGATGTCAATGCAAAGATAAGAGATTTGTATCCATCAGTGTGAGGTCCTCTTTAACAAAAGGTAATGCTCTTCAAATCTCATATGTGAAGCACCCAGTGTTCCATACACCAAAGCATATATATGCGCTTACTAGAATGTATGTGATTCTCAATACGTTGAGAAGTCAAAACACACTCTGCTAGCAGATTGTTTAATCCAGAACCTCAAATGAATAGATACTCAGTGCTAATCAGGAAGCTTCACAGTTAACCACAGTTAACAATCGACACACATGAAAACACAATAAGCTCTCATAGTGTGAATACTTTTGGAAATTATAAAAATGCAAAAATGCAAAATGACATGATAAACGACATTCCCTGTGCCCCTGATGACGTCATTTGTGAAAAAACTTATGTATGGCGAGACTGGGAATCATGATGTGCGGCTGCCATTCGGAGTCTGGGAATTGTGGTCTTTCATTACGTTTTTCCTCCTAGGAGAATGTAAGTGTTTTTAACCATTTTTAATAAACATTGCCATACAGTTTCACACTATGAGAGCTTGTTGCTGTCTTTTTTTGTGTTTTCCTAAGTGTCAACTGGTTAACTGTGAAGCTTCCTGAGGAGGTTCTGGATCAAACAATCTGCTAACGGAGCGTGTTTTGACTTTTCAAGTCATTGATAGTCACATACGTTCTAGTAAGTGCTTTGGTGGATGGATCACTGAGTGTTTGACATGAGATTTATAGAGCACTACCCTTTGTTAAAGAGGACCTTGCATTGGTGGATATGAATCTTTTATCATTGCATGGCCATCTGCTTAATATTGGACTTTATTTAGTATAATTTAATTTATGATTATTTGCTCCTGTTTATATTAGCAAGGCATATGTTTATGTTTTTTCATTTATATGGTGTACCTATTTGTGTGCTGCTGCTATTTTTTCACACTGGGGGCCGGGGGGGGGGGGGGGGCAGGTTGAGAATAGTTTAATCATAGACAGCGCCTGCTCCACCTAAAAATATACTAGATCCTAATATGATAGATATATGGAAGACTAGATCAACCAATGTCCAATGTGAATAACTTAATCAAATGAGACATTTCATTAAAAGTAAGTATATATTTACCTAGACCTCCATATATGCACTTTAGATGTTTTTACACTGTTGTATCATTTATTTGTCACATTTAATAGGATATAGATATCTATATGATATAGATAAGATACAAGTTATGGACATGGCGTATCACATTGGGATCTAAAGAAACATATATGCTTGTCTGAAAGCTGAGAATTGCTCTTTTTTCTTTCTACTCAAAGATGCATTGCCTGCAGAAGTGGAGTGATTCAATATTGAGTGGAGTGTTTAATGGCATTACTTTTGTGTCAAGATAAAACGTTACAGCTATGTTGACATGGCCTCTTGAGCAGGTTAAGGAATAGTCATAAATCTCCCAAGCCCATGTACTGTTATACATATCTATATATTATTGTTTCTAATCTATTTACAAGCCAAGATTGCTACAACAGCTGCAAAAAATATATTCACAAATATACAAAAACCAAGTGAAGCACACAACAAGTCTTATGCCCTGTACACACGATAGGATTTTCCTACAACAAAACCGTGGATTTTTTCCGAAGGATGTCGGCTCAAACTTGTCTTGCATACACACGGTCACACATATGTTGTCAGAAATTCCAAACATCAAGAACGCGGTGATTAGGGATGAGCTTCGCGTTCGAGTCGAACTCATGTTCAACTCGAACATCGGCTGTTCGCTAGTTCGCCGAACAGCGAACAATTTGGGGTGTTTGCGGCAAATTCGAAAGACGCGGAACACCCTTTAAAAGTCTATGGGAGAAATCAAAAGTGCTAATTTTAAAGGCTTATATTGTCATTAAAAGTGTTTGGGGACCTGGGTCCTGCCCCAGGGGACATGGATCAATGCAAAAAAAAGTTTTAAAAACGGCCGTTTTTTTGGGAGCAGTGATTCTAATAATGCTTAAAGTGAAACAATAAAAGTGTAATATTCCTTTAAATTTCATACCTGGGGGGTGTCTATAGTATGCCTGTAAAGGGGCGCATGTTTCCCGTGTTTAGAACAGTCTGACGGCAAAATGAAATTTCAAAAGAAAAAAAGTCATTTAAAACTACTCGCAGCTATTAATGAATTGCCGGTCCGACAAAACACATAAAAGTTCATTGATAAAAACGGCATGGGAATTTCCCACAGGGGAACCCCGAACCAAAATTTTTAAAAAAATGGCGTGGGGGTCCCCCTAAATTTCATAGCAGGCCCTTCAGGTCTGGTATGGATATTAAGGGGAACCTTGGCTATTTTTTTTTTAAATGGCGTGGGGTCCCCCTCAAAATCTATACCAGACCCTTCAGGTCTGGTAAGGATTTTAAGGGGAACCCCGTGCCAAAATTTTTAAAAAAATGGCGTGGGGTCCCCCAAAAATCCATACCAGACCCTAACACACAACCTGGCAGGCCGCAGAAAAAGAGGGGGAGACGAGAGAGTGCCCCCCTCCTGAAACATACCAGGCCACATGGCTTCAACATTGGAAGGGTGCTTTGGGGTAGCTCCCCAAAGCACCTTGTCCCCATGTTGATGGGGACAAGGGCCTCATCCCCACAACCCTTGCCCGGCTGTTCTAAACATGGGAAAGATGTGCTACTTTACAGGACACCCCCAGGCATGATATTTAAAGGAATATTTCATTTTTATTGTTTTACTTTAAACATTATTAAAATCACTGCTCCTGAAAAAACGGCTGTTTTTTAAACTTTTTTTTGCATTGATCCATGTCCCCTGGGGCAGGACCCAGGTCCCCAAACAATTTTTATGAAAATAGCTTGCATATAAGTCTTAAAAAAAAAACACTTTTGATTATTCATGTTCGTGTCCCATAGACTTTAATGGTGTTCGCGTGTTCAAACTAATTTTCTGCCTGTTCGCATATTCTGGTGCGAACCGAACAGGGGGATGTTTGGCTCATCCCTAGCGGTGATGTACAACATGTACGACGAGCCGAGAAAAATTAAGTTCAATAGCCAGTGCGGCTCTTCTGCTTGATTCTGAGCATGCGTGGACTTTTGTGCGTCGGAATTGTGTACACCTGCTCGGAATTTCCGACAACAAGTTTTGTCGGAAAATTTGAGAACATTTTGCTCTCAAACATTTGTTGGCACAAATTCCGACAACAAATGTTCTATGGAGCATACACACGGTCTGACTTTCCGACAGCAAGCTCACATCCAACATTTGTTATCGGAAAATCCTATCATGTGTACAGGGCATTAGAGTCTGGTGGAGGGCACATTTTTCAAGTGTTACAGTCTACATTCTGGAAATGTACGATGAAGCTACCTGCACAGTTTTTGCCAGAACTTTTAACAAATAACAATAATTCAAAATAATTTCTGAGTGCAAAGTTTCAGAAATGAGAATAAAGTGTTATCATCTGCAAAAAACATCCCTACTGTCCTTAATCTATGTGATCCATCATACGCTTCATGATTAGCAAAGTTGTGATTTGGAGAAGTATAGCTTAAGTAGCCTTTACCATCACACTGGTTTTCTATGCCTTCCAAATAGACAGACTCCTATGTAAGCTATGTATTGCCAGGGTTAACTAGAATGATCCCTTCCACTTATTTAAAGATTTTAGTTAGCAAACTGTAAGAATGCATCAGGGAGCAATTGGCAGCAAACATAGCCATACTAAGCTTACAGATAAGCTTATTAGAGCACATTGGAACATCCGTCAACCAGTTATCTGTTGCAGTTAAATCTGCATTCATAATTTCATACCTTTTGACTTTACAACAATAATTAAAAGAGCTAGTTTATGTGAGAAAGTCTGTTTAATACCAAGCTCATGAAAAAGAAATGACATTTAAGTAATATTAGTTTTTCATTCATTCACAAATATAACTGAAACTGAGTCTTTCTCAGTGCTGTGTTAGGCTTCTTACTCATTTATCATAGTGGGCTTGGGAAGAGGATTCAAGAATGTTTGGAACTGTTTCTGAGGAATCCTGATGGGGCTTGTTTGACAGAATTTATGTTCTGCAGTAACCAGTACTATTCTTCATGTTATACAACCCTGTGGAATTGTAAAGTTAGTGTTATCCAAGTGTAAATGATTGAACTAGGATGCCAAGGATTTTCTACAGTATTTACAGTTATACATTACTGCTTGTTTGTATGCTTTGTTCCAAAGGCATCAAGAAAACAGTATAATATATTAAGAACCTTTGCTTTAATATAAGCATGGTGTTACTTCAGAAATGATGTGTATTTATATAAAACTGGGTATAGGAATTTAGGTGCAGCCTTTTAACTGCTAAGCAAGATCATGGTGTGATCAAATATAATAAAGACAGCGAATAAAAAACACCGTCACAGAAACAACTAAATACCCTGAAAATACCCTGAAAATAGTTTTAAGGTGGATGATCAAAGTCCCTTGATTTTCTGAGACAGTGGGTTTGATTTACTAAAGGAGAAAAGGCAGTTCATTTTGCAAGGACTAGGAGTGAGCCCGATGTTCATGTCGAATGTGAGTTTGACTTGAACATCAGGTGTTCGCCCGTTCACCGAACAGCGAACATTATGCGGTGTTTGCAACAAATACGAAAGCTGCGGAATGCCATTAAAGTTTATGGGACAATAACATGAAAAACCAAAAGTGCTCAATTTAAAGGCTTATATGCAAGTTATTGCCATAAAAAGTGTATGGGGACCTGGATCCTGCCCCAGGGGACATGGATCAATTCAAAGAAAGTTTTAAAAATGGCAGTTTTTTCAGGAGAAGTGATTTAAATAATGCTTAAAGTGAAACAATAAAAATGTAATATTCCTTTAACCACTTGACCACTGGGCACTTAAACCCCCTTCCTAACCAGACCAATTTTCAGCTTTCGGTGCTCTCACACTTTGAATGACAATTACTCAGTCATGCAACACTTTTGAAATTTTTGTCTTTTTTTTCATACAAATAGAGCTTTCTTTTGGTGGTATTTAATCACTACTGTTTTTTTTCTATTTTTTGCGCTATAAATAAAAAAAGACTGAAAATTCGATAAAAAAATTATTTGTTCCTGTTAAAATGTATTGGCGAGTATTGGCGAGTATTGGTAGAGTATTGGCAAGTATTGGCAGAGTGTTGGCAGAGTATTGCAGTGTTGCAGAGTTGCAGAGTATTGGCAGAGTATTGCAGTGTTGCAGAGTATCGGCAGAGTATTACACAATGTTAAAGAGTATTGCACAGTGTTGCAGAGTATTGCAAAGTGTTGCAGAGTATTGGAAGAGTATTGTACAGTGTTCAGAGTATTGGCAGAGCATTGCACAGTGTTGCAGACTATTAACAGAGTATTGCACAGTGTTGCCGAGTATTGCACAGTGTTGCTGGGTATTGGCAGAGTATTGAACAGTGTTGCAGAGTATTGCAGTTTATTGGCAGTGAGCAGCGCTGTGGGCACTACACATCCAGCCCAAAGCGCTGCTGCAATCTCTCCCCCTCTACCCCTCTCCCCTCGCACTGTACCCATCGGTACACAGAGGGGAGGGAGGAACCGGCGTCATGACGTGACGCCGGTTTGTTTACAAGTGATCACTCCGTCATTTCACGGAATGATCACGTGGTAAACAGCCGCAATCAGCGGCTATTTACTGTGATCCGTGATGCGGACCCAGCGGTCACGGATGTTCCCGGGTGCGCGCCCCAGGGTGCGCGCGGGAGCAACATTCTGGCATGACGTCCCACGGACGTGCACCCAGAATAAGCCGACCACGCTGTAGCCATCTTTCGGCTATGGCCTGGTCGGCAAGTGGTAAATATCATGCCTGGGAGGTGTCCTTAGTATGCCTGTAAAGTAGCACATCTTTTCCGTGTTTAGAACAATACCACAGCAAAATGACATTTCTAAAGTAAAAAATGTAATTTAAAACTGCTTGTGGCTGTAATGTATTGTATATTTTTATGTATAGATAAAAATCATTGAAAAAAACAGCGTGGGGACCTGGGTCCTGCCCCAGGGGACATGTATCAATGCAAAAAAAAGTTTTAAAAACTGCCATTTTTTCAGGAGCAGTGATTTTAATAATGCTTAAAGTAAAACAATAAAAATTAAATATTCCTTTAAATATCGTGCCTGGGGGTGTCCTTAGTTTGCCTGTAAAGTAGCGCATCTTTCCCGTGTTTAGGACAGTACCACAGCAAAATGACATTTCTAAAGGAAAAAAATGTCATTTAAAACTGATCGCGGCTATAATGTATTGTCAGGACCTGGTAATGTACATAAAAATCATTGAACAAAATGGCATGGGTTCCCCCCCAGTCCATTACCAGGCCCTTTTGGTCTGGTATGAATATTAAGGGGAACCTCGCACCAAAATTAAAAAAAAAAAAATGACGTAGGGGTCCCCCCAAAATTCCTACCAGACCCTTATCTGAGCACGCAACCTGACAGGCTGCAGGAAAATAGGGGGCAAGAGAGTGCCCCCTCTCCTTAACCAGACCACATGCCCTCAACGTGGGGAGGGTGTTTTGGCCCCCCAAAACACCTTGTCCCTATGTTGATGTGGACAAGGGCCTCATCCCCACAAGCCTTGCCCAGTGGATTCTCAGAATCTGGAAGCCCCCTTTAACAAGGGGACCCCCAGATCCTGCCCCCCCCATGTGAATGGGTATCAGGTACATTGTACGCTTACTCATTCACCAAAAAAGTGTCACAAAAAGTAAAAATGACAGTAGACGGTTTGGGACAAATCCTGTATTAAAAAAATAAAAATGTCCCGTGATGTAACTCCATCTTCAAACACGCCGCCCGATGGACTGAAAAAAAAAGAAAAAAGCAACTTGGCCAGACCGACCCCAGCCGGTGACGTAAACGGATGGCCCCCCTCTGACACCATGTGACATCATGTGGCATCAGAGGGGGGGCGGGGCCAGCCATTGACATCACCGGGTGGCCCCACCCTCAGCTATATAACAGGTGTCATTGTGAAGAGGCTGCAGTCGGCAGAAGCCTCTCAGGAGGCGGAGCTGTTGCATTTTTTTTTCTTTTTTCGGTCCATTGGGTGGCGTGATCAAAGATGGAGTTACATCGCTGGACATTTTAATTTTTTTTTAATAAAGGCTTTGTCCCAAATTGTCTATTGTCATTTTTAATTTTTGTGACACTTTTTTGGTGAATGAGTAGGGGTACAATGTACATTTTGGCCCATTTTTCCACTTAATATCCTTTCAGGTCTGATATGGATTTTCAAAGGGACTCCCACCCAATTTTTTTTTTTTTTTAATTTTGGTGCGGGGTTCCCCTTAATATTCATACAGGCCTGGTAATGGACTGGGGGGGATATTTTTTCAATGATTTTTATGTATATTGCAGGGACCCGACAATAGGTTACAGCTGCGATCAGTTTTAAATTAAATTTTTTCCTTTAGAAATGTCATTTTGCTGTGGTACTGTTCTAAACACGAGAAAGATGCGCTAATTTACAGGCAGACTAAGGACCCCCCAGGCATGATATTTAAAGAAATTTTTTATTTTCATTGTTTGACTTTAGGCATTATTAAAATCACTGATCCTGAAAAAACTGCAGTTTTTTAAAAAAAATTTTGCATTGATACATGTCCCCTGGGGCAGGATCCAGGTCCCCATGCAGTTTTTTTCAATGATTCTTATCTATATAGCTGGGATCCGACAATACATTACAGCCGCAAGCAGTTTTTAATGAAATTTTTTCCTTTAGAAATGTCATTTTGGGGTGTGGTCTCGGCTTGGAAGCGTGAAGACATGTCTTCCCTGAGCTCCCGGTCCATAGCTCTTCAGCAGCTTACCCGCACAGATTTGCCTCACATTACTGTCTCTCTACTTTTCCCAGAAAGACAGGGAAGTGGTACCTCAGAACTCTGGATCCCGCTGCCCTCATGGAATGATTCCTGGTACTGATGAAGCCGGCCGCATCCACCCTGAACACGGCCAAGATGGCCCTGACACCTACCACGAGGATGGAACCCACCCTTCCCCGCTCATTATCCCTCACATCTCTCAACCCGTGGCTCACTGCTCCATACAGTGGTTGGACTCGGGGCTCCGCTAGGCACACAGACCTCCCAATAACAGGTCTCCGCATCCGGTGTGCCACTGATCTTAGCAACGCGCATGCAAGCGACAGTGACTACTACTCCTTTAGTTTTGTCCTCACTAGAGTCCTTTTCTCCACTTCTAAATGACCAGTCATTGTGGGCCCTCCTGCAAAAATTACCCACTATAGAGGATTTTGACTCACTAGCTTCCCAAATGGAGGCGGCACTCCGTGGAGAGCTCACAGGACTTAAACAAGAGGTAGCAGAAGTGTCCACAAAAGTCTCCTCACTAGAAACTGACACTGCCACCCTCCATCAAGAAGTCTCCAGCTTACAAGTTACACAAGATGAGGTGTCAGAACAAGTTGCGCAGCTGCATCTGCTTTTAGACGACCTGGAAAAACGCAACCGCAGGCATCTGCCAGAAGTAACTCGACAAGCAGACCTCAGAACAACTGTAACTGCCATACTTAATGACTGCTTGGAGCGCTCCCCTGAGACCACCATTGCCATTGATAGGGTCCACAGGACTCTAGGACCCAGGGGTCCCACAGAAGACAGACCCAGAGATGTCCTCTGTTGCCTGCACAATTACTCTGTTAAGGAAGACATACTTCAACGAGCATGGCACAGGGGGCACTTGGACTTTGTTACCACTCCTTGTATTCTTTGAATTTTTATTAGCTATTATTCTCAAGAGAAGTTTAATATTTCAGTGCTGCTCCTATTTGGGGCGCTTTTTGCACGGGGCTGCTTGGAGTGTCCCGTGACCCGGGGGCTCAACCTCTGAAGAGCCTTACCTATTCTCCCACTAGGCCTTAGCTGCCCTATTTGGCAGTAGTCCTCCGTTTGGGCATATAGCTCTTGCCCACTTCATCCACACCTTTTCTCCCACCTTTTTCTTCCTATATTCTCCTTGCCCTCATTCACAGCCCTTCTTCGCCCTCTCCTCTTCCTTTCCCATCCCTTAGTCTAACTTCTTCTCCCCCCCCATCCCACACTACAGACTGTTCCAATTTTTGGCAAAGGTCGATGGTCGGGCCGAGCTTCCCCTAAAAATGACATTGAAACTCGTGTCCTGGAACGTGAAGGGCCTAAATGCTCCTGAAAAGTGATCCAGTTGTCTTGCTGAACTATGGAGGCAAAGACCTCAACTTGTGTTCCTACAAGAAACTAATTTCCGAGCTGATAGAATTCTGAAACTATACAATAAACATTTCCCAACAGCATATCATAGCGTGTCGCCCTCAACTAAATCAAAAGGCACGTGTATCCTCCTGGCCAAAACTGTACCCTGGCAGCTCTTAGACCTCCATACTGATCAAGAGGGTAGATACCACATTGTAAAAGGTAAACTCCAGTCACAGACGTTCACCCTGGCTAACCTGTATCTGCCAAATGTGGATCAGCTTCCAGTGCTTGATACATGCCTATCCTCCTATCCTTCTTGGCTTCTTTTGCAGAGGGCACTCTTTTGTTAGGGGGAGACCTCAACCTCAACCTCACCATTGATCCACACAAAAATTAATCGACGGGCTCCTCTGCCCTATCCCAGCGATCCCGAACCCGAGTCATAGAACTGTTTCACTTGCACCAGGTACTTGACATTTGGCATATCCTTCACCCCCAGGAGAGAGACTATACCTTTTTCTCGCCGGTTCATGGTTTATACTCTAGGATAGATCTTTTTCTGGTCTCCCATGTCTGCCATGTCACAATCCCAATTGTCTCTAGTGCCCAGATTGGCCGTATCGCGTATCAAATCCATGCTCCAATCTCACTGAAAATAGCCACCCAATACCGACACCTAGATCAGCCACTTGCTGAATAAATTAATCCCTTATCCAGGACCCTGAGATTAAAGCAGATATTCTGCGAGAGCTAGACCTCTTTTTTGAGAGTAACAAAGATTCGGTCCCCAACCCTCTTTCTATATGGTCCGCACATAAGTGCTACATTAGAGGAATGTTTATTAAACATGGTCACAGACTCAAGATGGCTGGAGTGAAAACACTGTCCGGGTTGCTTTCCAAACTCAACAACTGAGAAAGGAATCATAAAACACACCCAGATAAGGTCCTAGGCAGAAGTAACTAGTCTACAAGAACAAATTAGGGAACACTCCTTATTCTAAGCCAAAAACAAGCTATTGAAGGATCGTAGAGCCCTATATGAATATGGAAACAAATGCAGCAGATCATTAGTGAACGCTATTCAAACAAAACTTAACTTATTATACATCACTGCTTTATCCACTCCCACAGGCACCAAAATCCATAAGTCCCTAGTGATAGCAGAGTCCTTCCGTGCTTTCTATGAAGCACTTTATAACCCACTCCCACACTCCTATGGACCAGCCCCCAGATAGATTGGAGGTAATAGATGCCTATCTTGGAGCCGCAAACCTGCCCTCTCTTAATGTGGAAGAGGTGGAGTTGCTCTCACAACCTATATCCAAAGACAAACTTATGAGCGCAGTATCTGGTTTCTCCGAAGGGGAAAGCGCTTGGCCCTGACGGTTTTACTATTTCTCATTACAAAACCTTCCAAACGCAGCTAGCAACCCATTTTGTTACCGCCTTCAATGTAATTCTAGACAACCATACCATGCCAATGGACCAATTACAGGCAAGCATCACTGTAATTCCCAAGCCTGAGAAGGACCCACTCCTCTGTGCCAGTCATAGGCCCATTTTCTTGCTAAATTGTGACCTTAAGCTGTTCATGAAAATTCTGGCTGAGAGACTGGGTTCAATTCTCCAGCATATAATCCCCCTGGATCAGGTTGGGTTTATACGCAACAGAGAAGCACGGTACAACACAATAAGTACTATTGATGTCATAGCAAGGGCCAAACATCTTAACACCCCATTCATTATCTACAGATGCCAAAAAAGTGTTTCTACAGGGTGAATTGAACTTTCCTTTTGGCTACTTTGTGACGTATTGGGATGCCGACCACCATCTTATCTTGGATTTCTGTTATCTACTCGACCCCTACCACAACAATCAAGGTAAATGGAGTTGCTTCCAATTCCTTTGCTATAAGTAATGGCACGAGACAAGGGGTGCCCACTTTCCCAACTCATACTTTCCTCAGAACCCCTGTTGCAACACATTAGGCTCAACCCTGACATTAGAGGACTCCAAAATCAGCACATACCAGCATAAAATTGCTGCTTATGCGGACGATCTACTGTTCTACATTTCAGAATCGCATCTTTCGTTTCCGGTCCTTTATCTGCAATGCGTGAATATGGCGACCTGCCAGACTTCAAAATCAATTTGCAAAAGTGGGAAGTGCTCAACGTCTCTCTTACTTCTATCTCTCTCATTCACCGTAGTGGCAACTTTCCCTTCAGCTGGGCTCCTCAAGCTATGCAATATCTAGACACCAAGATCCCCTCCAACCTCTTCTACCAACTTAACTTTTAGCCCCTGAACATTTTTTCTACAGACCTAGACAGATGGAAAAACATGGCGATTTCTTGGTTTGGTAGATGCAATGTTTTAAAGATGAACATCATGCCGAGGCTGCTCTACCTCTTGCAAGCATTACCAATCAGGATACCGCAAAGTTTTTTTTGTAAGCTACGAATGACTTTTATAATTATGTTTGGCAGGGCCTCCCCGATCCAGCCCTATACTGCACAGTGGTCCACGTGAATAGAGTGGTGGACTGGTGCAGACACTTAAAATATATATATATATATATATATATATATATATATATATATATATATATATATATATATATATATATATATATATATATATATTTATTTATATATATATATATATATATATATATATATATATATATATATATATATATATATATATATATATATATATATATATATATATATATATATATATTGTAGCAGAGCGTCCCAGAGAGAGCCAGGAAAAGTCCTGTTCGGGGTTTATACATCTCCCAGGCTCCTCTCATACAGGTTCAGGGGTCTCTGATCCATGGTCCAGTTCAGGTCTTGGTCCTCTCCCCCAGGCTAATTTAAGCTCACCTGAGCAAGACAGCCTTTGCTCTTGGCCTGGGATATGTAGGAGAGCAAAAAGGTATGTGGAAGCTGACAAGCTGTAGGCTTGCTCAGCTTAGTAGTTAGGATCTGTAAATATTGTTTAGTTAGTGCCGAGACACGGCTAGGTTTTGTTTTGGCTATTTTTGTTCCTATTTGTTTTTTTTTTGGAACACTGTACAGCACCTGTATATAGACTTGTATATATCACAAATAAACACCGCACTGTTTGTCACTATTTCACTGGATTTGGTATCTGTGCCTGAAAGACTGCTCATCCCAGGGAGCTTTGTACCTGCCACCTGTCCCCCAGGTTACATATGGTGGAGACTGCGACCAGCTGTAGTAAGTTACTACTTAAAAGGCCAGTACCTAGAGTGACTAAACATGGAGGAAATCCTAAAACAATTGGTGATATCCAATGCTGCACAGCAATAATCCAATGCTGCACAGCAACAAGCAAACGCTGCACTGCATCAAGCAAACGCTACACAGCAGCAAACTAACGCTATCGCACAGGAGCAAACCAAGGCGCCGTGCCAACAGATTGGTGCTGTACAGGAACTATCGCAGAGGCTGTTTGAACAGCTAGCCACTGATGCAAAAGAGGATAGGAAAACCCTGGCTGCGGTTGTGGAGACGCTAGCACAGTGGTCACCTGCTAAAGTTAATGTTGTTGGAGACAAGCCCTCAGCCATCCATGTGGGTTGCTTTCTTTCTAAAATGACTGCAGATGATGATCCAGAGGCCTTTCTCTTAACGTTTGAACGGACCGCTGAGAGGGAAGGTTGGCCCAAAACCCAATGGGCAGGACTGGTCGCCCCCTTGCTGTCTGGAGAATCACAGAAGGCCTACTATGATTTGGAGTCAGCAGAAGCAGGAGACTATGAAAAGGTCAAGCGGGAAATCTGGGCGTGACTTGGTGTCACCTTGGCAGTTTGAGCACAGTGGGTCCACAGCTGGTTCTTCCAAGAAGAGAGGCCCCCAAGATCGCAGATGTTCGACCTAATTCACTTGGTGAGGAAATGGCTACAGCCGGAGTCCCTGTCTGGGCCACAAATAGTGGAGCGTGTGGTCATGGACCAGTTCCTGAGGTCACTACCAGTTCCTCTGCAGAAGTGGGTGAGTCAAGGAGACCCCAACTCGGCGGACAACCTCGTGGAACTTGTTGAAAGGTACTTTGCTGCAGAGAACCTGGTCACCACCCCTACAGCCGCACGAACTTTCCGCCCAAAGCCACGGTCTCCCAAGGCAACCGGTAAGATTGTTCCAGGGGAAGTGGGTGGTAAGCATGGCAAGGAAATAGGGGGGAGGATTTTTGGTGCCAGGACTGAAGTTTGGCGTCCCAAACAAGGGAAGCTACTGCCTGTCAGCAAACCGAACTGGGGAAACATCAGGTGTTTTCGTTGCCAAGAACTGGGATATGTTGCAGCAAACTGTCCATTGACAGATGAACCAATGCAGTGTGATCTATCTATTAGAAGGCAGACTATGTTTGCTGCTGTTTCATGCGCTGCAGCACCAAGTATGGGAAAACACATGTGCCAAATGACTGTTAATAATAAGCCTATTACGGCCTTGCTGAACTCTGGAAGTCTAGTGACTTTGGTTACAGCTGAGATGGTTGAAACTGTGAATCTGCATGCTAAAAAAGTTGCTGTGATCTGTATACATGGGGATACCCGCGAGTATCCTATAGCCACTGTTCAGTTTAAAACTGGCTTAGGTACGGTGACTCATCCGGTCGGACTTGTGCCCCACTTGGTGCATGAGGCCATCGTTGGTAGGGACTTCCCTAAGTTTTGGGAACTGTGGGATTGTCCCGACCCGGTCGCAGTAGCTGACTCAGTGACAGAGCCAGACCTCCTGGCCGCTACTGAAAATGTGGGTTCAGGGGACTCTTCTCAGTGCTCCCAGGGTTTTCCTTTCTCATTTATGGCAGGAGAGCTGGAGGAGCCTGAGGAGGTCCCCACAACCAGTGGAGCTGGACAGCCATCTGCTGAATCTGAGCCTACGTTGGAGTTTGCTGACCTTAATGTACACAAGGAAAATTTTGGTACCGAGCAGAGAAAAGACCCAACCCTTGCCAGGACCTGGGAAAATGTAATGGTGATTAATGATGTACCTGTCGAATCAGGGGACAGGCCCTATTTTCCTTATTTCAGCAGCAATGAGGATTTAATGTATCGTGTATGTAAAAAAAATGATGAAGTGGTTGAACAGTTGGTGGTCCCTAAGCCATACAGACAGGTGGTGTTGGAACTTACCCGTGGGCACTTGCTAGGAGGTAATTTAGTGGTTGAGAAAAGTACTGAAAGGGTGTTGCGCAGGTTTTATTGGCCCGGGATACAGAAGGATATTGAAAATTATTGTCAATCCTGTCCTGTGTCAGATGTCAGCCCCACTACCCCACTTCCGAAGTCCTTTAGTGCCCGTGCCCTTTGAGAGCATTGCCATGGACCTTGTGGGTCCACTCCCCAAGTCTGCCCGAGGTCATCAGCATATCCTCGTAATCATAGATTATGCTACCCGTTACCCAGAGGCCATTCCCTTTTGCACCGCGTCTGCTAAAAACATTGCCAAAGAGCTGTTTATGGTGTTCAGTCGTGTTGGAATCCCTAAAGAAGTCCTTACAGACCAGGGCACCCCATTTATGTCACGAATAACTAGAGAGCTGTGCAAGTTATTTAAGGTGACGCAATTGCGAACCTCGGTGTACCATCCTCAAACGGATGGCTTGGTGGAACGCTTCAATAAAACATTCAAGAGCATGTTAAAAATGGTTGTTGACAAGGATGGGAAAAACTGGGACTTCCTGATACCATACTTGATGTTTGCCATCAGGGAGGTTCCCCAGTCCTCCACGGGGTACTCTCCCTTTGAGTTGCTTTAAGGAGGCACCCTCGGGGACTCTTGGACATAGCCAAAGAAACTTGGGAGGGGGAGCAGACACCCCATAAAAGTGTCATTGAGCATATCGCTCAAATGCAGGACAGGATTGCAGCAATCATGCCGATGGTAAAAGAACACTTACTGCAGGCCCAAACAGCTCAACAGAGGATATACAACAGGGGGGCCCACCTCCGTGTTTTCTCACCTGGTGATAGGGTCCTGGTGTTAGTTCCCACTGTTGAGAGCAAGTTCCTGGCTAAGTGGCAGGGTCCCTTTGAAGTAATTGAAAGAGTTGGGGAGGTCAATTACAAAATATATCAACCAGGAAAAAGGAAGCCCGAACAGATTTACCACATAAACCTGTTAAAGCCCTGGAAGGATAGACTGGCGTTAACTGCGAGGTCCCTCCCGGTAACGCCTAAGGGTACTGAGTCCCCTCTGATCCCTGAGGTCACGGTTCCAGACACCCTGTCATATTCTCAAAAGCAGGAAACTAGAGAATTCCTGATAAGAAATAGAGAGAAATTTTCAGTTACCTGGCACAACTTCAGCAGTTCAGCATGATATTGTTACTGAACCTGGGGTCCCTGTCAAGCTTAAACCATACCGAATTCCTGAAGCGAGGAGAAAGGACATAAGCGAGGAAGTTAAAAGAATGTTGGAGCTAGATGTCATTGAGGAATCCAATAGTGACTGGTCTAGCCCCATCGTGTTAGTCCCAAAACCGGATGGCACTTGGAGGTTCTGTAATGACTTCAGGAAGCTTAATGCAGTGACAAAGTTTGACACGTACCCAATGCCCAGAGTGGACAAACTTATAGACCGACTTGGCAAGGCTCGCTATCTGACCACTTTGGACTTGACAAAAAGTTATTGGCAAATACCCCTGACTGGTAGCGCCAAAGAGAAGACTGCATTTGTGACCCCGGAGGGTTCCTTTCAATATAAAAAAATGCCTTTTGGGTTGCAAAATGCCCCTGCCACATTTCAGAGGGCCATGGACAGGACTCTAAGACCCCACCGACAATATGCAGCAGCATATCTAGATGATATAGTGGTACATAGCACTGACTGGGAGTCTCACTTGCCCCGTGTCCAGGCTGTCCTCGGTTCCCTCTTCAAAGAAGGTTTTACAGCAAATCCAAAAAAATGTTCCATTGGTCTAGAGGAAGCCAAGTATTTGGGCTACACTATTGGGCGTGGTGTCATAAAACCTCAAGTGAATAAAATAGAAGCCATCCAGGAATGGCCACGTCCTGCAAACAAGAAGCAGGTCAGGGCCTTTCTTGGCATTGCGGGGTATTATAGAAGATTTATCCCAAATTTTGCAACTATAGCTGCCCCACTGACAGACCTTGCGAAAGGGAGAGACTCTGTAATGGTGAAATGGTCCTCAGTAGCAGAGGAATCTTTCCAAGTCCTGAAGAAGGTCTCTGTGCACAACCAGTACTGTACTCCTCCGATTTCTCCAAAGATTTTTTGGTTCAGACGGATGCGTCTGATGTTGGTATCGGGGCAGTACTATCACAGGTACACAATGGGGAAGAACACCCTGTGGTGTACCTAAGCAGAAAGCTCAATGACCATGAGCAAAGGTATGCAGTCATTGAAAAGGATTGTTTAGCCATAAAGTGGGCCGTGGATGCACTCAGGTACTATTTGTTAGGACGCCAGTTTGAGTTAATAACTGACCATGCTCCTCTGAAATGGATGGCCCAAAAGGAGACTAATAGACGGGTGAACCGGTGGTTTTTGGCTCTACAGGATTACTCATTCACTGTAAAACACAGGCCAGGTGTTGAGATGGGCAATGTAGATGCCCTGTCCCGTGTTCACTCCTGTTGGGCTACAGGTGTTCCAACCCTGGGGTTGAAACAAGGGGGGAGGATATGTAGCAGAGCATCCCAGAGAGCCAGGAAAAGTCCTGTTCGGGGTTTATACATCTCCCAGGCTCCTCTCATACAGGTTCAGGGATCTCTGATCCATGGTCCAGTTCAGGTCTTGGTCCTCTCCCCCAGGCTAATTTAAGCTCACCTGAGCAAGACAGCCTTTGCTCTTGGCCTGGGATACTCAGACTACTTCTGTGTAGGAGAGCAAAAAGGTACGTGGAAGCTGACAAGCTGTAGGCTTGCTCAGCTTAGTAGTTAGGATCTGTAAATATTGTTTAGTTAGTGCCGAGACACGGCTAGGTTTTGTTTTGGCTATTTTTGTTCCTATTTGTTTTTATTATGGGTCTCCTTGGAGCAGGAAACAGCGCTGGCCCCCCTAGGGGGCCTACCCTGAAGTGGGACTCTGTATTCCAGATTTTCCTCTCCACACCCACTGATCAAACCCACTTTGCACAAACTTCACAGATACTAAAGGATAGCAGAGATGGCCAGTTTTCCCTCTCCATTAACGCCTATTATCGGCCACCCGGATTCAGCCGAACCAGAGATTGGTTGGAACCTCTTCCTTTCTTGGCCCCTCTGAGTGGATTGACCCCTCAAACTTATATTCCACCCCTAATTCCTCCATTTTAGGCAGGTGGAAGTTTTCTCAACTATCACATTTCCTTTGATACCTCCCAGACCATGGTTGTTTCTGTAGACAACCCACGTTGTTTGAAGATTTGTGCCTAAGAGATGAGCCCATATGGAAATCTCTATCCTGTTCTTATAATATCCTGCTTGCAACCACATCTCAACATGATCCTCCGTATTGGAGGAAATTCTAGAGAGAAACCTTAACATTACGTTCACGGAGGATCAAAAGAATCCTCTTTGCGCATAAGTCATCCTTGTGCAGCAAATATCAAGAGATCACATTCAAGATCCTGACGCGCTGGTACAGGACCCCATCAGTACTAGCATCAATATTCCCAGGACATAGCTGTTTGTGCTGGAGATGTGGTACTCAGACTGGCACACTACTACACATTTTCTGGGAATGTCCAAGGCTGTCCCTTTTTTGGCAACAAGTCCTGCAGATCATCCACAAGCTTACTGATGTCTCCCTCCAGGACAACCCGGCAGCAGTACTCCTAAACTTGACCCCTATGTCCTGTAAGTGATATCGCAAATCTTTACTGAGACACCTCCTTAATGCAGTCAGGGATTGCATCCCCACTATGTGGAAGCGATAGTCTCCACCAGTGTCGCAGTGGTTTGCCAGGGTTAGCGACATACAGCAGATGGAACACCTGGCAGCTGTCTTTGGGGAAAGGGAGGATGAACTCAATACACACTGGATACATTGGTACTTGTTCTGACTCTCAGATGACTACTGGACATACACTTGAGCAACTTTCTTCAGGAGAATTTGAAGCCTTGGGCCGTGAACGCAGCCAAAACTTCCTACCCTCCCTTTCCTCTTACTTCCCTCCTACTGTCCCCCCTTTGTTCTTTTCTTTTCTCTCCCCTCCTGACACCTAAGGTGTCATCCATTTTGCTAAAATTCTACCGTTATGCGTTGATATATAGGTGCCGTTCCTGCAAAGCCGGGGCTGAGAGCCGTCTCTTGACCAAGTGCACACTATCTACATTTTGTTCCCTACCTCACAATGGTTCAGTACCTGTTAATTAGGGCTTTATTCTTTTTACCCCAGAATAAACCTCAAGAATATGGGATTTTGTAGACAATTAAAGAAATATAACATGTTATATATATAAAATTGATATTTATTGTAGAAAAATTACATAAAAAATCTCATTTTGAAATTACAAAACACTGCATCAGTGGTTATCAATATTGCACAATTAACTGTTAACCATGAAGTAGTCACCATCTATTTGCTGTTCCCTTCGTCATTGATTGTGCCGAGGAATACAGCAGAGGGGGTTATCCAACGCGTTTCAAAATATACTGTTATAAGTGAATCTTCTTCAGGGAATATTACCACTTCTCAAAAAAGAACTTAGATTAGTGAACAATTGATACATAATTGTATGGAAATATATATATATATATATGTAAATCATCATCCACATGCACTTAAAATGAAAAAAATGTTTAGCAGAAGCACTCCTTCAGATGGCAAGGATACCATACATCGGCCATTAAAGACCTCCGCCAAAAATTCACCAAATCATCAGCATCCATTAATTGCCTGATGTGAGCTAAGGATAAGGGGGGAACAAGACACTTTAATTTTTTTTTTCTTACTGGTATGTGTATGACCAATAAAACTAGTTTTCTTCTTGTTTTGTAAGTTCCCACCACAGTACAGGTTGAAAAACAGGTTATTTTTGTTGTAGAGGCTGTTGACCACAGTTGACAGATTTTATCATATTGCTGTATTGTAACCTTGCCTGTTATCTCGCTGATGTATACTGACTTTTTGACATGATGATATTATTACCTCAGCCTCGGAAGATTTGGCTGCTCAATGACCAGGCCATTTTCTGCGATACGGTACTGCAACGCTTTAACTGACAAGTGTACGGTCGTGCGACGTTGTACCCAAACAAAATTGACATCCTTTTTTTCCCACAAATCCACATTTTTTTTTTTTTAAAAAAAGCTAATTTTTTTCTTAGTTTAGGCTGATATGTATTCTACATATTTTTGGTAATAAAAATCACAATAAGCATAAAAAATAGGGGATAGATTTATGGAATTTTTATTATTTTATTTTTTACTAGTAATGGCGGCGATCTGGGATTTTTATTGGGACTGGGACATTATGGCGGACACATCGGACACTTTTGACACATTTTTTTAGACCATTTACAATTATACAGTGATCACTGCTAAAAAAAATGCACTGATTACTGTGTAAATGTCACTGGCAGGGAAGGGTTTAACACTGGGGGCAATTAAGGGGTTAACTGTGTTCCCTAGTGTGTGTTCTAACTGTTGGGGGAGGGAACTGACTATAGGAGATGACAGATCGCTCTTCCTAGCTAGTAGGAACACACAATCTGTCTCTCCTCAGCTCACAGAACAGGGATGTGTGTGTGTTTACACACACACATCCCTGTTCTGGCTCTCATGCCCGTGATCGCAGCTGGCCGACGGTCATCGTGACCGCCGGCCACGTGCATCGGCACCCCCGCAGTTCAGCAGGTACGTGCACGTCTGCTATCCCGCTTAAATGAGCCGATGTACAGCTACGACAGCTCGCGGGATCATGCCGACCTGCCGCAGTATAATGATGGCGGCTGGTCGGCAAGCGGTTAAATAATGATTAAAAAAAAGGAAATGTAATTTTGCTGTGGCAGACTAAGGACCTCCCCCCCCCCGACATGATATTTAAAGGAATATTTAATTTTTATTGTTTCACTTTAAGCATTAATAAAATCACTGCTCCTGAAAAAACGGCCGTTTTTTAAAACTTTTTTTTTTTATTGATACATGTCTCCTGGGGCAGGACCCGGGTCCCCAAACACTTTTTATGGCAATGACTTGCATATAAGCCTTTAAAATGAGCACTTTTGATTTTTCATGTTCGTGTTCTATAGACTTTAACAGTGTTTGCATGTTCATACAAATTTTTTGCCTGTTCGCAAGTGCGAACCCCGAACCCCGATAATAAACAACATTATTGTTTGCATTGTTTGCACATGATTGGATGATAGAAGTCAGCAGAGTATCACCTCAATCACTAAACTCTGGATAAAATTCACTGGCAAAGTTCAGCTTACATTGCAAAGTGAACAGCCAATTTGCCTTAAGTAAATCAACCCCAGTATCTGTGATAGAAGGGCTGTCCCAAATTGATAAATGTTTCTGGTCCCTAGGAAGTAAATGACTCATGACACTGATGTGTATATATACTGCTGCAAAATATTGGCATAGACCATCACACCTCCTCTTTCAATCATGGACCCAATGTCTTAAGCAGGGTATGCATAGATCGAAAATCATCTGGTTTAGTAGGAACCAGACAAATTTCGGTCCATGTGTACCGCTGTCTGTTCAACAAAAGCCGGTCTAACAACCGGCTTCTGTTGAACGATCATGCTAGAAAACCAGCATTTGATCAGCGCTTGCAGCTGATGATGAATTCACCACTTAGACCACGCTACATTGGATGCGGTTTGTATTGGTATTATTTTGGAGATCATTGAAGGAGTGTGGCCATCTTTGTATGAATTGGTTCCATATAGACTATAGGCTTCCATTAAAGAAGTACAAGACCACAGGGTCTCTATTCATAAAGAGGTTTTTATGGTGCATTTTCTATTGAAATCCTTGAGATATCCTATGTTTCCTGCACTGTGAGTGGACTCTTCTTTGTTTTTCTGGGCAATGAGACTCGTGAGGCTAGTGGACATTGATACATCTGAGGCAGCATTAAATATTGTTACCTTGAATAGAATCCATCTGCTCCCCTGAAGGGGGGATTGTTTTTTTTTTAGCTTCTCCCTAACCATAGTGACAGGGGATGGTGTTGTTTTTTTCTGTTTTTGTTTTTTCATTTTTTCCTGTGGGGCTATTTTTTTCTCCTTGCACATACTTGGGTATTCTTCACAATGTGAATTTTCAACAAAATTTACTAAGCACTGGGGACAATTCCCTTGCAAAGTGAAATCAAACCCATATAGTGTTCTTGGTTAAAAAAGTGAAAACAATAGATTAGTATAGCATGGGTTTGGCTGAATATTAGTTTCTAGTGAGCAGTGCATGTATTGCTTTATGGTATGTGTGGTATGTATCTGAGGTCTGACTCGCATACTTGCATATGTGTCCTGAGTTTGGCAAATCTTGGACTATTGAGTGAAAGAATTCTGATAAATCAGAGTGAACAGCATTACATGGTACTGGCAGATTCACTCTAATGCCCCGTACACACGGTCAGATTTTCCGATGGAAAATGTCCGATCGGAGCGTGTTGTCGGAAATTCCGACCGTGTGTGGGCTCCATCGGACATTTTCCATCGGATTTTCCGACACACAAAGTTGGACAGCAGGAGATAAAATTTTCCGACAACAAAATCCGTTGTTGGAAATTCCGATCGTGTGTACACAAATCTGACGGACAAAGTGCCACGCATGCTCAGAATAAATAAAGAGATGAAAGCTATTGGCCACTGCCCCGTGTATAGTCCCGACATACGTGTTTTACGTCACCGCGTTTAGAACGATCGGATTTTCCGACAACTTTGTGTGACCGTGTGTATGCAAGACAAGTTTGAGCCAACATCCGACGGAAAAAATCCTAGGATTTTGTTGTCGGAATGTCCGAACAAAGTCCGACCGTGTGTATGGGGCATAACAGTAATGGATTGTTTACATGAGATTCGCTCTCTGAGGAGCGATCTATGGTGGATTGCTTTTTAGAGAACGTTTGACAGGCAATGAGAAGGTGTTACACCACTGCAGCACAATCGTGGTTGCATCATTGCCCCATTCAGTTGAGTGGGTCGTAGCTCCCACTGAATGCAATGGGAGGAATAATTCTTGCCAAGATTTGGCCATTGTGCTTTTACACCTTGTCCACTGCATTTGCTGTTTAAGGGGGAACTGTTGCAGGTGGGAAAAACATGGTTCAACCTCATATTCATTGCTCCCTTTCTGCCAAACACAAGTGTAAACATAGCCTAGTCCTCTTTTACATGGGAACAAACAAAATGCCAGCGCTCAGGATTTAGGTATGGGTCACAATTAATTAAGGGCAACGATAATTGTAAAAAAGTCCAAAAAAAACAGAAAAAAAGGCATCCAAAGGAGGTGAGGTGACGCTGCTCACACAGAAGACGTTGTAGACAATCCCTGTTCACTCCATTCTCCATGAGTACATCTTTCCTTGCCTCCATGTAAGTGTTGGATCAATTTCTACTATTGTACAATAAACATTGCATTCAGAGGTGCTTTTTTGTCTTCCTCGACTCTTTAACATGGGAGGTCAGGGGGCATAGTTTTACCACCTTCTGGCTGCCCATCTAGAGTGTTAAACACAGGAGGTACCTTAAATGCTACGACCGCAGCCTTTGCAAATTTAGTGCCCCATGGTGGATTGACAAGCGGCACTACCTGTCAAACTCAGACATCATAAGCTGCTGTTTGACAAAAAAAAAAACACAAGCATTTAGGAGATGGCAGGATTGGATGCTTAGTTGTACTCTGAAAAGCAATCTACCACAGATCACTTTTCAGAGCACAGGCTAGTGTGAACCTAGACTACTGTAAGTGTTGAAGTTTTGAATCCAGGCTAGGCAGATTCTATCTGCACATAGCACAGCTAAGACAGACCTTATTGGGGTTGCATGTATATTAATGGCTGGGAGAATCCCCCCTAAGTTCTATTGGTAAGCTGCAATATAATACACATTTGCTTTTGGATTTAATACTGCTTTAACTTTATCCTGCTTTACTTTTAATTACTTTATCTGTTTGATGACAACATTATTTTATATAGCAAGAATGAATTTAGACAGACTTTTGAACATAAAGTTAATTGCCACCTTGCTATGATGTTTTCCTAATATTATTTAATGATGCCATGTAAGACCTGTTCCTTTCTTCACCAGCAGAAAAGAGTAGCACTGTAGGTAAGACCGTTTTGACTGTAGGCAGCATTGTACCTGCATTGCACCTGTAGAGTGACAGTGAGGCTGGTCAGAATGGAGCATACTTTTGTGGATAACTGCACCTCAGTGGATGGTTTTTAATGGGTACCACTTCCATGAAGGTTGTGGTTGTGTACCTGTTTAGTATTTGTTGGTTTAGTGATTTAACAGTGAAATAGTCACATTTTATTTCAGGAGACCTAAAGATGGAAAAGCTGATACATTTGCTTTGTATGGCTAGTTTGGGCGTTAAAGCTCATTGGCATTTTGATAGCCAATGGATGCAACTAATGTATGTCAAAGTCATCTGGTAGCAACTAAATTATTGTAAAGTATTGACACTTTAACTTGTTTTACAACTGCATCTGTGCTGTATAAAATGCACACCCAACAACTTTCTAAAATGAAACCACCACTATGTGCACTTACTAACTAATCCTACAGTTCACTAGTTTGAAATGGGTTTAATGATTTAGTTGTTTATTTATATTTTCTACAGTATCATTAATTTTCTTACATAAGGAGTGCAAATACAACATAATAGTGAAAATGTTTTCTTACTGAGTTGTCAGTAAAGCAGTTTGGAGGAGTCGCAAATTCTGTAATTAGTATGCAGATTTGCTTCTATAACTCTTGCAAAGTATCCACTAGACTTGTAGCCATCACATTGTAGACCTAATTGGATTTACTGTGTATAAAAAAATCAAATTAGGTGTGGTGAGGAAAGACTTAGTCTTGACCAATTACTCTAGTGCGTTTATAATATATAAAAGACATAATGGAGCAACAGTTTTTTTTTTTTTTTTTAACATACTGAGTTAAAAGTAAAACAAAACTCTAGAGACATAAACTGATCCTTTCTATGCTAGCAGACACTTCTAAAAAGTTGATGGGCTGTCATATGATCTACCAAATGTTTTAAAGATGTAGAAGGTTATTTATTTCAGGTATTTATGTAGTGTCAACAATTTACACAGTGCTTTACATATATTGTACATTCACATCAGTCCCTGTCTTCAAGGGGCTTACAGTCTAAGATCCTTAGCTTACAAGCATACACATATTGCGGCAAATTTTGTGGGCACTATCCACAAGACAAGAACACATTGACATGCAAGCATATTTTGCTGTGTGGGAGGAAAGCTGCACAAGCATTGGAGAGCAGGAAAATTCCACGCAGGTAGTGTCTTGGTTGGGATTTAAACAGATGACCCTAGTGCTGCAGGGCAGCCACTGTGCTGTTGGTGTATGTGAAAGTTTTCTGTTGCTCCTCAATTAGATTTGTTAAAATAAACTTATCACTTTTCTTTCTAATAAATAGTTGTGGATATACCAGAGATCCACAAAATACAGAGACTTGCGCTGTGGGTCTAGTATCTGACATCCTTGTGGGTAATTAAATCCTAGCTTTTCCCCATTTGCCTGATGGCTAAGATGTAGATCATGTAGATACCAGTTAGTTAAGTTTTTTTTCACTCTCTCTTCATGTTAGTGATTCCACCAGCATGATTCCCAAATCCTCCCACCCACTTTGCCGACCTGTCCTAATCACAATGAGGGTTGTCACTGATGGATTTATTTGTTTTACATGGCCATTATTTAGCATAGTGTGGAGAGAAATTACTTCTGGTTGAGTAGAAGGAATGATGTTCCGCAGTGTTGTTGATGTTCAGGATGCAGAAACTATAGTACAGTTTTGAAGCTAAAGACCCTGAGAAATGTAAGAAACAACTGTTTGATTTAAAGTGTTACTAAACCCTCAACAGTAAAAATAGCCTGTACATGCAGTAAAGCATGCTTGTTATACTCACCGTGGAACTTAAGGGGTTAATTATCTGCATTGTGTAAAAAGGCAGTTTGATCCTGTCTTATCTGATCCTCCACTTCTTTTATTTTCTCCAATCCATCTGCTGATAGGACAGAGCCTTGGGGGGCACTCTGCACATGCTCAGTTTGGTGTGAGTTGCTAGGAAGTTTTTTTCTTCGATGGGTGCATATTAACACAGAGCCAATCAGTACTGTTTAGACAGAAATTCAGGGGTCATGCAGCCTCAATTTACAGTCAGAGGAAAATGAAAACTCCTCCTACAAGCTTTAACTAGTGCTCGGCTGGACACTGATAAAAGTCAGAAGACTGCTATATACTGCTGATGTAAAAATGTATTTAGCTGTTTATATTTACTTAAAAAAAATTGCATTTGCCCGTTCTGAATACTGTGGGAGATCAGGTATAGCGAATGGAGGGTTCTGGGTTTAGTAACACTGTAACCTGTAAGCATATATCCTTAACTGAAATTATGGAGCACAAAATGTTATCAAGCTAAGATTCCTCAAGAAAGTTGTTGTTTTAAACTTGATGCAATTTTTGCAAACTCTTCCTCTAAACGTGTAATTTTAAGCTTCCTATAGAAAATGAGAAGGCTAAAAAAATTCTTATTGCACTGTGCACTAAACATATCATTTACTGTATACAAATCCATGCACTTCCTGTTACTTCAAAACAATGGATTTGCAATGTTGGGCCACCATTGTCCCCTCCTCTCTGCAAGAAACTTTGTCAAACTGAAAAAATAAAAAGCGTTTTGCTTATCTTCAGCTTTTCACCAATGAATGGCTTTTGTTTGTCATCAGATGCCATTTGTTGATTAAACTCCCTGGCGGTATAAATATGTCGGATTTTTGATGCTCAAAGCGGTACAATGTTTTGCATGGAAATTTGGCGTTTTATATTGTAGGCCTGTAATTCTTAGGAATAACACACTTAAATCTGTCCAAACAAGAGTCTAGTAGAGATCCCGGGTATGATAAAGTTTGAAACACAAAATCATAAATTATAATATAATAAATAACTATAAATACTTATAACAAAAAAGAATATACTACTAATAAAAAAATATTCAATAATGTAATCAAATAAAAAACACTGAAATTTGGTCAGTTGCAGAATTGTCGCTGTCATTACTTTTCAGTGTTTGATGACAGATTTGCCCACAAATCACTATCGCTCAATTCTGCAAGTGATTCTAGTTTATTAGCGCTGTTTTCTAGCTGGTCTAAAACCGCTTTTGATGTAAAGGGACGGTTTTGGTTGCTATGGACAATCTCCAGTTTCCAGGCAGAAAGAACAGAATATATATTATAAAACTGCATGCAGGGCGCTGGACAAACCACTAAAGACAAAAGGGATGTGAAATGATTTGATACAGTAATGTAATCTGTAAGATTACAGTGTACTGTATGTATTGTGTTTTTTTCACTTTTTGAATTTGGAGCCGTGCTCTGTCCCCGTGCGTCGCAATGCTCGCAGAGAATGGAGCCTGGCGTTGTGATACATCGAGCGGAGACACGGCTCGCACACACAGTGGGGAGACATTGCAGGATCCTGGGGACAAGGTAAGTAACTTTGCCTGGATCCTGCAATGCGATCCTGAGTGTGGCTCGGAGTTCCCGCTTTTGGTACTGAAAATTCACTCCAAGCCACACTCGGGAATGCCGCCAAGGAGGTTAAAGCAGCCCATAGATTATGCAATTCTCTTTCCTTCCACCACAGGTGGAAGAAAAGAAAACCACTTGATTCCTCCATCAACATGGTTAGTGCTAATGCAGAATCCTTTCTGCATTTCTATTGTGTTCTGCCGACAGGGGGATGTGGGAAGCCTTCCCAACCAGCCAAACACATAATTACTGCTGGTGGCTATCAACACCAGCAGTAATCACATGTAGAAAAATATGACGATTAGTCATGCCAAAGTCAAATGATGGATCACTTTGGTATAATCAGCATGCCCAAACATGTATCGAATCTTCGCTGGTTCAGCAGGGAATTTAGATCAATGTATGACTGGCATTAGCCTCCTGTAAAATGATCACATAATGACTAATTGTTCATGTCGGCATTTTACTTTTTTGTGTTTAATTAATTGCTTGTGTGTACGATCAATGTAATACCTGCTGGTTTTGGTATATACTATTGTATAGTTGTAAAGTTTTTAAAGTGGTTGTTGAGATACATATGTTCAGTAGGTCGTTTTTGTTTTTCTATCCAGACATCACTGCACTACACCAGTTCACCTCCACTCCCTTTTGTCTGTTTTCTCATGATCGTAGAATGAACCTCCGAGTAAGAAGTTTCCAACGGTCAGAGGAAACTGCTCCAAACTAAGATAGTTCACCTCTTAGATGGCTGTCACCAGAACAAGCATCTCCATCTACTATTATTCTTGTGATGACTTGTGATGACTGAGGTTCTAGCCTAGTCCTACACAATCCAAAATAGAAAAGAAACGTTTCAGCTTTAGATAACACTTTAATTTGCTGCTTGGAACTTCTGTTTATGTGCCACACAAACGATAATCACTATCAGGTCTATCAAAGTAATAAATTTAACATATCAAAAGAAAGGAAAGGCCTTTTGTCACCAGTGACACACCTCTATCCCTAAAATATGCAACAAAACAGAAAACTCACCCTGGGTCTTTAAATGAGGTGGGCACCACTAAGCCAATAAAAGTAACAACAGTAAATACAGTATATACTTATTCAAGTAAAAGTGGTACATGCATTAATATCATGAATAGAAGCCAATTCATCACATAACATACAGGCATCAGGTGTTTTGACGCGTTTCGCAAGGCCCAGCTACATATGCTGTCTGGAAGCTGCACGCCCGCTGGCTCGGCTATGCGTAGTGGTGAGCATGGGGCTTTTACTCATTAGGCCCCTCTTACCCTCTGCCCAAAATACTAATATCATGCCACATATCCAATCAGTATCTTTTCACCATAGGCACATTTCATACGCATCTACCCCTGAAGAGCCAGCTGGGCCTCGCGAAACGCATCGGAAACACCTGATGCCTGTATGTTATGTGATTGTTTACACATATATTTTTATTCTACCTATTTATATGTATCCTGTATAAATTGGCTTCTATTCATGATATTAATGCATGTACCACTTTTAGTGGAATAAATATATACTGTATTTACTTTTGTTATTTTTATTGGCTTAACGGTGCCCACCTCATTTAAAGTCCCAGTGCGAGTTGTAACTTTAACATATCTTAACTATATTTGCCTTGCCATTGGTAAGTTGAATAAGAGGCATTTTGAACAATGCCAAATTTAAAACTGCAGTTGTATTATTTTGTGAATGCAATGTAACCTTAAGATTTACTAAAGGTAAATTAATCTAAAATGTTATCACTATCATGTTCTACCTATACTTTTTTTATGTCCCAATAGACGGCTTAGGTTTAAGGAATTATTTTGCAGTCTTTGCAACATAGGTGCAGTAAATTGGAAACACAGGCAAACTTCAGCAAATATTATAAATAATGAAATGTAAAATAGTGAATATCTCCTCTTGGGACATATGATAAATGGCCACTATCAAGCCAGCACTAATTAGTACAATTACTCACATTGATTCTTTGCCACAGCTGAGCATAAAAATGACTCTCAAATAGCTGGTGAACTGAATGTCTTGATAGCACTACGTGTACATAACACACAATAGATGATAATACAAATGAAGCCAAGCTTAAAGTCTACAGTGCATTTTTACCTTTCCAGCCAAATATGGGAAACTTCCACCAAATGTATTCTATTCATACAGTATACCTAAAAATAATAAAACAAATTGTTTCCTACATTTATAGTTGTTTCTTAGAGCAGGATTATACATTGAACTCTACAGACAGCTTGCATTCAGGATACCATGCAATGTGCATATTTAGGGACACTATAGGGACCAATTAGACTAAAAGTGCTTTAAGAATACAGTGCATAACCCTAGTCTTACTATTTTAACCCTTTAGTAGGACAGTGTACATATCTAGCTTACAACTGATAATGAAGATCTGCCTGCACAGGGTTCCACATAAGCATTACATAGAAGGGGAGAGAGAAGTAGGATTTTTCGGTTTAGTAGTTTTCAGAACAGCATACAAAAAGCTAAGCAACACATCTTAAAAGTTTTTTTTTTTTTTCTTTTTTCTAAGTTATGTTGTGTGAAAGGGAACATGTTAAAAGTATAACCACATTTGGCTGCAAAGGTAGAAATATACTTTAAAAACTTTACTGTTTTTTTTTTTTTTCTATTACATAGAAGTGTTCTCAGGCAATTTACAAGCTATCTCCACATTTCACTGCTTGCATAATATACTGGAATACCACTGTATGCCATAAACAGTTTCTTCCCTTAATTAAACCCCTAAGTGAGTATATTAATCATGTCTGTCCACATAGAGCAAATGCTAATTCCAATTAACTTTTTTCTGCTTTGATCTCATTATAAAACATTTGTGTAATTTTATTTGCCAGAATGTGATGTGTAGCCATTGCTCATTCAACATATGAAATGCTTATTTTATGTAGTCTTTTGTCTTTTCAGCTCGATTTAATAAAATCTTACAACAAATTATATGTTTTTTTAAAGACTGCTAATGCTTTGTCTCTTGGTGCAATAGTGGGCTGCCCTGTCTTTGGGGTTAGTAGGTTTTTCTACACAATAGTGAACACCTGCTAACCTTTCTGCCATTGCTAACAACTTAGTAGTCTTTCAATACTTAGGCTCCATTTAAATTTGGGGTTTTGGGATCTCAGGCAGAATCGCAGCGATTCTGCCAACAATCTCAGATTGCACTGCAATGGCAAAATGCGTGTTCTGTTGCCATTCATTTTTAATGCCACCTAAAATACAGTGTACTTTTGTCACAATTTTCTTCTTTTTGGTGACAAGCTTTGTGTGTTGGGGTTTTCCACAATTGATCACATGATAATCGCGACAAAACTGCACTATGTTTAGGTGCCATTAAAAATTAATGGTACCTGAACATGCGTTTTGTGATTGCAGGGCAAATTGAGATCGTAGTCAGAATTGAAGCTTTATGGTTACTCATGTTCACACTGCCACAAGTAATCATTTTATCAGTACTGTAAGTGGAACAAAATCACCTATACTTTTAACAGGAATTTCAGCTAGAACACATTTTAAGTTCTTATTGTAACATTTACAGTATCCTAGTTTTTCTCCTTATTAGAATTTTTGTCTTTTATACAAAGATTTCTAAATGCTCCCTCTCCAGGTCATGTGTGCATGTGGGAGTATAAATAGAACGTCCTTCTTAAAATTAGCCTTTAACTCTAGTATAGGCTCAGTTGACTAACCCTCAGTCTATGTAATAGGCACCCTGACTGCTCTTACCTTTCTCTACTTCTGTCCCAATTCAGGCTCAAGTTCCTAACATTTTTGTGCAAAAAAATTTTTTTCTGAAAGTTGCTATTGGTATAGGGCTAAGCATGCCACCCAATACCGACACCCTCTGATGAAGACATGATGACGAAATGCGTTAGACACGCAGCTCTCTTGTCAATCACATCGTGCGTCATCCCGGGACTCACCAGGGTATTCCAGGAAGTGGTGAGCTGACGATACGATTGTGGTGTACAGGCTTAAGTCAAACACGCTGTTTTTAGCTGTTTATTGTGTAAGTACATCTTATATGCGGCGGCTGAGTCTCCAAATAAATTACAGTATTACGCTATGCAGAGCATTCCCTTGTGTTTTTTTATGGTGAAACAATTAATCTGAGGTGGCACTGGAGTAATCCTTGGAAGAGTGTTCTGTTTACCTTTTGGATATATGGGGCTCATCTTTTTCAGCATTGCGGTGAGTGCATCACCAAAGGGGTGCTCACGAGGTGGATTGGTGACGGAATTCAGTACAGGA
Source organism: Lithobates clamitans (assembly GCA_037952925.1). Classification (NCBI taxonomy): domain Eukaryota; kingdom Metazoa; phylum Chordata; class Amphibia; order Anura; family Ranidae; genus Lithobates; species Lithobates clamitans. The sequence goes on from JBBGZY010000140.1 coordinate 16,849,034, forward strand.
ACTTTTTGCTGTTTCATATTTCGGATGACATGTGGCACCTCACACTATTATAACATTTCTGCACAGACTTTTCATTTAGCTCACTTGATGTTTGGGCAATGTTTATAATCCATTGCAATTTATATAACTGCACATATTAATTTTAGATATGTATTAGCACTGTTAATGCTGAGTTCATCTTTGCATATTTTTTAAATATGCCACCCAATATGTGTGGATGTGACATCCATCAGGGCTGCTTAGGCCCTTAGTGTGGAATTGCTGAATGCAGAAAGGACTATCACTTGCGTCCAATATTTAGAGGTACTGGAACTGAGGTGGCAAATTAGGGTGGCAGAGAAGAGTGTTAAAGCCTAAATGTTACCTAAGTAAACCTCTTTCGACATTACACATAGTTTATCTTCTAGCACTCACTTATAATGGTACTTACCTAATACCATATAATGTTCACAAAGCACATATCTACTATTAGAGCCCTTTCCCACTGCCAGCGCACGGGCATCGGTGGTAAAGCACCGCTAGTTTTAGTGGCGCTTTACCATTGTTTTTGTGGCGATTTTTGGGCACTTTTAACCCCCGCTAGCATCCGAATAAAGGGTTAAAAGTGCCCGCAAAGTGCTACTGCGGCGACGCTTTGCAGGCACTTTGGCGGCGCTGCCCATTGATTCCGCTTTAGGAGCGGTGTATATACCACTCTTAAAGCACCTCAAAGAAACTGCTTGCAGAACTTTTTTTTGACGTCCTGCCAGCGCAGCGCCCTAGTGTGAAAGCACTCGGGATTTCACACTGGGATTGCAGATTAGGCTTTTTTCAGGTGCTTTACAGGTGCTATTTTTTGCGCTAAAACACCTGAAAAATGCCTCCAGTGTGAAAGGGGTCTTACAAACCACATAGCTACTCATTTGTCATTTCAGGAACATCCAGGAGTTCAAATATCACCCAGCAGCTACTGTAACAATTTATATTG